>JAEHOD010000087.1:0-415214 GCA_016834595.1 Chlamydomonas schloesseri
CATGCGTGGCATGAGCCAAAGTGGGCTCACGGCGGCCAGGCTTTGTAACAGCTGCCCCCTCCCCTTCCCCCTCCCAACCCCTCCCTCACACACACACACACACACGCGCCTACACCACGCACACTGACGCCCGCTCCGCGGCACCAGCGACCGCCCTATATACAAGCAAGCACTGGCCGTGGGCGCAGCCCCGGGTCGCACGTGCACGGGCGTACGGCGGCCAGGGTTCGTGTCCCCCCGCGCCCCTTCCCCTCCCCAACCCCTCACCACACACAACACCCCACCACGCGCCACACCACGCCACACTGACGCCCCACGCCGCACCACGACCGCCCTATATACAGGCAAGCACTGGCCGGGGGCGCAGCCCCACGCCGCACGTGCACGGGTGTACGGCGGCCAGGTTCGTTCGTCCCCCCGCCCCTTTCCCTCCCCTTCCCAACCCCTCCCATACACAACACCCCACCCCACCACGCGCCCACACCACGCACACTTGCGCCCCCCCGCCGCACCAGCGACCGCCCTTTATACAGGCAAGCACTGGCCGGGGCGCAGCCCTCGGCCGCACGTGCACGGGCGTACGGCAGCCAGGGTTCGTGTCCCCCGCCCCTTTCCCTCCCCCTCCCCAACCCCTCACCATACACAACACCCCACCCCACCACGCGCCCAGCCACGCACACTTGCGCCCCCCCCCGCATCAGTGACCGCCCGATATACAGGCAAGCGCTGGCTGGGGGGCAGCCCCAGGCCGCACGTGCAAGGCCGTATGGCAGCCAGGCTTCGTGTCCCCCGCCCTTCCCCTCCCCTCCCCTCCCCAACCCCTCCCCACACACAACACCACCACGCGCCCAAGCCACGCACACTTGCGCCCCCCGCCGCACCAGTGACCAGCCGATTACAGGCACACACTGGCCGGCGGCGCAGCCCCACACCGCACGCGCACAGGCGTACGGCGGCCAGGGTTCGTGCCCCCCGCCCCTTCCCCTCCCCCTCCCCAACCCCTCACCACACACAACACCCCACCACGCGCCAAAGCCAACCCACACTTTCGCCCCCCCCCCACACAAGCGACAGCCCTATGTACAGGCAAGCACTGGCCGGGGGCGCAGCCCCAGGCCACACGCGCACAGGCGTACGGGCGGCCAGGGTTTGTGTCCCCCGCCCCCTTCCCCCCACACAACCCTCACCACACACAACCACCCCACCTCGCGCCCACACCACGCACACTTGCGCCCCCCGCCGCACCAGCGACCGCCCTATATACAGGCAAGCACTGGCCGGGGGCGCAGCCCTCGGCCGCACGTGCAAGGGCGTATGGCAGCCAGGTTCGTGCCCCCCGCCCCCTTCCCCTCCCCCCCCCAACCCTCACCACACACACAAACACCACCACGCGCCAAAGCACCCACACTTGCGCCCCCCCACCACACAAGCGACAGCCCTATGTACAGGCAAGCACTGGCCGGGGGTGCAGCCCCAGGCCCACCGCGCACAGGCGAGTACGGCCAGGGTTTGTGTCCCCCGCCCCTTCCCCTCCCCCTCCCCAACCCCTCACCACACACAACACACCACCACGCGCCCAAGCCACGCACACTTGCGCCCCCGCCGCACCAGTGACCAGCCGATATACAGGCACACACTGCCGGGGGCGCAGCCCCACACGCACGCGCACAGGCGTACGGCGGCCAGGGTTCGTGCCCCCCGCCCCCTCCCCTCCCCCTCCCCAACCCCTCACCACACACAACACCCCACCACCGACGCCAAAGCCACCCACACTTGCGCCCCCCCACCACACCAGCGACAGCCCTATGTACAGGCAAGCACTGGCCGGGGCGCAGCCCCATGCCGCACGCGCACGGGCGTATCGGCAGCCAGGGTTTGTGTCCCCCACCCCTTCCCCTCCCCCTCCCCCAACCCCTCACCCACACACAACACCCCACCACGCGCCAAGCCACCCACACTTGCGCCCCCCCACCACACAAGCGACAGCCCCTATGTCAGGCAAGCACTGGCCGGGGCGCAGCCCCAGGCCGCACGTGCAAGGGCGTATGGCAGCCGGGTTCGTGCCCCCCGCCCCTTCCCTCCCCCTCCCCAACCCCTCACCACAACACACACACCACCACGCGCCAAAGCCACCCACACTTGCGCCCCCCCACCACACAAGCGACAGCCCTATGTACAGGCAGCACTGGCCGGGGGCGCAGCCCCCCAGGCCGCACGTGCAGGGCGTACGGCGGCCAGGGTTCGTGTCCCCCGCCCCTTCCCCTACACAACCCCTCACCACACACGAACACCCCACCACGCGCCCACACCACGCACACTTGCGCCTCCCGCCGCACCAGCGACCCGCTCCTATATACAGGCAAGCACTGGCCGGGGGCGCAGCCCTCGGCCGCACGTGCAAGGGCGTATGGCAGCCAGGGTTCGTGTCCCCCGCCCCTTTCCCTCCCCCTTCCCAACCCCTCACCATACACAACACCCCACCACGCGCCCAAGCCACCCTCACTTGCGCCCCCCCGCCGCACCAGTGACCGGCCCGATATACAGGCAAGCCTGGCAGGGGGAGCAGCCCCAGGCCGCACGTGCACGGGCCATACGGCAGCCAGGCTTCGTGTCCCCGCCCCTTCCCTCCCCCTCCCCAACCCCTCACCACACACCAACACACACACCACGCACCCGAGCCACGCACACTTGCGCCCCCCCGCCGCACCAGGACCACCCGATATACAGCAAGCACTGGCCGGGGGCAACAGCCCCACACCGCATACGCGCACAGGCGTACGGCGCCAGGGGTCGTTGACCCCCCGCCCCTTCCCCTCCCCTCCCCACCCCTCACACACACAACCACAACACACCACACGCGCCAAAGCCAACCCACACTTGCGCCCCCCCACCACACAAGCGACAGCCCTATGTACAGGCAAGCACTGGCCGGGGGCGCAGCCCCACACCGCACGCGCACGGGCGTACGGCGGCCAGGGTTCGTGTCCCCCGCCCCTTCCCCTCCCCAACCCCTCACCAACACACAACACACCACCACGCGCCCAAGCCACGCACACTTGCGCCCCCCGCCGCATCAGCGACCGCCCGATATACAGGCAAGCCCCGGCCGGGGCGCAGCCCCCACGCCGCACGCGCACGGGCGTACGGCGGCCAGGGTTTGTGTCCCCCCGCCCCTTCCCCTCCCCCTCCCCAACCCCTCACCACACACAAAACCCCACCACGCGCCCAAGCCACGCACACTTGCGCCCCCCCGCCGCACCTGCGACCGCCCTATCTACAGGCAAGCACTGGCCGGGGGGCGCAAGCCCCACACCGCACGCGCACGGGCGTACGGCAGCCAGGGTTTGTGTCCCCCACCCCTTCCCCTCCCCCTCCCCAACCCCTCACCACACACAAAACCCCACCACGCGCCCACACCACGCACACTTGCGCCCCCCCCACCAAACCAGCGACAGCCCTATATACAGGCAATCACCGGCCGGGGGCGCAGCCCTCGGCCGCACGTGCACGGGCGTACGGCGGCCAGGGTTCGTGTCCCCCGCCCCTTCCCCTATCCTCCCCACCCCCTGAATCCATACAAACGCCGCGCCAGATAGACAGTGCCGCTGCTGCCTGGCGCCATATCGCTATGGAACGGTACACAGGCATGCTGAGGCCGTGCGCGGCTGCTTGTGGGGAACGCCTAGGGGCGCCAGACGGCCAAGATGTGCGCCTGCCCTCCTCCGGCCGAACCGACTGTCCGTAGGTGACCAGTCAAATTGTGAGCTCTAGCATGTATCCAGTTTGTTTGCAGCGTATGTGGCTTTACACGTACGGTGTCACTGCTGGTGATGTAGCTGCTTGAACGCAGTATCGTTGCGACAATCGGCACAAAAACGATAGGATGACTAGTTCTGTCTTCGGGGAGTACGTATTGTTCTGATGGCAACTCGTATTGGTGGGAACTGCTGCATGAATTCGTGTAGGGGAATTACAGCATTCCTCTATTGCCCTGCAATGAGCGCATGGGCGCTGGTTGCAAAATATGACCGTCGCACCTACCACCCACCGCACAGCCGAGTAAGAGAGTACAGTATAGTACATATACGTATTCAGTACATCATTTGGAGGCTGTCAGCGAGGCGCAACAGCGCGGTCAACTCCAGATTCACTTCGCGTTTTCCCCGGAACTCTCGGGCAAGCACAGAACTGGCCTGCAGCATATAAGTGACAGTTTGCCAGTGTAGCTTGCTAGTAGTATACCTCTCGGCGGGCAAAAGCACACGCGTGGCTCTTGTCTGGGCGACGGCAGCTCCAGTCCGGAGGGCGCGGACTGGAGCCGGCTCCGCCCAAACAAGCTTCTGCGGATGTGTTTCCGTTGCCCGACTGGCCGCAATACAACGTAGTTAAATACAGCTGCCACAATGGTGACTGGGCGCACGTATTCTGGCCTGGGGCGTTAGCATTCCTGCGCGCAGCTGGAGTGGATGGCGCAGCGTCGGCACCTACTAGTCGCAACTTACAGCCCATTCTACAGCATCAAATTTTCATAGGCATCTGTTATTAGGCTTGTCAGGGACCTCGCAGCGCATTCAGGACGTTTCGGGTGTGCACCGGCTCCAGGCCAGCGGGGGCGGACTGGAGCCGGGCACCGGATTTTCGGGCCCGGCGAGCAGCGAAAACCTGTGCGAGACCGCTTTCACAACCGCTCAAATGCGTAATAAAAGCCAAAGCACGATTTTTAGGATTAAATCACGCTCTCCTGGCAACGTCTTGCTTGCTGAAGGCGTGTGCCCTCAGTCGGCTCGACTCCGTTGCTACGACGGCGCTTGTTCCTTACAAATGCTTATAAATATAATTAATGCATATTACAGCAAGCAATCATACTGGAACATTGTGTGGCAGTTTCTGAGTATAGTACGTGTGAGGCAGGGCGGGGCGGGCGCGATCGGGAACAGCGTGTATGAGGGCGAATACATTCGCCAGTGATATATATCTATTTGGTAGTTGGAACTCCAAGCATCAACCACTCTCAATCGCGTTGCTCGCGATACACACGTCCGCGATCACGCTAATCACGCACACACCCCTTGCTGCTGCGCTACGCGCACGCATGCCGCTCGCTTGTCCGATACCAGTCCTGTACACAAGGCCTTTTTTCTACCGCTCATGTCCGCTTGGACAGGCCGGTCCCTTACTGCAACCTGATGCGTCATACAGCCAGCCCCCGGCCCCTGTGCCCCCGGCCCCTGTGCCCCTGTGCCCCTGTGCCCCAGCCCCCGGCCCCTGTGCCCCTGTGCCCCAGCCCCTGGCCCCTGTGCCCCAGCCCCTGGCCCCGGCCCCAGGTGGCCAGGTCCCGGCCCCGGCCCCAGGTCCAACGGCACCCCTGCACCCCCTGCGCCCCCTGTGCCCCTGTGCCCCTGCGCTCCCTGCAGCTGGCTGGCCCGCTAGCTGCTCACCGCCAACTTCACCACGGGTCGGTCGGTGTGGGCGCCGGTGAGGAGCACGTTGGCGGGCTGCAGGTGCGTGCAGGGATAGCAGCAGGGATAGATAGATAACAAGGGCAATATGAGTAATGTTATGTAACTAACACCCGCCGGTAGTACTGGTGGATTGGTGGGTGAAGAAGTACGGTAGCTAGAAGCACCTGCTGGATGGTTAGGTCGGTTGCGGATGGTGATGAAAGGCACGTGCATACGGACACGATGGAAGTTGGATGGGCGCTCACATGCATGTCTCGCACGCAGTTCCCCCCCCCCCCATCTAGACAGCAGGCTGCACCAGTTATTCGCATTCCCCATTTACCCAGCATAGCACGCAATCCACCAAACTACTGACCTTAAGATCTCGGTGTATTACAGTTGGGTGGAGGTGCTAAAACAGATGAGCGAGATGTTGGACGCATCCATAGGAACAGGCAGCAGGCACAGGGTGGCACACGTGCAAGAGGGAGGGGAGCAGCAAAGTGTGTAAGGAAGGAAGAAGCACAGCACGCACTTGATTGTCCATGCATCCAATCGCTACAATCGGTTAAAAGCAGGCAGGGTGATGATGTATTGTGGAAGCAAGCAAGTGTAAAAGCAGCTACGCAATTATTACTGTAGTCGTGGCATGATTGTGCTCACTCACCGCCAGACCCTGGCAGATCTGGATTGCTATGTGCAGCAGCTTGGGCAGCGGCAGCAGCGGCGGCTGCGGCGGGTGGCGCCTTGGCGGCTGCGGCTGCGTCCCCGGGTCCGGGTGGCGGCGCGGCCGCTGCTCCCGAAAACACGAGCTTCTCCTGTTGTGGTGCGTGGTTCAGAGGTGGCCCAGTGCACGCGTGCGTGCGTGATGAGAACGCCCGCCCGCCCACCTCATGCCTACTCGATTAATCTCCGCGCCGCCGGCTCACTAGTAACGCGGCAAATGCACACGCACGACATGCAGCGCACACACACACACACAAAATTCAAAATTCCCCTGGAGAAGCTGACCGTCCGCATGGCCACAGCCCTGCAGCGGACAGCATAGCGGCACGCCGTGCCGGACTCCACGAGGACTATGAGCGGGCGGCCCTTGGCCTGCCGCCCCGCTCGGAGGCACGGCGTGAGGACCTGCCTGAAGCTGCGGCAGCGGCGCTCGGCGCCTTTCGGGGCACCCTTGCGCGCCTGTGGCAGCGCGTCCGGTGGGAGCGGCGCCATTTCGAGACTTTGTGGCAGCTGGCCATCGACGCCGTGCCGCTGCCGGGCAACACTCACATGCCCACGGCTCGACGAGAGCCGTGCGGCTGTGGGCAGTATGGCCATGGCAGCGCCACAACGGGTCCAGCCGCCGCCACCCCGCCTGAGCCGCGGCAGCACCACTTCTGGGGCTGCGCGGTGGCAAAGGCGGTGGTGGCGCAGATCAAACGCGCACACCCCCGGGGCCCCAGCCCATCAGCCAAGCCCAGCTATGGCTAGTGCAGGCGCCCTCGGGCGTCCAGCAGTGCGTGTGGGATGTGGTGGCGATGGCGGCGCTTGCCGCCATAGAACACGGCCGGGTGCGGCTGCGCGGGATGACGCGCGCTGCAGCGGCCCAGGGAGACCAAGCGGCGGCAGCGGCGGCAGCACCCACCGAGGCAGCGGCGGCGGCAGCAGCGGGGGGCGGATGCTGACCCAGATGAGGTCCCGCCCACGCAGCTGACGCCGCCGCAGCCAGGCGTCAACCACACCGAGCTTGCGTGCGCTCGCGCAGTCGCAGACTTTTGGTCGCGGCTGCTGCAGTTCGCGCAACTCGGTGTGCCCCGAAAGGGCTGGGAAGGAGTTGACGCCACCCACCCGATCCTAGCGGTGGTGGACGGGATGCTGCTCTGCGCGCTACCGCAAGCTACGGAGCTGGAGCTGGAGGAGTGACCGGGATCAGCCCTATCGAGTAGAGTGATCACCATAGCAATGAGCCGCGGACATAGCGGCTGAATCTAGGGACCAGCAGGGTTGAGAAGGGCTGGGAGGGTCAAGGGGAGTGTGCGCCAGGGTTTCGGGTCACGGGAGCTGAGGGTGGGTTAGGTGCCGGAGCACCCCGGGCGTTTTTTCGGCCAAGACCGGCCTAGTAGTCAGACGCGTTTGTGGCTGCCCTTTGGCGTACTCTGCCCTGGCGTCGAATGCTGGTTAGGTAGCTGTCGAGGCTGTGAAAGGCTGCGGGGTCGCTGGACTCAGCCCGTAGCCACCTGTCGCTGTGCTGTCGCGTGCGGTGTGACGTCTGTCCGGTGCGCGTGTTGCTGCGGTGTTGGCCCTTCAGCCTAGTGGTTGGTGAGCCCGCTGGGCCCTGCGTTGTTGTACCAGCAGTAACCCTTCTGAGGTTGCTGGCGTGGTCCAGGTTGGGTTGGAGCGTCCCCCCGGTGGACTCCAGAGCTTGGTTGCGCTCTGGGCAGGGGTGACGCGTGATAGCGGCAGCGTGTGGCCTAAATGCCTCGCTGTCGCTGGCTGTCCCGAGTACTCGATCACGAGACTCGTCAGGCCGCCTGTAAACCCGTTGCTACACACACACACACACACACACACACACACACACACACACACACACACACACACACACACACACACACCTCCAGCCAGCCACTCACCAGGCTGCACTCCATCAGCTCCATCACCAGCGCCAGGCGCGGCGGCACAACACACGCCGCCAGGAGCTTGATGACGTTGGGGTGCGAGATGCGCCCCAGGATTTGGACCTCCTGTGTGTGATGAGATAGGACATTCGTTCATCGCTTGTTAATGTATGCCGTGGTGAGTTGCGAGGCAGCGAGCCGCAGCCGTTGGTTGCAATTGGCTGGTACATGTGGCGTTAGTTGCGTGCATGGGCTGCTGCATGGGCTTCATGGAGGATGGCTGTGGGCCAATGTTCGTTACTAATGACAATCCGTACATCCATCCGCACGCACGCCTCGGTAGGGGGGGTGTCGCATCCCCCGCTCCCTTAACTTGCACCAGTACTACGTTAGTAGGATGTAATCATACATACTTCTATTTCTGCTTCTATTGCCATTTCCCGTCAGATACCATCGATCCAGCCATTCTATCTACGCACGCGCGCGCCCACCCGCCGCCCACCCACCCACCGACCCACCTGCACAAAAGACAGCAGGTGCTCCTGCTCCAAGGCGGCGCCCTCGTCGCCGCCATTATCGCCACCACCATTGCCTGCGTCGTCCGGCCCCTGCTGCTGCCCCGCCGGCCCCCTGGCAGCGCCGCCGCCGCCGCCTGCTGGTGCTGGTGCTGGTCCCGGCTGCTGCTGCTGCTGTATCGAGCGCAGCAGCAGCTTCACCGCCACGGGCTGGCCCTGGTAGCGGCCCTCCACCACCTTGCCGAACTGTATGTGTGTGTGTGTGTTAGAGGTCACAAGGAGATAACAAACAAATCAATGTGTGTGTTAGAGATCACAAGAGATCATCAATGTGTGTGTGTGGGGGGGGGTAGTTTATTCCAGAAACCAAGGGGGGCGGCACCCATCAAGGGGTGTATGGATGGGCGGCAAGAGCTAGCGCGGGCGGTGGTAAACAAAGCAATGAAGGATTACTTAGGTCTGGGCCTCGCTTGTCAACCTCCCAATCCATACATATATGTAAGCTTAGTAAGCCAAGCCAGGCAAGTGCGCGATGGATGCAAGGCTCTCGCTCGCTCGCCCGCTCGCTCGCTCGCTCACTCACCCCGCCCTTTCCCAGAACCCTTGGCAGCAGCTCAACCACGGCGGGACCATGATGGCACGCCGCCGCCGCCGTCGCAGCGGCAGCAGTAGCAGCGGCTGTAGCAGCGGCGGAGGTGGCAGCAGCAGCAGCAGGGGCTGCTCCTACGTCATCGCTTTTGTGCCAAGACGCGGCGGAGGGTTGCCGACCATGAGGGCGTCTCGGCGGCGCCGGCGCTGCCATTGCCGCCATTGCCATCAACAACAGCAGGAGTAATACTTCCGACTGGCACTAGCGAGTCGTGTTGGCGGATCGCGCTGAGGAGCAACCGCTCTCTACTGCTGCTGCTACTGCTGTCGCGTGCGGCAGCCGCCGCAACAGGGACTTGCTGCTGCTGCTGCTGCTGCTGCTGCTGCTGAAGGGCACCAACTGCGACGACAGCCGCAACGCCGCCAGGAGCAGTAACCACTGGCGGCGGCGGCAGCGGTGCCTGCGGCCGCCGGTCCCTCCCTCCGTCGGGAGCCGCCGCCGCCGGCACCTCTGCCGCCGGCGCTTCTGCGTGTGCTGAGCCGTCGGTACCCCTAGCGTGCACAGCAGCCACAGACCCTGCTGCTGCTGATGAGCCTGCAGTAGGTGCCGCCCCTAGAATTCCTGCGCTTGCCGCTGCTGCTGACAATCGCCGCCACCACCACTGGCGCCGCCGCCGCCGCCGCCGCTGCAGCGGCAGCAGCAGACGGCGGCGGCCGCGCAGCAGCAGCAGCAGCAGCCCCCGCCATCACGACCTCCACATTCACCTGCAGGTCGCTCCGCAAGGGCGCGTCCGGGATGACCAACACCTCCGGCAGGCCCAGTTGCCTGCCGTACGCTGACGCTGACGCCGCTGACGCCGCTGATGATGGTGGTGGTGGCGGTGGCGGCGGCGGTGAAGCAGCCGTTTGACGGCGGTGAGACGGCGGCGGCGGCGGCGATGCGTTGGGCATCACTACTGTGCCGTCTGCAGCACAAGAAGTAGAAACTAAATCAAACAAGGTTTGAGCCAGGGTTGGTTCAGTTGCTGGACGCCGCACGCAAGTCAGCAGCATGATCCGCAACCGGCACGTAGCTAGCTAAGGCAAATTAAAGCAACGAGGTAGGGCAGCGCGCATGCATGTACAGGCTGTACATGGGCAGCTAGCTAGCCAGCCAGCTAGTAAGGAAACAGCAAAGCACGCCCACCAACCTGCCGCGGGCTGCGGCGAGCCACCGCCGCACGGCGGCGCCGCCATAGTAGCTGCCTCAGTAGTTGAGGCGGCGGCGTTGTAAGCTGCAGTAGTTGTGTTATCATCACTGCTGCAGCTTACGCCGCGCGCCGCTATCGCTTCCGAGCTCGACGCATGCTTAGCAGGCGGCTGTTGATGCCGCCGCCACGGCATCACGCCCGAGCTCTCCGCAGTCGCACCCGCTAGGCTGCCGCCCGTAGCTGATTGCTCATCAGCACTGCCTTGCACACCAAGAGCCACACTGTGACAGCTGCTTGGGTCGGCAGCAGCAAGCGCAGAATGTGCTTTGCCCCATTCTGCTGCCGCTGCTTTTACCGCCAATCCATCACCACTGCTGCTGGTGGCGCTACCAATGTCGCTCACACCGCTGCTGCCACTGCTGCCACTTGGGCGCTTGCGGCCGCCACCGCGGCGGCGGCGCCACCGCAGCCACACCACAGCAGCCGCCACCGCAATGGCAGCAACCACCAGCGTGCCTATACATGCACACACGGCAACCACAGCAGCACGCACGCAAGCACGCACGCACGCACGCAAGCAAGCAAGGAAGCAGCAGTTTAAGCAGATGTACGGCAGGCGCCGTATGTAGGTAGGGTTAGTTATAACTAACGTAGCGCACAGGTAGAGCGGGGGAATGGTGCATGACGATGACAACAGGTACGTACGTATCATCAGCGGAATGAATGAACGAGGCGGCGGCGTGCGTGCGTGCATGCATCTCATGCATGACTCACCCCCAACAACGCCCCCGATGATGGCGCCCAGATGGGAGTCACCACTGCTACTGCCGCCCGAGGACGGGCTAGTGGCCGCTGGCAGTAGCTGCTGCTGGCTGCCTGCTGCTGCTGGCAGCAGAGCACTGCTGCTGCCGCTGCTTGCGCTACTGCCGTTGCCGGCAGCACCAGCAGTAGCAGCAGAAGAGCTGTTGCCACTACTTCGAGCGCCGGCCGCCGCCGGCGTGCTAGTACTGTTGCCCCTGTGCATGCATGGGCCGCCGGCGATAGATGTCGTGCAGCAGCAGCAGTGCGTGAAGCAGCAGGCGCGTGCATGCCACACCCCCCTGCTACACCATCTATCCATACAAACCAAGTAAGTCGTGCGTGGTGCGTGGTCACACCACCAACCACGCACCAAACCCATGCCCTATCTAGCTACGGTAATAATGCATGTCGTCTTGCCTGCTGGCGCTGTTGTAGACCAGTTGGAAGCACGCGTACGCGCCCAGCCGCTGAACGCAGTCCGCGTCCACCAGGGCCTCCCACTGCATGGCATGGGTGGATGGATGCATAGTAATATATGGGGTGGGGGGGGGGTTCCATGCATTTAAATTAATGACGAGGTAGACGTAGAACAGACGTTGCGACACACGTTGGCATACCGATGACCAGAAGGCGTAGTCGGCTCCGCGTGAAGACGACGATCCCCGTTCCGAATAGTTTGATCTGCCTAATATGTCATTCACTAAGGTGATCCGTGTGTAAAGTAGAGGTAAAGTCGTGTAGAAGCTCAGAAAAACGCGAAAGACTCAGCGCATGTACGTGCTTCGCGCGCGCGTCGCTAAACTTTCCTAGACTTAGCGCGTTACTCACCTGGCGCCGCATCGAGCAAGCGCCACACCACGCGCCGCGCCGGATCGCATGCATAAGCAGGGCAGCGAGCAGGGCAGGTCAGGTGTGGCGCATAGCAAAGCAAGGGAAAGCTACTCGACCCAACCCAACGCGACAAGTGCAATGCGAAATGGGACGACATTGTAACGTATTAGTATACAAAAGGGGAAGAGCAAGTGAGAAAACAGAGGGGCCAGCAGAGGACATAATTCAAGGGCAAGGCATGGGGACGGGCAATGAGCACGGGAGCAGGCATCAAGGGGGCAAGACCAGGGGACGCGACGGGGCTCCGGAGAGCTCCCCCGCCACGCAACCCCGGGGTAGACGCATGCATCCCCGGGGCGCCTACGGGACAGCACGCATGGCACGGCGAGGTACGGCGGGAGGCTGGGTGGGCGTCTGGGGCTGTCGTGAGCTGTCTAGGCTGGAACGAGCGTGGTTTGCGATGGGCCGCACAATGTTTTCCCATGTTCAACCCGGCGGTCTTGGTCGTGCCGAGACGACAGGAGGATGGTGAAGACATGCACGTTACTTGGAATCTTGACCTTGTTGGCGCTGCAGAGGGGTGCGTCTCCGGATGTTCGGGTGGTTATCGGCAATCAAGCCTCGCACCCGACATACGCGGTGCTGGCCACGACCATGCTTCTGCGCCCGGTTCTTGAGCCACTAGACCGGGGCCGACAGGCCCGGCACACCACAGCAACCGAGATCGCACGTTGGTGTACCGAGCAGGGCCCCCGAGGCACTCTAGCCCACTCGGGGGCCCCTGACTGCCGACCAAAGCCACCGTGGCGTGTAGCGGAGGGGGTTCCATGCATTTAAATTAATGACGAGGTAGACGTAGAACAGACGTTGCGACACACGTTGGCATACCGATGACCAGAAGGCGTAGTCGGCTCCGCGTGAAGACGACGATCCCCGTTCCGAATAGTTTGATCTGCCTAATATGTCATTCACTAAGGTGATCCGTGTGTAAAGTAGAGGTAAAGTCGTGTAGAAGCTCAGAAAAACGCGAAAGACTCAGCGCATGTACGTGCTTCGCGCGCGCGTCGCTAAACTTTCCTAGACTTAGCGCGTTACTCACCTGGCGCCGCATCGAGCAAGCGCCACACCACGCGCCGCGCCGGATCGCATGCATAAGCAGGGCAGCGAGCAGGGCAGGTCAGGTGTGGCGCATAGCAAAGCAAGGGAAAGCTACTCGACCCAACCCAACGCGACAAGTGCAATGCGAAATGGGACGACATTGTAACGTATTAGTATACAAAAGGGGAAGAGCAAGTTAGAAAACAGAGGGGCCAGCAGAGGACATAATTCAAGGGCAAGGCATGGGGACGGGCAATGAGCACGGGAGCAGGCATCAAGGGGGCAAGACCAGGGGGTGAGGCGGGTGGGGGGGGTTGTGGTTACCCGCCCGGGGGGGGGGGGGCGGAGTAGGCACAGCAGGGTAGGCAGCACGAAGCAGATAGCAGCGACGGGTAAGCAGATGGCTGGGTGGAGGATTAAAGTGTGACGTCCTCGCCGCAGGCCGCTACTACGGTACTACCGTTGTGTGTTACACGCAAACACCGCAGTAGTAACACGCCCGCGGACTTGCTATCATCTACACATGGTGCTGCCTGCCTGCCTTCCTGCCTGCCTGCCCGCCCACCTGCCCGCCCGCCCGCCCGCCTGCCTGCCTGCCCGCCCGCCTGCCTCCAGCCCGCCCTTCCGCCCGCCTGCCTGCCCGCCCGCCCACCCGCCCGCCTGCCCGCCCGCCCGCCCGCCCGCCCGCCCGACCGACCGCCGGCCCGCCCGCCTGCCTCTGGCCCGCCCGCCCGCCTGCCTGCCCGCCCAACCGCCGGCCCGCCCGCCTGCCTCTGGCCCGCCCGCCCGCCCGCCCGCCTGCCTGCCTCCGGCCGGCCCGCCCGCCCGCCCCGCCCGCCTGCCTCGCCTGCCTGCCTGCCCGCCTGCCTGCCCGCCTGCCCGCCCGCCTGCCCGCCCGCCCGCCTGCCCGCCCGCCCGCCTGCCCGCCCGCCCGCCCGCCCGCCCGCCTGCCTGCCTTCGGCCCGCCCGCCCGCCAGCCCACCCGCCCACCAGCCCACCTGCCTGCCCGCCCGCCCGCCCGCCCGCCAGCCTGCCTGCCCGCCAGCCCACCCGCCCGCCCGCCTGCCTCCGGCCGGCCCGCCCACCAGCCCACCCGCCCGCCAGCCTGCCTGCCTCCGGCCGGCCCGCCCGCCCATCTGCCCGCCTGCCTGCCTGCCTGCCTGTCTGTCTGCCTGCCTGCCTGCCTGCCTGCCTGCCTGCCTGCCTGCCTGCCTGCCTGCCTGCCTGCCTGCCTGCCTGCCTGCCTGCTCACCCGGTTCTGGACGCCCGTCAGACGTAATATGTACCCCGTCAGTATCGGCCGCGTGGAGCCCTCCGGTGCATTGTAAGAGAACAGCGCCTGCAAATGTGCACATACGTACACAGCAGGATAAATGGTGGACAGGGTCGGCCCGGTCGGTAGTCCCTTCGCAAACGTCCCAGCCAACCCCGCCCGTACGTACGTGCACCCAAGCCTGATTGCACCTATACAAACATCCCCGGCAATAATGAAGGCGCATGCATACTGTAGAAATGCAGAAGCATGCAGCAGCTTGCCAGCATCTACGCACGTGACACGCGCGCATACACACTCGCACACACATTTTCGTTCGTTGCCCCATGTACGCACCCCGTCAACGTAGGTTGTGACCATGGCCACACACCGGCGCATGTACGGCACACCGAACGGCATGTACCATGGCCATGCGGCGGGGGGGGACGGCGGCGGCGCCGTGGAGGCAGTTGTTGGAGGTGGGAGTGTGCTTTGGCCACTGCTGCTGCTGCTGCTGCTGCCACCACTGCTGCTGGTGCTGCTGGTGCTACCACTACTGGTGCCGCTTGCGGCGGCAGCCGGCGGTACGGGTGTGCAGCCGGCTTGTGAGTCGTTGGAGATGAATCGCTGCGACCCCGGGAAGAAGGCCGGGCGCCCCAGGCTGGCCTGCGTGGTGGAGGTGTACTCGGCGGCGTCCGCGGGCCGCATGCCTAAGCCTGTGGGTGGACCGGCGGCGGCAGTGCGTGCGCGTGCGTGGGTGCGTGCGTGAGGGGCGTGTACGCGGTAGGAATCGCATGCACGCACACGGCGGCGGCAGACTGCGTCGTCGGCAGTAGTAGTGCACGCATCTATCTGGAAATTCAACAACTCGACACAATATATAGCAGCAGCCCCGTGCACGCACCGAGACAAGGGACCATTACTTCCAGCCAGCAGCTAGCTAGCTAGCAGCACACACAGAAGATTCTACTTTCACAACTGCACGGCCAGCCATTGTTATCACTACTACGGCACGTATTCATGTTTGGTATTACTTACGGCTGAATATGCCCGCGTTGGCAAGGTGCAGCATGCCCCAGTCTGCCGGGTTACTGGAGGTCACGGCCAAGGGCTCCGGGTCCGCAGCTATCAGGTCCATGCCTGGGGCCTGTGTGTGTGTTGGGGGGGGGGGGGGGGTAGTACATTCCATCAACCAGGGAGGGGGTTTGGGTGGGTGGGTGCGGCCGTGGAGCCGGAGTAGACAGGTTCCATAGGCAGGCGGCGCGCGCATTGCGACGAGGTCGGTAGGTAGTAGGTAGGCCCCTCCTCCATATTGCGAGCACGTTGACTTCCACCCGGCGCGCGGGCGTTACATGTTGGCCTGCTTAGCCTGCTTAGCCTGCTGCACGCACTCAGCAGCCCACCTACCTGGAAGTAAGCAGCTTGTCGCATGCGCACAACGACCAGCCGGGTCAGCAGAAGGGTTACGCCGCGCCCGATTAAAACCTTGTCTCGCGTAAAGTTAACATCAAACACCGGCCATGCCGCCGGGTCCTCGTGCGGGCCGGTGATGGAGAGATTCCGTGTCAGCCGGTAAGGCAGCGGGGCAACCTGCGTGCCGTTGACGTACGGACGCAGCAGAGGCAGGCATTAGCGGACCAGAGTGTTTACAGCAGTAATAATCAAGCAGCATCAGCGTAACGTAACGAGCCATAGGTGGTTGTCATCGCTAGCGGTGCTGCTTTGGTCATGAAAAGGGGCTCCTCGCGGCTGCCAAGCCGGGCGGCCGCCTGCGTTACCCGGGCCCACCACCCGCTATGGTTGCCAGCTGACAGAAACCCCCTGTTTAAACCCCGGATCCATGAAGTTTAAACACTTGCACGCAGCAGGCCAACCGCATGCCAGGTACCGCACCAGCATCCCCGGCCGGGAAAAAACCCGCAACGCGCCACGAACACGTCGGCAGGCATGTGTTGCGTGGGCCTGCCCAGTTCCCTGTTTCATTCGCAGCTTGGCCTCCTAAAGCGGAGTGCGGACTTGCCTACCTGGGCAAAGGCCGAGTCCGTGACTTGCAAAGACGCCGTGAGCACGATTCGGTTCACGCTTGAATCAGTCAGTGCCACGACCAGTTGTTCTATCGTCTGCACATTTGCTGTTGATAAGCTGGTTTCAGAACTCAGGCGTCGAGCTGCTGAGCCGGGGCGGTCATAGCACTGTCGCGCTTGCGCGGCTCGACTCCATAGAATTACTTGAACTTGTATGGATATCATGAAGAATGATAAGAGTGCCATTTTGTTGAGCTCAGCTGAAACGTATGTTAAGAGTTTCTTTCCTCACGAGTCACGGCTGCTATCATCAGGGCATCTTCGCCTCAACAGAATAAGTATCGTCATAAGAGTTGTCAAGAGTGTTCAGACATTCAAAGTCAGTTGTGAAGGAAGGGCGTCGCATAATCGACCGTAGCGAGTGATACAAACGTAACACGAGTGCTGATAGGTTACGCAGAAGTCTAGAATTCTAGTTACCATAAACGAGTGCCTCTGGTCGCTCACATTCTGGCCCATTACCTGAATGTTGTACCCCTCCGCGTGTTGTTCTCGATTGGCAGCGCAGGGCTTATGCATTGCATTGACACCCTATACGAGATTGGTTACCATGAACAAAACCCATGTGTTTGCACACTCATGCCACCCTTCGATGAAAAAACCAGGGTTTTCCCGGCGTGTCGAAGGCCCCTGCCCCGGCCTGCGGCCTTCTGAGTTCTGACTCCCCTTGCACCATTGAGTGCGAACCGAAGTCCCGACTGAGCGCCGGTCTCATGACTTCTCATGACAATGGAAGTCGCTGCCCTTGTAACGCAGCTACACGTATACGAAACAGTGCAGCAGTGAAAACGCTCAGTGCCTGTATCTTGTAAATGCCCTTGGGCCCTCAGTGTCTACTACCGCGTAGATGACTAATCCTTCTACACTAAAACTTTTTGGGCTGAGCCCCCCCAGCGAAGCGTTCCAGGGGGGGCGAAGCCCCCCCAAAACACCCCTGTCCGTGCGTGCGTGCGTGGCTGCGTCGGCAAAAAGTATCATACTGGCACAAACCGCGACTGCCATGTATTAGTATTTGACATTGTCTATTGCATGTAAATAGGCGGCAGGGAAAATCCAGGCGGAGCGAGAAGTGCCTTTGCGCGTCCATGGACAATTGACTTTCGCGAGGTCGCGAGGATAGTCACCTACGCCCGCGTTTATAGCTTCTATGAAGCAAACGGTATTGACGGCAAGCAACGCAGGGGACTGACGCGCCAATTTGTGGCAACTTGCGGAGCCATGTCTGTCGCCCCTCCTGAAATGCCGAGGAGCCCCGAGGTCGCTCCCACCCCGCGCCTAGCCCGAGGAATGTTGGGCATCGGGGACGTCTGCAGTGCGGTAGAGGTCTACAAAATGCTTGGACTTGGTGGCAAGGGGGCCCTTGACTCGCGTGGATTTGGGCGTGTGGGATTCAGGCACGCGTGCCTTGTGCTGACCGAGTCCTAAGCCCCGAGCTCGCGCATCGTCGGCATGGGCCCAACGCTCATTCCCTTGAAGCAGCCACCCACCCCGTGCCTGTATAGGGGCTCAGCCCGTTTTCCAGCTGTACAAAGCTGACACCCCTTGTCTTGGGGGGCAAGCCCCCCAAACCCCCCAAAAACGTCTACACTTCCCCTGATTTGCCCGCCAAAACGTCTACCGGCCGTAGACGTGCGCCCCACCAACCCCTGAAGGCTTCTACGTTTTCGGCCGAAAAAGGGAATTCTATATACAGGCACTGAAAACGCTGCTCTACTCAGCAGCTAAATGGCCGGGAAACCCCGCATACAGGATTTAGTACTTCAAGGACCCCCTACGCCTTTTCTTAACTCATAATGCGTGTAACACCCGCCCAACGTGCACCAACCGCTATACCAACCGACCCCAGCTTTGTCTGGGAGATGAGACATGTTTCGAAACCTTCGGCCTCAGGGATGTGGTGTGGGCTCACAGGGAGTGTGGCGACGAAGGTGGAGTGAGCGGCGGCGGCGGTAGCGACGGCTGCAGTGGCGGTGATGATGACGGTTGCGTTCAGCACAGGCGGCGGTGGCTCATGACGTAACGTGGAGGGGTCATGGCCGAACCCAACTCAAATTACTAGCGGACCGCAGTGGTGGTGCGCATGTATGTGCGCGGTGCGGCGGGGCGGGGGCGGGGGAGGCGCACAAGACCACGGAGAGGCGGATGGCACGGCGCCGCCCAAATAGGGACGCCGACGCGCAGGTTGAGACGTGCCAGTGTCTAGTTCGCTCAAAGCCTTTGCTGGCAAGCGTGTGTGGACGGTAAACCTCCCACAGGGCTTCAACTTACCCACGGAATGTCCTGAGACTTTACCGGCAATGACTGCTACACCGTGGGGCATAGCACGCGGAATCTGAGGCCGGCGGAAACTGGCCCAGCTTTGCCTGGGACACGAGGCAAGTCCAAACCCTTGTCTCGCGTTAAGTTCAGATAAAACACCGGCAGACGCAGATCACTCCTGTATGTTGCCATTGGAAACCCATCTACACGCTCACACCGTTAGGCAGGGTAACAGGTTTTTTCCGTCGTGCGTGTCGAAGCCCGACACTGCTCATGTACTGCAGCTACGCGTATGCGACAGTGCAGCAGTGAACGCGCCGAGCTACTCAGCAGGAACTCCGACAACATAGGACTCAGCAGTACTTAATAAGAGACGGGCCCCCGCCCAACGTGCACCAATTATTAAGAATCATCCAAGGGCTACCGTCAATGCACACAAGCAATGGATATGACACCGCGGACGTTGACCAACCAGCGTCCATGTGCTGTTGCGAAATGGTTGCGGCATGTTAAGTATGAATATTTGGTGCCGGGACAGAACCCAGTAGCGACAGGACCCAGCCTGAGGCTGGCCCAAGGCCGCATGCATGCGAGGGACACCAACAGCCCCACAGCTCGTACGTACATGCGCCGGATCGTATTATTGTGCAGCTGCACGGCGCGCTGAGCACCCACTCCTCCTAGGTGTACCTACGGCAAGCAGCGGAGCCCCAGCAGAGGCCAATGCAAATGGTGCGCATGCAGGATAAAGAAAGCATTATGATGAGTTCCAACATCAGCAATAGTAGAAGCCACCACGCACACAGAAGGACAGACCGAGTGCAGTAAGGTGGGATCATCAAACCTCCAGGTTATGCGCCGGCCTGGGCCACGGCAACGCTCGCTAGAGGATAGTCAAGTGTCATTTGGCATATGCGTGTGTGCGTATGATCGATAATAAGGGACCGTGCCCGTGCCTGCCAGTGATGACGCGCGCTGGAACAAGAGACAGCAAAACGAGCGGTTTGCCAAATGTCCTAAACCTACCGGGGCATCTTATTCCTGCTGCCGCGGGCTCATGGCCGGCCCTAGGGGCTCCGCAGGCAGGTCGGAATCTGGATCCAGCCCCGGCAGCGCCGCGGCGGAGTACGAGCCGCCGGATCCAAACGCCGGTGCCACGCTGCTGGATCCATCTGCCACCCGCTGACGCGACATGGGCCGACTGCCGCCGCCACCGCCGCCACCGCCGCCGCCGCCAGCACTGCTGGTTCCCACCGCTCCAGCAACGCCCACCGCAGCTGCACCGCCGCCGCCACTGACGCTGCCATCACGGACGCTGCCGCTGCTTGCTCGCGGCGCCGGCGGCGGCAGCGGCGGCGAAAGGATGTCGCCGCCGCCAGCGCTGGCGCCTGTGATGGAGCCTGTGCGGCCAGGTCCCAGCCGGCTGCTGCTGGCAGCGCCGGCGCCGCTACTGCTACCGCCGCCGCCGGCAGCGGCAGTAGCAGCAGCGGCGACAGCAGGCGTTGGCATCACACGTGCGCTGCCGACGCGGGACGCGGGCGGCGAGGGGCCTGGGCCCACCAAGACACCGGCGGTGTTGTTGCTGTTGCTGCTGCTTCCGGCCGCGTCAGCGGCGCCACCGCCGCCACCACCGCCGGCGCCGGCGCTGCCCCCTGCAGCCATCAGGTCGCTGTGCTCCCAGGCCGATGACCGGCGGCCGCCGCTGCTGACGGCGGCACCGGTGCTGCCGCTGAGCGGGCGGGCGCCGGCGCCACCGGCTGCTGCGGTGGCAGTGGCGGCGGCGGGCGGCAGCGGCTCCGGCGCCACACGCGATCGACTGGTGGAGCTGCTGACTCGGATGGGGCCCCGGTCGAGGGAGGCGCCGCGCGAAGCCGCCGTGGTTGTGGCAGCCGGCGGCGGCGCTGCCGCCGGGATGCCGCCGCCGCTGAGTCCGCCGCCTCCGCCGCCGCCGCCAAGCGCGGCTGCCTCACGCACTGCCATACCTTGCTGCTGCTGTTGCTCCTGGGGCTGCTGCTTCTGGTATTGGATCTTGGACCAGGCGGCGCCGCCCGGCAGCGGCGGCGCGCTGGCTGACGCGTCGCGGCTACTGCTGCCCTGCCTCTGCTGCCGCTGGTCATCATCCGCACCGCCGCCACCGCCGCCTCCGCCTCCGCCAGCAGCAGCAGCAGCAGCAGCAGCAGCAGCAGCAGCAGTGTCGTCGTAGTCCTCAGCCGCCGTGTGCCGCACGACCCAGGGGTCTCCGGGCTCGCCGTAGGGGTAGGCCTGGCTGATGAGGGCCGCCAGGCGGCGCCGCGCACGCAGCCAGCCGTCCAGCGCCAGCAGCCGGTGCGCCAGCCAGGGCTGCTTGGCTGCCAGCTCGTCCAGGGACTGGTGGAGGCAGCAGGGGAAGTAGCAGGGGTTGTGTGGGGTGTGGGTGTGAAAGGTTTGGGTGCTCAGGTGGAGGAAGGGGGGGGGAGGGGGAAACAGGGAGTGAGGGGATGCAATGAGAGGGTGAGTGGGCAGCCGGTGAGAGGGGCATGTAATTCCTTTCCTTGCCGCTGAAACACACCTCTCTGCAGTCGGCACGCCTACGCACGCACAAGCACACGCAGGGCGCACGCACAAGCACACGCAGGGCGCACGCACAAGCACACGCACTAACACGCACACGCGCTGACACACACACGCACTGACACGCACGCACACGTACCTGGCCCATGTCCCCCGCGCTGAGCACGCCGTCGCCGTCCGCGTCCAGCCCGTGCATGATGCCGTGCGCGTACTCGCGCACCAGGATCAGGATGAACCTGTTGTACGTAGTTGGTTGTGTTGGTTACACGGATGGTTCATCAGAAACACGTGTCGGGGGAGGTTGCGCGCGCACATAGACTGCTTGTGACGCCGGCAGGTCCGTATTGTCGCGCCCCCTACAGTATACTGTTGTTATATTCTCGGTTCAAGCCAGCACGCCCACGCCTGCGCACTGAACGGCGGCGCGCTCACTCGCTCGCCCACACTCACTCGCCCACACCACCTGCACCCACACCACCCACCAGGCCATGATGAGGGCGTTGATGGTGACCAGCGTCAGCGACAGCGCGATGGAGGCCGTGTTGGAGATGTCGAGCAGGAAGAACAGCGCGATGTATATGATGATGGTGGTGCCGATCTGGGTGGGCGTGTGGGTAGGTGAACGCAATGGATGGGTGGATACGGTAGGCAGCAGGTTGTGGGGCAGCCCAATAAGCGCTGGCTCCTGCCTCTTTCAATCTTCGTCCCCCACAGTTTCTTTGTTTAGGATGGGCATGGGTTTATTGTTGACCCCGCCCCTCAACCCGCCGTCCGCCCCTGCCTGCTCCATTCCCTTCCATCCCCTTCCCTCCTCACGCAAGCCCCACACGCCTCCCTCCCCACGCGCCCTCGCCACATGGTGCCTCCCCTGCACCAACACCAACCACCTCCCTCCCCCCACCCTATTCCCTGCTGGTCACACACATCACACACACACACACACACACACACACACACACACACACACACACACACACACGCCCGGCCCCCACGCACCCCACCCCACCCACCAGGCTCAGCCGCTCCAGCAGGTCCATGCGCGGGCAGCGGTACGGGTCGTACGCCATCTGCAGCGCCAGCGCCGTGAGGATGATGCCCAGGGACACCAGCAGCTGGACCTGTTGTGTGTTAGAGTTCATTAGGGAGAGATAAGAACAAATGAAAGGCGTGTGCGTGCGTCCGTGCGTGTGACCTGTGTGTGTGTGTGTGTGTGTGTGTGTGTGTGTGTGTGCGTGTGCGTGTGGACGCGGACGCATGGGCAGCAGCGATAACGCACACACTCACGCAGCCCCCCCCCCCCCACACACACACACACACGGGGGTTACGCGATTTCGGGTAAGTAAAGCAGGTCGGCGGCTCAGGTAATTCCAGGTAAACCGGACGCGACGCTGCTTTGTCTTGTTCGCATTGCATACACGGTCTTTGCTTTGCTTGTTTTTCCCCTTGTGATCTCTAACACACACACACACACACACACACACGCTCCCACACGCCCTCCCTCCCTCACCTGCACGGATATTACCCCCAGGAACACCACCACGATGACCATGCACAGCTTGCGCAGCATCACCACGCTCTCCCTGTGTGAATGTGTGTGAGTGTGTGTGTGAGTGTGTGTGAGTGTGGTTATGTGTGTGTGGGAGTGTGGTTGTGTGTGTGTGGGAGTGTGGTTGTGTGTGTGTGAGAGCGAGCGAGAGAGAGAGCAGGTGCAGTCAGATAGGTAGGGGTTGTGGTGTATTGTTCCATGTGCCGTATGCGGGGTGCCAGGGGTGATGCCAGCGGTGATGCCAGCGGTGATGCCCACTACTGCGCTTTTACTCTCCTCCAGACCTCAATCTCCTCGCTCCTGCCCTGCCCTGCCCTGCCCTGCCCTGCCCTGCCCTGCCCTGCCCTGCCCCGCCCCGCCCTGCCCTGCCCTGCCCCGCCCTGCCCCGCCCCGCCCTGCCCTGCCCTGCCCTGCCCTGCCCTGCCCTGCCCTGCCCTGCCCTGCCCTGCCCTGCCCTGCCCTGCCCTGCCCTGCCCTGCCCTGCCCTGCCCCGCCCCGCCCCGCCCCGCCCCGCCCTGCCCTGCCCTGCCCTGCCCTGCCCTGCCCTGCCCTGCCCTGCCCTGCCCTGCCCTGGCCTGCCCTGGCCTGGCCTGCCCCCTCCTGCCCCCACCAGTAGTAGCAGCGGTCCTCGTAGTCCGTGTACAGGAAGCCGTAGGCGCGGTAGAACTTCCTGCGGGTGGGTTGGTGTGTTAATGTGAATGAGTGGATGTGATGATGAGTGATTACGAGTGAATGTGTGTATGTTAGAGATCACAAGGGAGAGAACTATGAAAGACTTGTGTGTGTGATTGTAATTGTAATTGTGATTTTGCGTGTGTGTATTTGAGCTTGAAAGGGCGTGTGAAAGTGAACGTGTGCGCCCCGCCACCCCGCACTCCGCCCGCACCTGTCCCGCAGCAGCGCCGTGTTGCGCCGCAGGAACCACGCGCTGAAGGCCGGCACGCCGCAGCTGAACGCCAACACACCAGGCAGCCCGAACACCAGCAGCAGCAGCAGGTGCGGGCCGGTGTAGCACTGCATGCGTGCATGAGTGCATGCCGGGAGGGGAGCGAGGGCAGGGGAGGGCGCGGCGGGGGAAGGGAAGGCAGGGCAGGGGAGGGAGTTCCTAAGCGTGCGTTCTGAGCGTGCGGCATACCGGTTGGCACGATCCAAGGCGATGGATAGATCCATGATAGGCCATGACCCCGCACCTGCACAGCAAGTGCGTGCGCGCCCTTCCGCCCCCACCCTCCAGCTCCGCCCCCCGCCCACCCACCCAGCCGCCCCCCGCCCACCCACCCACCTTGAGGTTGTAGTCGCTGCTCCACCACCTGCCCGCGGCCTGCAGCTGGTCGGCGTAGGGCGCGCCGCCGGAGGGGCCGGCGGCGTCGTCCAGCTACAGTTCAGTGCATTGGAGGGGTGGGAGGGGAGGGAATTGGGGGTGGGGTGGGGTGGGGAGAGGGGGGAGGTTGCAGTGCAGGCAGCAGGGGCAAGGCGCGGGGGTTCAGGGTGCAAGCGAGATAGAGGTGGAAGAGGGGGCAGTTGGTGCAGGAAGGGGGAAACAGAGCAAGAAAACTGAACACAGCACGGCACGGCACGATACGTCAGGGAGAGAGGCACGCACACACAGGCACGCGGAGCGAGGCAGTTGATGATGCACCCGCTCTCTCACCAGCGGACAGGCGAAGATGCCGAGCAGGGCGTCCGTGACGTCGGGGTAGGTGAAGAAGACGATGGTGATGGCGGTCACGATGAGCCGCGTGCGCAGGTAGGGCTGGGCGGGCGGCGGCACCAGGCCCTGGCGCTGCTTGCGCTGGGCCTTCCAGCTGCGGCGGGTGGGTGGGTGGGTGGGAAGGTGTGCGCGAGTATGTGTGTGTTAGAGAGAACTATGAAAGTATGTGTGTGTATGTGTGTGTTAGAAAAGCACAAGGAGAGGAAGGGTCGACACCGTGCGTGCAGCATGCATACAACGGCGCGCCATCGATCGTGTGTGTGTGTGTGTAACAGGAGGGGGGATTTGCAGAGATGGTAAGTGAAGTGGAGCATTAGACGGCGGGATGAGGTTGGAAGGGAGAAAAGGCGAGTAGTGACACACGGTAGGGCAGCAGGCGGTGATAGAGCTAGCCGGTTTCTCAGGAGCTGCTGGGGTGGCCAACAGGTTGCTCCCCACCCGCCTACCACAAGTACCCCACTCCGTGTCATCGGCGCGTCGCATTGCTCTCAGTCATGGCCGGTAGTAGGTGGCCACAGCCCCACCCAGCTACCTAGCTACCTATGGCTAGCCGGCGCCCAAGCGCCGTGCCGTGCCGTGGCACACACACACACACACACACACACACACACACACACACACACACACGCGCGCGCACCCGTAGATGGCGAACCAGGTGGGCACCGACAGCGCCAGCAGGATGAAGGGCACGAAACAGGTGATCAGGACCTGTGGGGTGGGGTTACATGCATTAGAGCTAGACGGACAAGGCGGGGTGTGTGATGGTGGTGTGGTGTGGTCGGTGGTGTGGGTTGTTTTGATTGGGTTTGGCGGTCCGCCGGTTGGAGCAACAGCGCTGCCAGCGCTGCCAGCAGCTGCCAGCAGCTGCCCGCACGAAACCCTACTCCAGCGGTTGGAGCACCCACCCAGCACCCAGCACCCAGCACCAAGCCATCTGCGCACTCAGCCCTAGCCCACCCAGCCCCCGCTGCCCCCAGCTGCCGCCCCTGTCCGCCTCCCTGCCCCACCTTCTGCACGCTCTTGGGGATGGTGTTCTCGGGCAGCGAGCAGTCCAGCGACACCATGGTGGTCACGCCGCTGCTCACCTGTGTGTGTGTGTGTGTGTGTGTGTGTGTGTGTGTGTGTGTGTGTGTGTGTGTGTGTGTGTGTGTTCGTGTGTGTGTGTGTGGGGGGGAGGTGGTGTTTCAGGTCGCTGTTGCTGCTTTGGGACAAGGTTTCCGCATGTGGGGTAAGCAGCAGATTCCAACCGCTGCTACTGTACACTTTCTCAAGCGCCCCCCCCCCCCAAGTGGCAGTGGTTCTGAGCAAAACCTCAAGTCCCACGCGCCCCTCCCCCCCCTGCACCACACCGCTTCCCCCCTGCCTTGTAGCTGGTAATCAACCCCCGCCCCCCACCCGAGCCCCTCCCCCAGCGCAGTGCCCCCCCTCTCCCTCCCCCACCTGGTTGCCCAGGTTGAGCAGCCATGCCACGGGCGAGGGCCACACCACCGCCACGTCCTTCACGATGGCCGCCACTTGCAGGTAGGACACCAGGATCTACAGGTGGGAGGTGGGGGGTTCCATGCATGTTAAATTAATGACCCCGCGGGGGTGGGGGGAGGGGGCGGGCGGGTGGGGGGCGGGGCCGAGCGGGTGAGGTGCGAGCGGGAGCGGGTGCGGGGGCGAGGATGGGGATGGTGCGGGGCGAGCGGGTAAGGCATGCACGATGTAGGGAACACGAACCTGCCAGTGTGTGTGTGTGTGTGTGTGTGTGTGTGTGTGTACATGCGTTTCAGGGCACTGGATGGGGCGTTTGACGGAATGGGGCGAGGGTGCGACTACTGGGGTGGCCATGGGGCCGTGTGGCCATGCGCGTGGAGGGCCCCCTGCCAACACCTTCCCCTCCCCCTTCCCCTTCCCCTTCCCCTTCCCCTTCCCCTTCCCCTTCCCCTTCCCCTTCCCCTTCCCCTTCCCTTCCCCTTCCCCTTCCCCTTCCCCTTCCCCTTCCCCTTCCCCTTCCCCTTCCCCTTCCCCTTCCCCCTCCCCTCCCCCTCCCCACCTTGATGACTATGGAGTGGGTGCCCTCCATCAGCTCCTCATCCCGCACCGACTCCTCAGCAGGCACCTCGCCGCCGTGGGCCCCAGAGGGGGGCGCCGCCTTGGCGACGGCACCGGCGGCGGCGGTGTCCGGCGCGAAGCCCACGACCGCGCCCTTGTGTGCCGCCTGAGGATGCAACTGCTGCTGGTGCTGCTGTGACGAAGGATGAGATGGAATGTTTTTCGTGCCGTCCTCCTCCTCCTCCTGCTGCTTCGTAGCCTCCTGCTGAGCAATGCCCTCAGCGACCGGGCCGCGCTCGGCAGTGGCCGCCGCGGCGGCGGCGGCGGCGGCGGCGGTGATGGGCAGGACCGAGTCCTCCTTGCGCGCCGGCGGGCCGCCGCCGCCGCCCTTCCCCACACTTTCGCCGTCGCCATCCGAGTACTCATCCCTACTACCGCCTCTGGCCAGCTTCTGGGCTGCTGCTGCGGCTGCTGCTGCTGACAAGGAGGGGCTGCCGCCGCCGCCGCCGCCGCCGCCCAGGATGGAGCGCTGCATGGCGGCGGCCGCCTGTGCTGCGGTCATGGACGCGGCGCGCGACTCGGCCTTGGCGCGCGCCCGGGCCGCCTTCTCCTCCCCGCTGCGCACCAGCTGGGCGCGGATCTGCGTCGTACACGGTGTGTGTGTGTGTGTGTGTGTGTGTGTGTGTGTGTGTGTGTGGCAACGGGTTTACAGCTGTCTTCTGGATCACGTAATCGTGTATCTGAGAAGCCGGTTCGATGCTGGCGGCAGAGGCCCACCAGCACCGCAAAGAATCACGCATTGGTCTGGTAGTCCATGCCTCCCAAGCCGCAACGTGCGAAAGAAGACGGAAAGATCCTCTGGATTGGCCCTAGGAGCCGCACCCCGTCTTGACAACAGTACTACTAGCCGGCACGTGGCCACTATGCATTGTTTGTTCGCCTGGCAAAAGGACATGCGCTAACCAAGTCAGGCACGTGGCCGAAGCAATGTGTGTGTGTGTGTGTGTGTGTATGTGTGTGTGTGTGTTGGTAAACGGAAACGGAGAGGAATGTGTGTGTGTGTGTGTAGTGTGTGTGTGTGTGTGTGTGTGTGTGTGTGTAAGGGGGTTAGCGGAGTTGAACGTCGGAGCGGCGGGGCGGCGGGGCAGCCAGAAGTAGTCAGAAACGAGCGGCGTGCTGGGGCTTGCTTCCGTTTCCTCACAAGCAACACATTCCTCCCTCGTAAGGTTTCACTGGGTACGGGAATATGTAACCCCCGCCGTCTGTTCTACGTCTACCTCGTCATCAACTTAAATGCATGGAACCCCCCCCCCCCCCCCAAAAGTGGCACAGACCGGTTGCGCATATCCGGCGTGCCCCGCTGATGTCAAATGTCACCCAGCCTATCCTTGGCATCATTACTTATTCCCACTCACGGTGATCATGATCATGAAGACGTTGATGAGCGACACCAGGAAGAAGTAAAGCGTGTTGAGCGACCTGCGAGGAAATGCGCGGAACCGCATCAGACCACACACGTAACCAGCAGCATCTGGGTCACGCCGAGGCGACATACAGCGACCTCGCGTGCAAGCTCATGCCAATCCCATCTGTGCTGGTGTGTGCCTTCCGCCTGAGCCACCGCCGACGCGACAGCAGTCTTGGCCTACCCGCCCCGCGCGCGCCTCTTCATGCCCCACACGCACGTGTGCGCATCGCAGCCAACATCTCGGTACATGTCCCGAATTCCACCCCCAAGCACGCGAAACCCACCGAAGGAAGGAAGCAAGCAAGCAAGCAACCCCGGCTGACCGACTCACTTGTTGGGGCATTTGGAGCAGGTGGCGTCGCCGGTGATGCCGTACCCGGACAGGCAGCCGCCGCACACGTTGCCGGTGTAGCCCTCACTGCATTGCACCTGCCGCCACAGCGCCAGCGCGCCGGCAGAGGCGTTGGGCGACACCGCGGTGGGTCCGCGCGCGTTGATTTGATGCAGCGCCGCGAGCAGCACCTCCTGCGCGTGTGCCGCATGTTTGTGCGGTGTGGTGAGAGGGTGTGGTGCGGTGTGGTGAGAGGGTGTGGTACGGTGTGGTGGGTCAGCAAGCATCTCCTCGCCGTCGTATGCCATGGTTAAGGGTTACAGCATGCCCAAGCTCATGCCCCCCTCCCCCTCCAAGGTCTAACTTCCGTCAAGTCGCGCCCTCACACTGCTGCGCATGGTGGGGGGGCGCATTGGCAGGTCGTGCCCATGTTAACGTGGACTTACATAATACCATTGCCCCCGCGCTTGCTTTCTTGCCATGTCCAGTCCAGCGGCACCTCCTCCTGCATGGCCTCCTGCCCTCCTGGCCTCCTGGCACCCACCCACCCACCCACCCACCTACCCACGCACCCACCTGCCGAGAGCCGTTGACCCAGGGGACCGCCGCGACGCTGGCGTTGCCGTCGTAGGTGCAGGCGTCGCTGTTGGGGCACTCCAGCACCTGCGGACTGAAGGGGCTGCTACGCCAGTAGCCGTCCTCCTGCAGGGGGGTGGGTGGGTGGGAGGGGGGAAGGGTGTGGGTGGTGGTGTGTGGTGGTAGGGGGGTAGTTCATTCCAGAACCCAAAGCAAACCAGGGGTGTGTGTGCACGTGGTGCACCGTGGGGGTTTGAGCAACATACGCGGCACGCGGCATGCGTGGCATGGTCCCAAGAAGTACGGCGAGGCCGGCGTTTGGGAGGTGGTAGGCGTACGTGAGCAAGGGTCGCCTAGCCCTAGGCTTTTTAGCATGCAATGCAAGGACGTTCCTTCCCCGCCCCTGCTCCGCCCCTGCTCCACCCCTGCTCCGCCCCTGCTCCGCCCCTGCTCCGCCCCTCACGCGCTCTCTAGCCTCCGCCGTACGTACGTGCAGCACGATGAAGCCCGAGTCGGCCACGGTGCTGTTGGGCGCGCACTCGGCGTGCTCGGGGCAGGCGTCGCAGGTGGCGTTGTCGGGCGCGAAGGAGAAGGTGCCGGCGGCGCAGGGCACGCACAGGTCGGCCTCCTTCTCCACCTCGCCCACCCAGCAGCGCCGCACCACCACCGCCAGCGGCTCCGGCGCAAGCGCGTGGAAGGTGCCCGACACGGCTGCGTGCGTGCGCGTGCGCGTGCGTGAGTACGTGAGTGCGTGTGCGGCACAACAGCAGCAGGTAGAGCGCGGGTGGAGGGGTAGATGAAGGAAGGACCACGCGCGTGAGGCCGCCCGGGCTTCACCCGGCCCGGCGGGGGCTCCTGCGCCGAAATCCCTTTACGCCACTTTGTTCCCTGTCTCCGCCCCATGCAGCAATCAGCCGGCTGTCTGCAGAAGACATTCAGACACCCTCCCTACCTCCCTCAAGCCAGCAGCCCATTCACTCATGGTCGTTCCCTATGCTTCAGCTCCAAACCTCAGCCATCTAACATTTCACACACACACACACACACACACCCTGTGTGGCCTAAATGTGTGGCCTAAATGCCTCGCTGTCGCTGGCTGTCCCGAGTACTCGATCAAGAGACTCGTCAGGCCGCCTGTAAACCCGTTGTTACACACACACCCGCACACACACCCGCACACACACACACACACACACACACACACACACACACACACACACACACACACACACACACAAACACACACAACTCACATATGTTGAAGCTGTAGTTGCCGGGCACCTCGCGCACCCGCAGCGAGACGAAGCCCGCCAGGCCGCCGGTGGCGGACTGCGTGGTGACGCCCAGCGGCTGCGTGGTCGCCGCCACCGCACCCAGCGTGGCGGCGGCCTCGGTGGAGCCGCCTGGGTTGAGGCGGATGCAGGTAGGTGGGTGCGTGCGTGCGGTGGGGGATGGAGGGAGAGAGGAGGGAAAGGGCAGGCGGCAGGGGTGTGCAGGGGGAGGCGGAGGGTCGGTGCAAACAGGTTCGGGGGGGGGGGGGGTTCCATGCATTTAAATTAATGACGAGGTACCGTAGGTTTCCAAATGTTTTCCGCAAAAATTAATTGTTAAGGTCTGCGGAATCTTCTGGAAATTACTTTTTGACCTGCGGAATTGATTAAGAAATATACAAAATATGCCCGGCGGGGTGCGGAAAGTTCCCTGCGGGGCTGCCGAAGGGCTGCCGGGTTAGTGTCGCTCATCGCCTGTTTCTAGTTGCCCTCTAGGATGCTTACAATAACAACCCATACAAAATATATTAGGGGCCGCGGCAGTAGCAGCGGTGCAGCAGCCAGTGGCCGCGGCGCAGCAGCCAGGGGCCGCGGCAGTAGCAGTGGCACAGCAGCCAGCAGGGGCCGTGGGGTTGGAAGGGGCCGGGGCCCTGGGAGGGGCAAGGCTGCGGCTGGGGGAGGTCGTGAGTCGGCAGAGAGTGATGATCAACACGTCCCTGCGAAATGTAAGAGCCCCCCTGGTGGCTGCGGAATATTATCAAAGTAATGCTTCTAGCGTGCGAAAATCTTAAAGAATTGTTCAAAAATTCCCTCCGGGGGTGCGGAATGTTTTTGGCGCGGAAAACATTTGGAAACCTACGGTAGACGTAGAACAGACGTTGCAACACACGTTGGCATACCGATGACAGCGGGGGCGGGCGGCGGCATGAGTGCCGGCATCCGCACGCACGCACGCCCCACCCCCTTAACAACCACACATGTACACGTGTACGGACAATGCACGGACAATGTACAGACGGACAATGTACGGACGTACGTACCTGTGATGCGCTGCCCGAAGGCGTCCACCACCTCCACCAGCACCGGCAGCAGGTCGTTGCTGCGCACGTGCACAACCATGCCCCGGGGTGGTGGTGGGTAGGTACTAGGTAGGTAGATGGCAGCAGGTGTGTAAGAATGGATGGGAAGATGGGTGCGAGTCCGATGCATGCGGAGGAGCCCATCAATGGATGCAACCCGTTCGTTCCCACCAGAGCAGTCACCGTACAACTAACGAACGCAGCGACCAGGCAGACGCCTTTCACGCAACCCGCACGCCCCCTCGCAATCCTATCTCGCGTGACTCACGCACCTGCGGTAGCTGCTCTTGAAGGCGCCCGCCGGCTCCACCACCGTCACCGCCGCCGCCGTGGTGGCGAGCAGCGCCCCGTACTGCGCCCGGTTGCCGGCCCATGCGCCGCCGCACACGCTCACCACCGTCGCGTTGTTTCCCAGCACGCCGCTACTGCTGCTGCTGCTGTTGCTGCTGCTGTTACTGCTGCTAGCCGCAGCAACAACCAGAGCATCGGAAGCCGCTGCCAGCGGCGTCATGGGAACAGCCAGCGCGAACAGGTCATCGGCAGTTGAAAGGTCGGACGCGGCGGTTGAGTTGGGGAACAGGTCGCAGGAGGCCAACAGGTCGTTGGCCTCGTACAGGAACGCCGCGCCGCCGCCGCCTCCGTCCGCCAGGTTGTCCCGAAGTGTGACGCCGTACAGCCGTACATAGCCGCAAGTGTCATCAATGATGGGGTTACACTTCTGGGCGACCCACATGGCGCCGCCTGTGTACGCCAGTAGGGGGGCCGCAGCACGATGCCGCCGCAGCAGCGGCAGGCACGTGAGTCATTGAGGTTAGATGGGCGTCTACTGCTCTTGATCAGATGCACACACATGTGCGCGTAGGCCAAGCCACACACACACACACACACACACACACACACACACACGCACACACACACACACACACACACACACACACACACACACACACACACACACACACACACACACAGCGTGTGGCCTAAATGCCTCGCTGTCGCTGGCTGTCCCGAGTACTCGATCACGAGACTCGTCAGGCCGCCTGTAAACCCGTTGTTACACACACACACACACACACACACACACACACACACACACACACACACACACACACACACACACACGTTTCCGTTTACCAACACACACACACACACACACACATACACACACACACACAGCAGCAGCAGCAGCAGCAGCAGCAGCAGCAGCAGCCTCCCAACCAGGACATCTGAGGCCCGGCCTTGCAACGCCCACTACTACCCCGTGCTCCGATCGCACAACCCTCGCACGCACCGTTCGTGGCCGTGTTGTTCTCCCACACGCCGCCGCTGATGACCACGTCCGCCGACACGTCGAAGCACGCGCCGCCGCCGCCGCCCACGCCGTGCCGCCCTGCATGCGGTCCGTCCGGTCGGTAGGTGGCGGCGCCGTACATCAGGCGCGCGCAACCAATCAAGCTGACGCGGCCGCATACCGGTACACAACAACCAGGGATGCACTGCATGCAGGTAGGTTCTGCCCCGACCGAAACACCTGCCCCCCTACCTCCCGCGCTCCCCATGCGCGCCCCCCCCCCCCTTGGGCAGCAGCTAGCCGCCGACCGTCGTGAGTCACCCCACATCGGGTGTGCTGCGCAGCGCCCTTCCGTCCCCCCCTGCTCACGCACCGCACGTCTCGCCAGCCGACACGCCCATTGATGAGTTGACCACCAGCCGGTTGGCCAAGAACCTGATGATGATGATGGTGATGATGCAGAGAGGGCCGCGAGCGAGGGAGGTAGCGAGCGAGCGAGGGTGACAGGACTCAGCACCGCGGCCTGGATGTTTGCAAACTACTACCGTAGGCAGGTCAGGACACGGGGCCACAAACGATAGCTGCTATGTGCTCCCTAGTACTTTGCATAATTTCCTTAACTCTCCGAAAAGCAAAAGGGCCCGGAGGCACATACAAACAACGCAATGCAGCCAGCTCGCGGCTGTACCCACGTGCAGTTGTTGAGCCGCACGCCGCTGCTGGTCTGCATAATGGACACGCCGCCCGCCGACAGCGCCGAGTTGTTGCGGAACCTGCATGCGCGAGGTTGGGGTGGAGGAGGGAGGGATGCGGGGAGGGAGGGACGCGAGGTTGTGCAACAGGGCACTCAGACAGACGCGGCGGCACATACTACACACGGCAGCCACCTCACGTCGAGGCAATCAAGCAGCCAGCCAACCGACCAACCGACCTGCAACGGTCCAGTTGCAGCCACGTGCAGGAGCTGGCCTCCAGCGCGCCGGCGTGGACGGCGAGGTTGTCCTCGAAAACCGAGTCGGTTAAATTGACGGTTAGGTCGCGGCTGAAACTGAAACCGCCGCCGTACAGTGCATCGTTGGCCTGCACCGCGGCGCGGTCGATGCGGATGGAGCCCTCCTTCTCCGCGCACCTGAAACAAGCAGGTGCAGCAGTAGCAGGTCGTCAATGTGTTGGAAGGATCATTACTAGCTCAGTAGGGCATCCGTCATCAAGAGCCGCAGCAAGCCTTTACCTCCAGGATTTCATGATAACCTGCTGCAAACCGTGATGCACAGCTTGCAGCACCCCACCTAGCAGCCGCGGCCGCGCGCGGCAACGAACCCGCCAAGCAGCAGCCCAAGCAAAAGCCCTAGCCCAAGCAGTCCAAGAAACAGCAGCGCACGCCCCCAACCGAGCGACAGGCCACCACCCACCAGCCGCCGCCGGTGCCCAGGCGCACTCCATTCCTGGTGAAGGTGCAGTCGGTGGCGTTGAGCAGCCGCACGTTGGAACTGAACACGCCGCCGCCTGGGGATCGGGGAGCGGGATCGGGGGGCGGGGAGCCGGGAGCGGGAGAGAGTCGGAGCACAGGCAAACAGCAGTAGCAACACGCAGCGTGTGTGCAGGGTTTGACCAGGTTCGCACACCTTGCTGCTTCCAAAGTGGGCTGATTACCGTATTGTTGACGTACGCTGCACAGCTAGCTGTGTGCGGCGGCGCAATGCTGCTGAGCAACTGCTGCATGCTTGCAACCAACTAACCGCCAACGAACTCTCTAGAACAACAACGCACCGCGCTTGGCGGCCACGTTGTCGTCAAAGGTGACATTGGTCAGGCTAATGCCGCCGTAGATGACCTGCAGCGCAAGGCCGCCGCCGCCGTAGCTAGTGGCCTGTGTGTTCGTGCACATGTGGGCATGTGGTTCGGTGGGGTGTAAGGCGTCAATGTCGAGAAGTAAGGGAAGAGACCTTGTGCAAGCTGGAGGCGGCGAAGTGCTGTTGCGTGAGAATAATGAAGCCACACGTCCACACGTACATACACCAGTCACGCGGGCACACACGCACGCACAACACGCACACACGCGTGCTACGCCACCCACATTGTTGCTTCCAAAAGTGCATCTCGAGATGGTCAGCGTCAGAATTGAGTCCACGCTGGTGATCTGGGCACATGGGACACGTCATGAATCGAATTAGGTATTTCGGTCAGGCAAGGTAAGGCACGTAAGCGCGGATCCGGCATCGCGGCCTCTCAACAAAGCGTCCAGTCGACGACGCAGGCCCACCCCACCCCCACCCCCACCACCCGCTCACCGACACGCCGGCGCCCGTGCCCGCCGCGTTGCGCGCAAAGGCGCAGCGGCTGATGTCGGTGGCGCAGGCGGGCTGCTGCAGCATCACGCCGCCGCCGGTGCTGGTGCCGCCGGCAGCAGCAGTGCCGTTGGCTGCTAGGCCGCGAATGTTGCCGTTGCCGTCGAAGGCGCTGCCGTACAGCGAGGCGACGCAGCTGCCGGGCGCGGCGTACAGGCCGCCGCCGGCCTGGCTGGTGGGCCTGTGCATGTCAGCATGTGCGCGTGTGTGGGTGCGTGCGTGTGTGGCGGGGGGAGGGGGCACACGAGTGCGTCAAAACGCGAGGGTGCTTGCGTGGCAGGTCAGGCATGCAACACCTGCTGCTGACACGACAGCCGATTCGGATGTGGCCGCCATACATGCACACACACACACACACACACACAAATGCGCGCGCGCGCGCACCCGCATCCCAAACCCGTGTACACCCGCCCCCACTTTGGGTTTTGGTTGAGGATGGACTGGTATTTACAACCCCCACCCCGACGCAGCACCCGCCCCCGCCTCTCTCTGCCCTCCACACCACCCACCTTCATCCCCTCCCCCGTACCGACCACCACCCACCATCCACCACCACCTTCATGCACACACCCACACACCCACCCGTTGCCGTTGCGCATCAGCAGCACGCCGTCCATGGTGGCCAGCACCGCGCCCGCCTCCACGTAGACGGCGCCGCCGTACGCCGCCTGGTTTCCCAGGAAGAAGCAGTCCGCAAGGCTAACGTTGGAGCCCGCCGCCACACGCAGCGCGCCGCCGCGTGTGCCTGTGTGTGGGTGATAGTACGGGTGGTTTGGTGTGCGTGGGGATGGGTGGCTTGGTATGGGGAGGTAGGTTGTTGCAGGGAAGGGAAGGGAGGGATGCGCGGCGAGCTTGGAAAGACGGGGAGCGGATGGGTCCGTGCATGGCAGGCAATCAAGGCTTGGAAGGAAGCAGTGCGTGGGTGGCGGGGCAGGGAGCAGGGAGCAGGGTGCGTGCAATGGGGAAAGGGCAGTGACCGCGGCGCAAGGAAGGCAGGGTAGGCAACGCGCCCGCAAAGGCTGCCTTTCTTTTGAGCCTGGGTTGCAAGTGGAGTGGAGGGCGATCGAACGCGGCGCTCACGGTCGCTCGCTCGCGGTAGCTCACCATTGTTGTTGAGGAAGACGCAGTTGGCGAAACGCACGGTGGTGGCGGTGCTGCCGGTGTCCACCACCACGGCGGTGGCGGCGCAGTTGCGGAACAGCAGATTCTGGAACACCGCGCCGGGCTGCCTGCAGGTAGGTATATGGATTCAATCGAGGTGGATGGGTTTAAAACAAAACACTTCAGGCCTGCGAGTTAATTTGTGTTAGAAATTACAAGGGAGAGAACAGCAGACATATCGCAGTACGTGCGGTGCGGTGACGGACGGTCGCCAGTTTGGATTGTGTGTGTTTGTTGTTGACAATGTGTGATTCTGTGCCGGCAGCACTCATGTCGGACGGGAGGGATGGACCCCAAGGGTCAGCGCTTTTCCCTCACGCCGAAAACGCTTCAACACTGGTGTTAGGAAAGCACAAGGGAAAGGGTCGACACTGGTGTGTGGCAAGAAAGTGGAGGGGTGCATGGGCAACGGACGATGACACGACTCACTGCACAATCATCGCGTTGTCGTTGCCGTTGCAATCCACAACCGTCAGCGCGATGCCCTCCAGGTAGGTGGTTAGCAGTTGGTCGTTGCTGGCGGCGCTCCATGCGGCCGCCGCCGTCGCCGCCGCCCAGGGCTTCAGCGTCACCAATGGCGGTGGCGGCGGGCTTGGAGACGGCGGCGCGGGTGACGGCGGCGGCGCCGGGGGCGGCAGCGGAGAGGGCGAGGGCGGCGGTGCGGGCGACGGCGGCGGCGGCGGATCTGCCTGCTGCAGCCGGCGGCCGCCGACAGACATCCCATCACCAACCGAATCAGCGGTTGACGCCTCCTCGTGATGCAACGAGAAGTCGTCCAGCTCGCCGTCGTACACCAGCTTCAACCGCCGCCGGCCGCCGGGGGCAACGGTTATTGGCGGTTGCTCCCCTAACCGCTCACCCTGCCAACTGCTGGCCGCATCGTTGCCACTCGCGTCATTGCTGCCATCATCGCCAACCGCCAACGGCCGCCGCAAGCCCATGACCTCCGCGTGCCCCAGCTCGCGCAACAGCCGCGCACCCAGGCGTGTGGACTTGGATGAGCCCTTGGAGGGCTTGGAGAAGCGCCCCTGTCACATACACACACGAGGCGTTGCCAAGCGGCACGCACGCACGTCGAGTCTTAGACCCTATGTCCCAGAACCTCGCCCACTGCGGCACTGGAAGGGAAAACGAGGTGTCACCCACAACCTGTTCCCGACACCTAAACCGTCCCGGCCGCCGTCCGCCCACCTGCACCAGGATGGCGGCCGTTATTGCCACCGGTTGGTTGTACGTCACGTTGACCAGGTCAACGCTGGTCAGCAGCGCCGTGTCGCCGTCGTACATTGACGACAGCAACGGGCTGAGGCTCTTGGTGCTGACGCTGGTCATGCCCGCCAGCTGCGCGTTGGCGGAGTCGGCGCTGCTGCTGCTACTGCTATTGCCGCTGCTGCTGCTGCTACTGCCGCTGCCGCGCGTGTCCACGGTGCTCCGGATGGTGATGGGGATCATAAGCAGGTCCTGCAGCGGGTGGGGCAATTTGGGGGCGATGGTTTTGCGAGGGGCTCAGAATGATAAAAGATGCCTTGCTTATGCTGCTTGTAGTAAGAGCGAGCGGGAGTGGTGATCTTTGTTGATAGGGGTGCCCACGCGCGCAAAGCTGTGGCGGGTCGGGTTGGGTAGACCATTGTTCCAGAACCCAACGCAGCCAACCGAGTGAAACCCAGCCATCCCGCCAGCCCTGCCCAGATGTGTGGGGTGATCGCACGAACCGAAACCCCATGTACGGCACCGTATTATTCCTCCATCCACAGCACGCACGTGGCCGCACCTACCGTGGGTGTGGAGAAGGCGACCTGGTTGGCCTCCTTCACATACGCCATGGAGTAGGCGCTGTGGCTGGATGAGGAGGTGTTGTAGATGTTGGCGCCGCCCGTCAGCCTGCGCGCGCGGGAGCGAGCGAGCGGGACGACAGATGCAATGAGTGGCAGTGGCAGTGGCAGTGGCGGTGGTGGTGGATGGGAGGTAGGCGGGCGGAGCAAGGCATTAGCAGAGGTGGGGCGGGTGCTGCACCAGGCTGAGGCGTGGGCGAGTTAGGTGGGGGGCGGCGGATGGACACGTCGGGCGGGTTGGTGGGTGGGTGCGTGCGCACGCGGGTGTGTACGTGTGCTTGAGGCACACCGGGGTGCAGCGCGGTCTGATCAGCAACATGCTGACAACTGCTACGTGCCCCCAACCCCACCACCACCACGACCACCATCCACCACAACCACCACAACCTTCACAGCCAGCCCCACCACCACCAGCCCCACAACCAACCAGCCCCACCACCACCCCCACCCCCACCACCACCACCAGCCAGCCGCCTCACTTGCGCCAGTAGAAGGCGCCCAGCCCCAGGTCCAGCTGGTACACGGAGCTGTCCTGCTGCCAGGTGCCGGAGGCGGCATTGTAGTACTCGCCACCGCCCAGGAACACCTGCAGCAGCGGCAGGTCGCGGCGGCAGGGGCAGGTCGGGCCGCCAGGGCAGGAGAAGGGCAGGAGCAGGGGCGGCAGGTCGGGGCAGGGTAGGAAAAAGGCAGGAGGGAGGCAGGGTGGAGAAGGGAGGAGCAGGGCGACGTGGAATGAAGCGGAGCACAGGCACACGGGGGCGGCAGAAGGAGCTAGCGGGAGGTAGGGCAGCAGGGAGCGAGGGGACGGCGGGGATGGGAGGGAGGGAGGGAGGGAGGGAGGGGGAATAGATGCACGCACGCTCTCCGCACACGAACACACACCACACACAGGCGCGCACGCACCTGGCTCTCCACCGCCGTGATGGCTGCGTCCACCAGCGCCGGCGGTGGGCTGCCCGCGGGCCGCAGCTGCATCCAGGTGTTGTTGGCGAGGCAGAAGACCCACGTGTCCGACAGGCGGTTCCCAGGGTTTGACACGCCCGTGTACGAGCTGGCGCCGCCGTACACCAGCAGCACGCCCATCGTCCCGAAGTTGGAGGCCATGGAGCTGTCGTTCACAAACACGGCGGCGTGCCTGTGGGGCGGGGGCGTGTGCGGGCGTGCGTTTGATAACAGGAGGCTTCAGCGATATCAGTGATGCCATCTGCGCGGTACAGCGTGTGTGGCACGTGAGAACGAACGAACGAACGAAAGGAAGCATGACGAGGACAGTCGAGGCGATGAGGCGAGGCGGTGTTGCATGAGTGACGAGTCGGGCCGCAAATACGACAACACAGGACAAGAAGCACCTCACGACACGACATCATTAACAGCGAGGCAGACGCTCCTATCTATCTATCTATCTATCTATCTATCTATCTGCTGCAGGCAGGCCCCGCACCTACCTGTGCCGGGGCGGCGGCAGGGGGCTCCCCGCCGCCGGCCGCAGCTCAAACGAGTGCAGGTAGGAGCCGCGCTGGGCGAAGGGGTACTGCAGGTAGCTGCATGCAGGTATTCGGTTGCGGGTGAGCAACAGGATGGAGACGCAGTGGCGGGCGGCTGGAAAAGGAGGACCCAATCATGCCGAAACAACCGCTGTGCTGGCTCCAAATGTGCAACCAACGTGAACACACGCACCTGGCGCTTGCGCCGGAGGGCAGGGAGGCCGAGGTGGGCGCCACAGCGACCGCAAACACCTTCCTGAACACGCCGTAGTCGGGCGAGCGGCGGTTGGCGGAGCCCACGTCTGTGCGTGCAGGGTTGAGAACATGCATGCATGTGACCTCGTAGATGATGGAAACACAGTTGGTGCGCATGCACAGCATCACATGGGCAATGAGGGGTCGGTAGTGGGTGCGACGTGATTGGTCTGGACGGGTAAAAGGCGGCGGCGGAAACGGCGCGTGGTCAATTTAGGGATGAGGACGTCGGGGATAAGTAAGGTTGAGATAAAGGGCAGGCATCAGGCGGCACCGCCTTACTAATGCACGTACGTCGCAGCCACTCACTACACTCACCCCACATCGCCTCCGCCGACCCGAAGCCGGTGAGGTAGGTGTTGCAGCCCACCGAGTACAGCCGCAGCTGTGTGCAGCAGGTGGGAAACGGAGAGGGGGGCGGGGGCGGGGCCAGGGATGACAGGGGGCAAGGGGCGGGGGGGTTTGAGCTGCTGTGCGGGAGTAACAGGGCGCTCGGTCGGCACATGTGAAGAACCTCTGGTACTCAGGGCGTGCTCTGCACCGTCTTGCCGCATGAACCCTTCCCTTGCCGAGCACGGCGCATGCCTCAAACGCTCGCACGCTCTCCCCTTCTAGCTTTAGCTAGCCAGGTACTCCCTCCCACACAAACCTGCGGGCAGCAGGTCTTGTTGGTGGCGCCGCAGCACGCGGCCGCCGGCCCCATGCCGTCCTCGTCGCGCGTCCAGCCCAGGCCGTCAAAGGCGGTCATCCACACCTGTTGCCGGCATGCGGGTTGCCGTATCAGACACGAGTGAGTTACGGTACGTACGTACGACGCTGAGCCGGTCACCCTGCATCACCGTCTTGGGCAAACCCCTGGCTGGCACAACCCCAACTCCAAAGCCATGCGACCGCGGCCAGTCGCCTACCCCAGCAGCCTCCAGGCCCGCCCACCCACCCATAGCCACCCACCCACCCATAGCCACCCACCCACCCATAGCCACCCACCCAAACCCACCCACCCATATATAGCCACCCACCTGGATCAGGCCCGGCGGCAGCTCCACCGTGCCCAGCACGGTGACCGTGCCGGGCGGCGAGGGCAGCGCCGACATACCCCCGGCTGATGATGGTGATGAGGGATGGTGGTGGTGATGACGATGAGCAGAGGCACGCAGGCACGCAGGCAGGCAGGCGGGGGCAGATCCGGGGCAGGTCCGGGCCGGTCCGGGACAGGCGGGGGCAGATCCGGGGCAGATCCAGGGCAAGCGGGGGCAGATCCGGAGCAGGTGAGCAACGTGGGAGAGCGAGGATGCAACAATGATGGCGACGCATGCACGCACACCAAGAGGCACGTACAGAGCCGGACGCAGACGCTGGTACCGGGAGACCAAGGGAGCAGCTGGAAGAAAATCCCTCCTCACACAGCGCAATGCATGTGTGGGCACTAGGTCGGCATAACTCACCGCTGGTGCTGAGGCCGTCGGTCTGCATCAGGACCGTGCCGTTCCAGGTGGTGATCCGCACACCCGCCTGGCTCGCGCCCTGGGGGGGGGGCCGGGGGAGGGGGCATGTGTGGAGTGGTCAGGGCTGGTCAGAGAAACTAATCCATCCGCCCATTCGTCCACACCCATACATGATGGGCACACAACCTGACCCGCCCACCCACGCACCCACCATCTGACTGCTGCTAGCCACCACCTCCACGCGCACCACCCGGCTCGAGGAGCAGGAGAAGGTGGTGGTGAGTGCGGTGGGCAGATCGGGAACTGCAGTGCGGCGGGAGGCACGGGCGGGGGGCAGAGGCGAGCAGGTCACGGACGCACCCCGTGGGCGCACCCCGGCGGCAAGGCAGCACTAGCCTGGGACCAGCATCACCCCAGCCCTTTCAATGCTCACTTGTGGGGATGGCGATAGGCGCGCTGGCGGGCAGGGGCGAGCTGTCGTAGCCCCACACGAACGGCGCCGCGCTCACGCAGGCACTGATGACACCGCTGCTGCTGTTGCTGCTGCTGCTGTTGCTGCTGCTGCTGCCATTGCCGGCGGGTTGAATCGCCGCCAGGGTGTAGTCCTGCGGGCAGTCGCGGACGCCCGAGGCGGGCAGCGGCTGCACCGGCTCGCCGCCGCCGTAGTAGCGCAGGAAGTGGATGTCCGCGCCCAGCGTCAGCTCATCTGCGCAGGTGCAGGTGCAGGTGCAGGCGCAGGTGCAGGTGCAGGGCAGCGAGGCGAATGACTCATAGACACGTGGGGCACATGGTTAGGCGGTATCGTCAAGCCAGCAGGCGATGGCGACTGTGGAACGCGGGCCGCCCCGCACACGCACGGAGGACGGCATATGCACGGTACGCCGGCGGCCGGTCGGTTGAGCACCGGTCAACCCGGCCGCTGGGCACACGCCCATTATCAGCCTGCCGGGCCGCCCGGCACCCGCCTGGACTCAACCGCACACGCATTTGCCCGCATGCATGCACGCTGGAGTATGCACGGCCGCGCGCGCCCACACACGGCCCCGTGGTGACGGCTCTCACCCGTGGTGACGGCGTTGTCGTTTGCCATCGCCGCCGTCTTGTTGAACGTGGCGCCGCCGAACAGCAGCACCGAGCGGCCGTCGCCGCCGGTCAGCAGCGAGAGCGAGGCGCCCACGCGCGGGCCGGGCGAGTGACCGGAGCCGCCCGTGCGGAGGTTGAGGACGTCGTCGTACACCAGGGCGGGGCTGCCGCCTGCGCCGCGATCGGGGTCCGGGCGCGCGGGTTGCGAGGGATGGAATTGGGACAGGATCAAGACGGGGTGAAGTAGTGTGGATGTATAGGAAGGACTTGGCTGGCTGGTCGATATAGCCGGCAGCCGGCTCCGCAGCAGCGAGTGTACCCCCGTGTGCCCCGCTGTCAAACCATGGAAAGGAAACGGAGTCCAAACAGACACGTGGTGCCACATGCATGCACTCGCAGCAGCAGCAGCAGCAGCAGCAGCAGCAGCAGCAGCAGCAGCAGCAGCGGCGCGCGCTGCACGGACGTAATCCCACGCACTGTCGCCACTCACGTTTGGCGCGCACCGCCAGCGGCAGCGAGCCATCCACCTGGTACGCGACCACCGTGGCCGAGTCGTAGTAGGTGCGCGTGGCGGTGGAGGTGCCGTCCTGTAGCACCCGCCGCGCTGCTGTCGCCCCCGCCGCCGCCATCTGCCGCCGCCGCCACTGGAGACGTCCCTCCGCCCCACTGCTGCTGGCGCCGCCACTGCTAGCACAGCTGCAGGTCTCATGATTGGTCCGCGACTCGCTGGACTCAGCATCCCCATCGCCGTAGTCATCGAAACCGGTGGCATCGGCGCTGCCGTCCAGCTCATCAGTCAAAGTTAGCCGGGCCGCGCTCGTGGTGGCGGCCGCAGCGCCCGCCGCCAACACCGACTCTGCCGCCGCCGCCGCCATCTGCGAACAGACCAGCGAACAATGCCTTAGTCTGCCTCTTAACTGATAGGAAGGCAGGGCTACAGAGCATGACCGGGCTCAAAAAGCAACTCGCACCACGACACTGCGCCGCTTCCCTACCTGCTCCACACTCGCCTCTTCCTCCGAGGCCACTGCGGCTGTAGCGGTCGCAGTGCTGCCACTGCCGCCCTCTGCCGCCGCTGCCGCCGCCGCGGCGGCGGCCAGCAGCTGGCGCCTCCGGCCAGCGGTCAAGGTGGGCGTGGTCGAACCCGTGGTGGTGGTGGTGCCACCGGCGGGGCTGGTGGAGGAGGTGGTGCCGGTCCCGCCGGTCTTGAGGGTGACGGAGGAAGAGATCTTGGTCCAGGCGCAGGTGCTGTAGGTGGACCAGTCGTTGGTGGGCACCTGCATGTCGCACAGCGGTAGTTGGCGGCGGCGATTGGCGGTTGCGGTTCGCAGCAGCGGTTGGCATCAGCGGTTGGCAGCGTTGGCAGGCAGTGCGATCAGGCAGATGCCTTTCTCCCCTAGCAATCTAAAGTAAGTACCATCGCGTGCGCTGCCCAAGCACTCGTGCCCGTGCCCGTGCACGTGCCCATACACCCCCACCCCACCCCACCCCACCCCATGCCATGCCATGCTGCCCGCCGCACCGACCTGGTTGCGTGTGTCGCACCCCACCAACGCGGTGCGCAGGATTGCGGCGCCGCCGCCGCTGTTCATCTCTGCAAGCATGCATGTCGCGTGCGCAGTAGACAGTGCACAGCACATGTCATGACCGCGCGCGGAGAGGCGCACGCCAGCTGCAACCGCACGCCCGATGTAAACCATGGCCGCGGCATAAGTTTCCGTTGCGGAGGCTCCGCTGCTGAGGTCCAGCAGACTTCTTATTACCTAGGCACACCCGGCCCGCCATTTCTGCATCCGCACCCATCGCCTCGCACCTGGCCGCTTCCCTGGCGGCGGGCCGCCTGTGACCGCCACGCCGCCGTACATTAGCACCAGCGGCGTCGCGATGCTGTACGACGTAGATCCGGATCCGTCGTACGCGCTGCCGCTGTACGACGCCGCCAGCGGCGCGGCGGCGTACCACTCTCGGCGTGGCGGGCGCATCGGCCCCGTGAAGGAGGCGGAGACGGAGATGCAGCTGCTGGCGGGGTCGGGCGCGCACAGCGGGGTGAGGGCGTAGGTGGCGGCGTCTGCCACCAGGCCCACAGACACCTCCGGCTGCTCGGCTGCGTACGTAGGCGCGAGCGTATGTACGTGCGTGTATGCGTGTGTGTGTGCAGATGAGAGCAATGAGAAGTGGTGGGAGAAAAGGGGCGGGGGGTGAAAGGTAGGGAGAGTCAGGAGAACAGAGATCAGCGTTGGGGAGGCAGGAGGTGCAGTTACTGGACACGGCGGAGATGAGATTGCATGCCAGCGTATGTACATACGGAGGTGAGTGGCCAAGTCACGCACGGGCCAACACCCGACAACGCCCTGTAGCACATGGACCCTTCGCACACGCACCCGGAAACACACACAGGGTTAAGGGTTTCAGGCTGGCAGCAGGGCGCACACGTCATTACGACGGTGGCCCTGGTTACGGCCCTGGTTACGGTTACGGCTCTGGGCGTCACTCACATGAGGTGGTGTCGTACTTTCCCAGGAAGATGAGGCCCGTCTTGCTCTTGCCTCCGCCAGCTCCCCCACTGGCACTGCTGCTGCCGCTGCTGCTGCCGTTTCCACTAGCACCCGCACCCGCACCCGCACCCGCGCCGCCGTAGGTGACGGGCTGCTCGGCCAGCGACAGCGGCAACATGGAGACCATGACGCTGGTGGCGCTGCTGCTCTCAAAGAAGGCGTGTTTCAGGCTGGCGCCGTCGGGCAGCCACGTGCCGCCGCTGCGCCACTTGAGCTGCAGCCGCCGGCTGGTCACCTGCAGGCAGGCGGGCAGGCAGGCGCACGTGTGCACGTGCAGGTAAAGGCGACCGCGCTGCGCATTGCGGCGGGCGGGCACCAGAGATATGGATGATCCGTTGTTCCCATGTGAGTCATGTCAGACAGCGCTGCTGCTGCTGCTGCTGCTGCCGCTGCTGCCGGCCCGCGCCACCCGCCGACTCACCACCACGTCGGTGCCGGCGTCCGCGTCTCGGTAGCCGCCCGTGGCCATGCCCGACCCGTCTGCGTTGATCACCCATGCCTGCGACCGCACAAACGCCGGGTTGAGGCTGCCCGGTAGCGGCGACACCTGGCCTGTGGTCAGGTCAACGCTGCCGCCGTCGGCGTTGACCCAGGAGGTGCCACTGCCGGAGAGGAGGTCGGGGTGCGCGAACAGGCGGGAGCGGGAGAGGGTGACCGCGAAGGAGAGGGAGGGGATGGCGGTGCCGGCCTTGGCGGCGGCCGCGGCGGCGGTTACGGCGTCCGTGAACGCGCTGACGGCGGCGGTGATGTTGTAGGCGGCGGTGTTGGAGTAGCGCGCGTACCAACCCCTCCAGGTGCTCTGCGTCTCCAATTTGGAGCTGCGGGCAGGCAGGTGGGCCGGCGGGCAGGCGGGCAGGTGGGCAGGCGGGAATCACGGGCGAGGTTATATTAAGCGGGCAGCAGGGAAAGGGCACGTGTAAGTTTGGCCTCGCGCGCGCTTCGCCACATCACACACCACACTGTGGTCAAGCGCAAGTGGTCCGCCCCTATTTAATCCTCATGCTGCTGCGGCTCTGCTGGTCTACGTACGCCCATCCACACCACCGACCTCTTGCAGCCGCCCGCCACGTACACCGCCAGGCTGTGTGGCTCCTCGCTCGTTGACAGCGAGGCGTCAAAGCCCGCTAGCAGCACGCCATCCGAGGCGGCGGCGGAGCTGCCGTCCGGCTGCGGCGTGGTCTGCGGTTGGGCGAGTGGGTGAGCGGGCGAGTGTGTTTGCACATCATGGTGCTCCAGGGTGTGTGTGCGTACGGGCGGCATGGATGGGCGCGGGAGCTGTGTTGGGCGGCAATGTGTGGCGGGCCCCATCTCTTCACACGCGTTATACACCTGTGCCCAGCAGCAGCAAGCTCACCATGCTGACGCTGGCGCGCACCCAGGTGGCCACGTAGGCAGGCGGCGACCAGGGAGCCAGGCGGATGTCCACCGCCCACAGCGCCTTGCTCAGCTGGAACTGGGACACTGCGTGCGTGGACAGGTAGGATACGGTACAGTCGGGCGCGAGGAAAGAAGGAAGGCGCAAGACGAACATTGCAGAAACCAATGCATCCGATTGGAGCGAGCGCGAAGAAGGACTGCCAGGGTTAGTGAGAGAGAGAGAGAGAGAGAGAGAGAGAGAGAGAGAGAGAGAGAAAGAGAGAGAGAGAGAGAGAGAGAGAGAGAGATCACTCACGTGACACTGTTGGCGGCGGCCGCGGCGGGCTGGGCGGCCGTGGCGACGGCGGCGAGGGAGATGGCGGCGGCGGCGGCGGCGAGTCCGCAGCCGCCAGGCCGCGCCGCCGCCCCGCTGCCCCTCCTGTCGCGCCCCCCGTGCCGTTGCCGCCAGTGGAAGAACCGCCGCCGCCTGGGCCGACCTGGGTTGGCGGGCTGGGCGGCGGCGGGGGTGGCGACGGCGCGTAGACGGTGAGCACGGTGTTTTTGTAACCGCCGTACACGAGCAGTGTGCTTCCTGACACGGCCAGCGCGGCGGAGCGCAGCGCGGGCGGCGAATCACCATAGGAGCTGGTCTGCGGCGTGACCTGTCCCAGCCATCTGTTGCGAATTATTGAGGTCATGTATGTGGAAATCACGGGGGGGGGCGGGGAAACATGTGTCACGTCGAGCAAATGTGTACTGAGCCTGACACAGGATGGGTCCGGGTACGTCACACCGCGGCTTGCTTGCGCTACGGTATGCAATCCTGCACTTCTGGGCCTACATGGATTACCGTAATCCCAGGGCAGGTCTGCCATCTTGTCAGCTAGCGCACACGCCCACGTGCACGCACCTGCGCTCTGTGATGTTGTAGGCCCACAGCTCGGAGGAGGTGGTGCCGTCCGCCAGCACCCCGCCGAACACCAGCATCACCTCGGTGCCCCACAGCACCGCAGACGCGTGCTTGCGCGCCCGGGGCGCCGTCCCTGCGATGCCATCCAGGCAGTCTTATTGGCGGAGGTGCGCGCGCATGCACACACAATACAAGCGGTGATAGTGTTAAGGAGGAGACCACGCATCGCTTCCGCCGTCCCTCAGATGCGTGCGCAATGCGATCCCGCGTGGTGTGACATCGATGCTCTGCCGCAACTTAGACCGCTGCACGCATGCACGCACGCACGCACGCATGCGTGCACGCACGCGCGCGCCGCACCTGTGGGCTTGTGCGGCACCCACGCAAAGTCCTGCAGCCCCACGCTGGCCACGTCGTTGAGCAGCGTCTCGTTGGCTGCCGGGTCCGCGGTGCTGACGCTGCTGCTGCCGCCTCCCGCACCCCCGCTCGTGTCTGACGACGACGAGGACGAGGAGGACGAGGCGGCGGCGGTGGCATCGTACATGACGCCACCGAAGATGACTAGGTGCCGCCGCCCCGCGGCGTCCTGGTATTCGATCATTGTGTGGCCCGCGCGGCCAGACACGTTCTATGCGTGTTTCCGTTGACGGAAGGTGGGAGGTGGGAGGTGTGTGTGGGGGGAGGGGGAAAGGGCACAGCAGCCGCAGCTGAGGTCATGATGATGGGCGGCTGGCGTTGTGGCGGACATGTGGGCATTAGGTTGAGGCATGCTGTGCAGCGGTGGCCGTTGGCACCGGGCTCCCGCTCCTTCCCAACGCGCGTGCCCCGCACCGGCACCACCACCGCCACCGCCACCGCCACCGCCACCGCCACCGCCACCGCCACCGCCACCACCCCACCCCAGCACCCCACCCCAGCACCCATCCCACGCCATCACCGGCACAGCCACCGGCACCGGCACCACACCTGCCAGCCGCTGATGGCCTGGCTCCTCAGCGACAGGCTGCGCATGTCGACCTCCTCAATGGTGGAGCTGGGCGCGATGTCGGCGGGCCAGGCGCCCTTGCGCCCGCCGAACGTGTACACCTGCGCGGGGGTTGCAAGGGGGAGGCAGGGCGCGCGGGGCGGCGGGCAGTTCAAGGGTGGCAGCTGTGCTGTGGAGCAGTTGCTTTCAGTGCTACGCGACGTGTTGGTGACTTGTTGGTGCACACTCGTGTCGCCGAGTCGTAGGCCGTTGGTGCCTCTTCGGCTACCAGCAGGCACCTCACCGGCCGCCACCGCTCACCACACCCTTATGCTGCTACAGCCACCCGGCTACAAAAGCTAAAAATGTAGTCACCCGGCCGGTCATTCACACTGGCTTTAAAAGCGTGTCCCCGCCTCCGTGCGGGAGTGGAACGCAGCCATCCCCGCACAGCACCTCGAGAGCTCGCGGGCAATATGCGGCCCGGCTCACCAGCCCGTTGCCGCTGGTCAAAGACACGTGCTCATAACGCGACTCCGCCGTGGTGGAGCCGCGGCACACGGCGGCACCGCCCTCGCACCACGGCCGGTCGCGCGTGCCGGCGTGGGCCAAACGAGGCAGCAGCAACGTTGCGACCGCAACCTGAAGTCGTCGGGTTGGGTGGGTTATGTAGGGCATATGAGACATGCAGAAGCAGGTATTTGCAAGCTTTGAGTATAGGGGCATGGCAAGGGACGCGGGCGGGGTTGGACAGGCGCGCAACGGGTGGGGCGCGGGGGACGTGCCTCAACCCGCCCGCGTGCCCCGCGACAGCCGGTCGTTGACCGGACGTGAGAGGCCGATAGTGCTCAAATTAGTGAATCCATGTTCTCCTCAGGCCCGGCGTTAAGCGCGCTCGTCTTCGCCCAGTCGTCGCTACCCGACGCGAATCGGTTTCGCGGGCTCCACCGCGCAATCCTCACCAACACGATGTAGAACAATCCACAAGACCGCAATTGTCTTCGTTTGATGCACAAAACTAGTGTTGGGCGCATTCTGAGCTCCACCTGGAGTGTAAGGCCCCGTCGTGGCCTTTAAGGAGCTAATACGAGCACAAGTAATGTCACAAAATGTAGAAAGCGCTGGAGCGCTCTTAAGTTTGACATTCGACCAAATTCATGTCGTGTTTTATTCTCCAAACGCTTTGCTGAATCCAGCAATGCTATTTTATAATACTGTAGCCTTAGTTGCAAACAGAGTGCGAGCATGCGCGCTTGGGCCTTCCCCGGCGGTCTACGAAAGGCGGGAGACATGGTGGCGTGTCTGACCGGCACGGAGGGGACCTTAAAGTGCGAATTCGGCTCAGCCTTCGCTCGGATACTCTCTACCACGATGCTCGTGCCCAATTATAAAAGGTTTCCTTTGCCCTGGCTTTACTGCTGCACAAAAGTTCTTGCCACTTGACTGGCATGTCCCGCCGACGACGCCGCACGTCACACCGTCTCTCCTTTGCATTTGCATGCTGCCCTGATCAGCCCATAGCCAGCCTGATTGGACCGAAGTGCGCTGCTCACGTGCAGAGGTTAAGGGAGATTGCCCCGCAGCCCAGAAACCCTGACTCCCACACTTCTCTTCGTCACGCATTCTTTAGGACCTGGTGTCTGATGAGAGGCAGGTGGGAGACAGCCCTCAGCTCCATGAAGATAGAATACAGAGGCGCTGTGCCATTTGAGGATGTAGATTGCACTGCACTGACTGCACGCTAATTCTTGGGTCGTGCGGGCGGGCGAAATAATTGTTGAAAGGTACTACACGAAACGCCGTACGACGCAAACCCCACACCCGAAATCGTACCGTGCTCCGGCCACGACATTCGCGCGGCGGAGCCTCCGCCGCTGAGTCATGATCGCGCTGACCTGCTCGGCTCACGCGTGGCCCCGCCGCTTCCTGCACTGCATGTGGCACCTGCATGTCGCCCAGCGCAACATAAGCCTCAACCCAACCGCTTCGTACAGGACCTGGCGCACCCCGAACAAATACACCTGCATTGTCCGTCGTCGCTCAATCTCACCCACATGCCAGGCTGTCACACGCTGTCTGCCGGCGCCGACGGACCGACGCCGGCAGAAGCTGCGCATTCTTATCCGTATCACATGTATGCACGCACGCAGCCAGCCCCATGCAGCTCCATGCAGTGACCATGCCGCGGTTGCCATGTTCATGCGCCACTGCAGGCCCGCATGCAGCGACCACAATTCAGAGCCCCTGCTCCACTAGCGCACCACCCTGCGGTGCATGAGGCGTGCCCCAAAGTGAGCTAAGATGATGGGATGCGATGTTAGGTAGCGTACATCGTGTGGAGCGGGTACGCGTGCGCCGAACCATACGTACGGCACGCAGCGGCACGTCAGCTCTTGGGGTTCGGCGTGGGCAGGCACGGGGTTCATTTCTTTGCGGCGTGGACGTCCATGCAATCAAGTTCCATTGTTGAATGCGATAACGTACATCGGTGATGCGCGCTTACGATTTCGACTGCGAGATGGGCAAGGCGGGTGCGGGGGCAGGCGAGGGAGGGCGGGCGGGGAGAAGGGGGGCTCTGTAGTTCGTTTGCTTGCGGCGAAACCATTCGCGCTTGCCAGGCCTCGACATGGATTCGATACATGTGTCTACGATCTAACGAGCGGGCTCGACGGCGCTGCAAATGCTTCTCAATCCGTGCAGCAACTGAGACGTGGTTGCGCCAGTGCCTGTATCTTGTAGATGCCCTTGGGCCCTAAGTGTCTACTACCGCGTAGATGACCCCTGCTAATCCTTCTACGCTAAAACCCCCCAAAAACGTCTACACTTCCCCTGATTTGCCCGCCAAAACGTCTACCGGCCGTAGACGTGCGCCCCACCAACCCCTGAAAGCTTCTACGTTTTCGGCCGAAAAAGCGCAAATTTCTACGCGGTAGAAGGAAGATACAGGCACTGGGTTGCGCTCGCAGCTCACCAGCAGCCCGTGAGTCCCGCGACATATTACATACAGTTCTGGGTGCGCCACGCCCCCCATACGCGGGGGCCGGGGCGCGCCAAGCAACAGAGAGGCCCCCCATTAACTCATGAAGGCACTATCCAAGGCCCCGGGCAGCACGCCAGCAGGGTCCGTGCATACGCACTTGACACCTCCAAATAATTACTCCGTGCAAGTTACAGCACGTGCCAAGAAGACTCGCCTCTCTCCATAAATGGGACTGATGTGCGCACGGTCGCCTTAACATGCGAGCGATCAGCTGTTAACCATCCACCCGTACTATCTATCTCACGAGGGCTGCTGGCAGTCTGGCACGCAACCACACATGCATCACTGTACCAGCAGGCCCAATATGACAATATGTTTACGCTCTCAGCTGCGTGCACTCATGATGACACTGCTCTGAAGCATACAATTAACATACAGCTGTAGCTAAGCCTTCTTCCTCAGCAGCTTCTGTGGCATGCATGCATGCATGCATGCGCCGCCTGCGCCCCGTGCGTACGTGCTAGTACGGCGGGAGCGCACGGCCGCGCATACACACGCCAACGCCACCGTTCGCAGGTACCAGCAGCAGGAATCTGCAACGTCCTTTATTTTTATAGAAGACACAGCCATGCGTGCATTGCATTGCAGCATTGCGCATTGTCTACATTTTCTCTTACTTTGACCCAGGGCATCAACCCCAGAAAGACATTCTACGAGCGCATAGCATTTGGTGTTGAACAAACGGCAAATTCATAAAAGACCCAGACCGCAGACAGCGGCATCACGTACGAGTGCAGCTGCCGCACTTCCCCACCGACAACATTTACCATTTTTCACTCGCTAGCTGTGTGTGTGTGGTAGCCTGTCCCTCCAGCCTGTCCCTCATCGCATACCGTGATATTATGCGGCGGTCCCGTATCTGTCGCCTCACACGTGCTGCCCGCCGGTACATTAATCATGAGGCAGCAAATAAACAGCAAAACTGTTTCCCTGGCACCCGTCAGTCTACATCCCCGGTCCAGAAGGCAAGCCTTGACATTCCAGAGATCACAAAGACTGACCACAGCTCCTATTGGTTGGGTCACAGCACCCAGACCAAGCAAGCAACTATGGCTGTGTGCAAATTGTTTGACCGGTCAGGTTGCGACATGCAACATGTGACACTGCGACATACGACCATGCGACATACTAGTCTCAGACCGTTCTTTTGCGGTCCTAGAGCTTGGTTATATCATTAAATTACCATCACCACAGTTTTGGGGCTGTGCACCATGCAAACACAGCCACCAGCCCCTCCCACCCGGCCGCACCCCAAGCCACGCCAACACTAACTTAGCACAAGCGACGCGTGTGTGGGCCGGAAAGCCGCACGGCATTCACCATATGCATTTAACCATGCATACAAAATGTTTTTGGGGTGCGCAGGGGGCTTTTGATGGTATACGCATATGTCGTATTGTCACATGTCGGCATGTGGCATGTTGGGCTGTCACACCGGGGGGCGGTCAAACAATTTGCAACCTGCTATAATATACATACATAACATACTTTATCTCAGAAGCTGCAGTCAATTGCATCAACTCACCACGTCCCGGTCCCATGGCGACCTCGTGCACGCGATGTCCCACGCATGTTGTACACACCTAACACAGTAACACACCCAAAGCAGGCAGGCGCGTGAAGTCCCCAACCAACTCCGCATCGAGCACCTGCTTCCACATCATTATTTCCTCTGCACCCTTCAGCGCATTGGTGCTTGCGAAATGCACGGCATTGGCACAACAGTTACCGATATCATGCATTCGCATGCATCGTAGGTAGCAACGACAATCCATGGCATTATTGCTACAAATCCCGCGCCCTGGCTTGAGACCCAAACCCATCATACAAAATACACATTTCACTGTCGCTTAGTTGACTTAAATAAATGTCCCTCAGCATCTGCAACCCGAATATTTTAAGCGTAGAGGACACTGAACTGCCATAACATACCTGACTTACGTAACATTTGATGAGGCACTTTGAAGTCGGGCCCGTAAAACGACACACACAGCCGACGCACAGCGTAGTTGTGCTCACGTATATCACACACGCGTAGCTGCCCTAGCCGCGACCCAATCGCGCCGCGCTGTCTCAGAACCACCGTTGTCCAAAGGCGTTATCACAATATCACAGTGTCATCAGTCCATGAGAACAGCCAGGGCGGCATCAAGCCCCTCGTCCCATGCGTGACTGAACAGGGCGGTGCCAGCGGTAGCCGGCGGGTTACCGAGAGCGCTCGAGAGACCGCCAGTGCACACTCCAGCCTGCTGCAGCGGGGGATACTGGGGATGCTCGGCGGCAGTAACGGCGGCCGCAGCGCTCACGGAAACAGCAGCGGCAGCTGGAGCAGCGGGTGTAGCAGCAGGTGCGAACGCGACTGTTGCATTGGCGGCTGTTGCACCTTCTGGATGACCATGCGCGGCTGCCGCAGCTGGCGCCATCGCTGCAGCGCAAAGAGGAGAGCCGTCGCCCGGCGGCCCACCTGCTACTGCCGCCGATACTGCCGCTGCTGGCAGCAACCGCGCGCAGGTGCAGCCCCCATCATGTACAGCCCCACAGGATGTAGCGTCAGCAGCTGCTACAGCCGCGGCCACACGGCAACGGCCTTGCGCACCAGCAGCAGGTTGCAGCAGCGGCTGCCAAGCCCAGCGCCCCGCCAGCAGGTCGACAGGCACCAGCTGCTGCGTGGCGGGCGCTACAGCCGCGGCGGCAGTAGCAGCGGTGGTGGCGTTGGCAAATGCGATGGCGGCGGCGGCAGTAGCATCATGTTTACCCTCTGCCTCCGTGAACATGTCTGAGACATAGCCAAACTCCTGGGCGCGCGTCATGCTAGTCATCATGCCCGCTGCTTCTGACTCCGTGTCGTCACATGCCGCCAAGTGCTGCAGCTGCTGCTTTGACGAACGCGGCTCGAAGGACAGAAGCAGCAAGTCAACCGCCTCGACCGCTGCAGCAGCCACGGACGGCAGCGGCGGCGGCAGGCGCAGCGCCGGCAAACCCTGCTGCTGGACTGTGGTTGCTGCTGCTGCTGCTGCTGCTGCTGCTGCAGCAGCAGACAATTGCGCTGCTGCCGCGGCCGCACCGCTGGCAATGACGGCTGCCGCGTCATCATCCGCGACGGCGTCATCCGCGACCGCAGCAGCAGCAGCAGCAGCAGCAGCGGCGGCGGCGGCGGCACCGGGTGCGGTAGGCCCGTGCGCCGCTGACGGACCAAAGCAGCCAGGGCCCTCAGTCAGTACGCTGGCCTCTGCGGTTGTCAACGAGGCAGAGGCGGCGTGCTCACACGCGCTGCGGCTGCTGCCGCTGTGGCCGTCGCAGGCGGCGGCGGGGGGCCGCATCATCAGCATGCGGGCGTAGCGGGCGATGCCGCCGGGACCACCGCTGGGGCCGCGCCGCACCACGTGCCGCACGCCGCCGCCACCAGCGGCTGTAGCAGCGGCTGTGGCAGTGGCTACTGCTGCTGCGACTATGGCCCCTGCGGTGGTGGTGCTGGGAGCGGGAGCATCCACAGCTGCTACAGCCGCCACTGTCTCCGTGGCACCCGGCGATAGGAACGGGATGCGGCAGTAGCTCGCCTCCCCGGCCAAGCCCGGGTCGCAGCGCCCATAGCTGCTGCTCACGATGTCGTCCTCATGCAAGTAGTCATCATGTCTGTCGTTGTTGTTGTATCGCGCCGCGACCAGGCCGCCGCCAAGGCTGCTGCTACTGCCGCCATCGCTCATGTCACCGCAGATCAGCAGCAGGCCGCTGTCGTCATACACATCATTGTTATTGCCGTACATGTACAACGGGTACGGCAGCAGGTACCCATCATACTGATGCTCAAGGCGCGCTACTGTGGCTGCGGCGGCGGCGGCGGCAGGCATGCCGCCGGCCGCCGCCGCCGGCACCGCGCCCGCAGCGGCAGCAGAACCAGCGGCCGCGGGCAGCAGGGTGGCGCCGATCGTGGAGCCCACGCCGAGGGCGGAGCCCTGTTGCTGGTAGGCGCTGGCAGCAGTGACGCCGAATGCGATGCTGCGTGTGGCGGAGACTGCGGCGGCGGCATCCGCGGCGGCAGCGGCGCCAGCAGCAGCGCCACTTCCCCCATCTGCCGCCACAGCAGCGGCGGCGTCGCCTGCGGTTGATGCTGTCGGCTTCTCCCCTGGCCCCGCCGTTGGGACACACGCGCACCCTCGGGGTGGCGGGACAGTAGGCGGCGGCGGCAGGTAAAGCGCGGGAAGCCACTTGGACGCCAGCTCTCGAACGTCCAGTGGCTCAACCACAAGCGCTTCTACTACCTGCGGCTGCTGCTGCTGCTGCTGCGGCGGCGGCGGCGGCGGCTGCGACTGCTGCTGCTGCTGCACGTCTTCCGCCGGCGCCGGCGCCTTCTGTGGGCTCCCATGGCTCCCATGGCCTGCAGCGAAGCTGCTGCTGGCGGCGCCGCCACGGCCTGCAGCGAAACTGCTGCCCAGCAGCCCCACGCCCAACGCCGGCTTCGCATCATCACCAGCGGCAGCATCAAAGTCATTATTATTGGCACCTGCGGCGGCCGTGACGGCCGCAGCGGCGGTGCTGCTGCCGGCAGCGGCGGCGGGCGGCGTGTGCGGCGGTTGAAGTGCGCCGGCGCCGTCGTGGTGCACACGGCTGGCAGGCGTAGGAGGCGGCAGCCCCGGCAGATGCAGCAGCAGACCGCCGCATCTACTGATGATTCTGCGGCCGCAGCCGTCAATGGCGACTGCTTCCCCAAAATGTGGGTCATGAGGCAAGTCTTCTTCCGCCTTGTGGGGCCAACGGAAGACGCCAGGCCCGCGCGCCGCCAGCAGCAGCCGCGGGAGCTGCTGCTGCTGCTGTGCGGCCGACGGCGGCGTCGCCCCCACAGACGCATTCCGCATTACGCCCCGCTGCCGGTGCTGCTGCTGCTGCAGCTGATGCCGCTGGCCGCCGCCGCCACTGCCGCCGCCGCCGGTGGTGGTGGTGCCCATCACAGCCACGACATCGCTGCTGCCGACAGGAGGCAGCAGGGCCGTCGTCGTCGCCAGCACGGCGCTGCCGTTGCCGGCGGCAAACCGCCGGCTGCTGCTGCCGGCGGCAGTGGCGCGGTTGACGACGTCACCCACGTCATCCGTCTCGTCTTCGGCCAAGGCGTTGGGATCACCGTCGCCGCGGCATGCCGCCCGCTTGCCGCCGCCGCTGCTGGGCAAGCGGAGGCTGTTGCTGCCGCCGCCGCTGCCTCCCCTAGTAGTGCGGTCGTCTTGTGCAGCAGCTGCAGCAGCTGCAGCAGCTGCTGGCGGCGCCGCGCCCGCTTCACCCAGCAGCTCTCCGGACTCCTTGGCTAGGGGCAGCAGCGCGGCAGTAATGCTGCAGCCGTGCATGCGCTGCGGCTGCTGGGGGCTGATGTCGCCGCGCTGCTGGTCACTGTCGCCACGACGGCGGGTCGTCCCCGCCACCCCGCGGCCACCTGCTGGTAGCGTTGCTACCAAGACGTGTCGAGAGCCCTGACGGGCGGTCTGGACCACGGCCCTATCACCCCTGGTGGTTCTACCTTGCAGGTGGCAATGCGAGGGACCGGGCTGGGTCACGCAGGAGTCGAGTCGCAGTCCGTCAGACCCCGCGGTTTCGGCCGCGTTGGGCGTCACGTCGCTGGTCCATTGCTGGTCGAGCCCGGTGCGCGCGTCGCACCGGCTCCGCGCGATAAGATCACTGAGCCGAATGATTTGCATGATGGAATCGCGATTGCAAAGTTTCAGGGCTGTACTCCGAGCGTAGGCGGGGCAGGCGCAGGGCGTACTCGTTCAGCCGCGCGCCCAGCTTCGTTTCCGAGCTGGTCGGTGCTGCTTTCATCTGCAAATGTGGTCAGGCACCGTTATCAGCGACAGAAAACTCGCCCCGCCGCGCAGAAGCGTCCTGAAACTTTAGCGTGCAGTACAATGCTGCCGAGCAGGCTCTGCCGCGCTAGCCCCTTACCTAAACGTCAATCAGAAACTGAATTCGATTCACAGAGAACGCTTTGGCAACCTAAGTGGCGCCATAGCGCGTCAGCAGACAGACGCGCGCCAAGTTGCCTTCCAAACCATCGTTGCCATGTGCTGGGCGTATATATGACAATTTGTGTAAAACAGACTTTACTAGTGTAAGCACATCCTGGGGCGTTTTATGCATTTTGGATGAACGTTGGTCGTCAGTTTTTTTGGGCGGGTTTCGGATGACACGACAGGCCGACATCCGACATCAAGTTTGCTGGCAGCCGAGTGCTACGCCTGCCCGAGACAGCGGATGAATTGAGGTGTGACGTTGACCCGGTGCGTGCATGCCCCGCCCAGTCCTCTCAAAGAGGGCAGCGCACGAATTTTAGTGTAACAACCTGTACGAAGGCAGGGACGGTGTAGCAGCGGCAACAGTGGGTTTCCGCGGATGACAGGGACCCTGTTGCAGGCGGCACCAATTGCGGGATCCTGATGCAGTTGTGATTACCTGCGAGTACCGGCCCATGCTGCGCGTCAGCACAGGGGGGGGGGTAAAGAAAGATAGTGCCACACCCCATCAGAAGAAATCCCCTCGACCACCTACCTAGTACCTACCTTACCCCTACCGACCAAAACCATGTCGTTGAGGGTCATAGACCCTCCAACTAACTCCGATTGATATAAACAAATTGTCATGGCAAGACGGACTTCTTCACGCATGTGTTGGGGCCTTTCCTCTGACTTGTGACGTTCGGAAATCCATCCATCTAGGACAGGCTGAGATTGACGAAGTAACTAGCTTCGGCTGATAATCTTCAAGCGGGATTGTATAAGGTGAAGCGTTAGCAATTGCCAACATTCCGATTTGAAGCACATAAGCGAGTTTGATCTCAACTGATCCCGGTGATGTCAAGTGGGATGTCAAGCGGGATGTCAACATGTGGACACCAGGACGTGCCCACATACTGAAACTTGCTTTTGTATGCACTTGACAGCATGATCACAACACGTGCTGGAGTCCTAGCCATGCGTTTTGAGGCTCTAGACCTACTCCAGAAGAAGTCCGGAGAAAGAGCTTAAGATACCCGGTCCCCCCCTGGGGGGGGTACCTGCTTACCCCCCGACTTTGGCGGCCCCCAAACTTCTTCACCAGACAGAAAAAGCACCTGCGTAGTGCTCTCGTTTAGCTCTACAATATTAGCCCATTGACTGTCGCCTGCCTGCCATCCCTACGTCCCCCAAGCCACTGAAGAACCCCTCTTGCTCATGAGCGGAGGACTCCATCTGCCCTCGCTCGCTACAGGGCCTAAAGCACTCACGCACACGGCACACCGTGCGTCGGCCCACAATAAGATAACACCATGCCCAAACTCCCGCACCGGCGTCACAGATTTATTGCCAAGCTTCAGGTGCTTGTGCAGCACTGCTCCTTCCTCACAACGCGCCAAGAAAGAAACCTCCTGATGCGGGCTGCATCCCAGCATTCCCCCATCATTCTAGGTGCGCTCTGGGCGAGCGGTCCTCTCACAACCGCGCGAGTGCACTTCATGGGAACGGTCAAGGTTCAGGTTCAGCGGCATCCATTGTTTGCATTGCCATCTATGGAGCGCGCCATTTCTCAAACCCCATTGCACGCAATGTAAATTTCGTCATACTTCGCAACCACATAAATTGGCATGGCGAGGCGCCACAGCGTCGCATCAACCCATGAGTGCACACCCCTGTGTTATTCTCCTACCCATGATGGACAGGGTACTGCGGTACCAGGCCGTCGCGTTGAAGTGCGCGGCGTCACGCCCATTGGTAGCGCCCATCTGCGAAGCACAGCCTTGCGCGTGATAGCCCCGCGGTGCCGACGTGCAGCGCCACGTGCAGTGCCACGTGCAGTGCCGACGTGTCTTCATCCTGCCCGTGCCCTGCCCACCGAAGTCAGTGCTGACTGCTTCGTCGCGCCTTCCCCAGTGCTCCCCTCATAGGCCCTTGCACGCGTCTCCTGCTACTCAATCCTGCCTCCAACCGCAAGGAGGCTTCACACGCTACGGGCATATTCTCACCACGCCCTCGCTTGCAAAGCTATCTGTTTTGTGGCCGCTATCCAAACCACCTCTGCACGCGCGCCATGTATCTTATACTTAAGTGCAGATACAGTTTCACAAAGCTTGGAAACATCCATTCCATGGCACCTTAAAAGGTAAGGCGCGCTCCACGCAATGCATGAGGCAAATCAGGTACATAGCACACACAAACGGGGGCAGCTGGAGGGCTGGGGCGCTTGCAGCCCTTCGAGCCCCGCCCACATTCACACACGTGTTTGCTCCTCCTGATATGCGTCTAGGATTACGCGCATGCCGCATCCCACTTACTACTCCCCATCAGGCACCAATTGCAAAACGGCTTACCAACACTGCAAAACGACGTACCGCATTCAGACAGCATGGCATTGGGGTTCGCCGGAAGCAGATGCCTGCGCACACCAGGCCAGCGAATCAAATTAGCACACATAGCTGCGCATTCCCACCCCCGTATCATTTATCTTATTTTGTTTATCATTTCGCGCATTCACATTAATGCCCTTGTACTTCGTGACATAACACGGAGAACACATTTTGTGCGATCACATGCACTCCCCACCCCCTCACAGGTATAACATGCCTTTCCTCTCGAGCCAGCCTCAGTTCCTCCTCAAATCACCACCCCGTGTGGCAGTTGCGCAACGCAAAACACACCGGCTAGCGGGTACAGCGCCCATGGACGGGTGCGCGCATCCGCCCTCACCACCCCCAACATCCCCTACGACCACGGCACGGGCCCTGTGGCCCCGACCGCTGGAGCTCACACACACAGGCCCAAAGCAGCCACGACCCACGCCAGGCCCGCGCGTGCCAACATGCCGCGCCTGCCACTTTTTACTCGCTGCTACTTTGCCCCCAGACTGTTGCGCTTCCGCTGTCCTCAGCGTCTGGGCTACAATTAGACTAAGATGCGCCACTTCGGCCTGAAGCAACCAATTACCATCTTATAAGAAACAGCGTGACCAACATGTGACACGGTCGCGGTGCGCCACGCGTGTTGCACGCTGACGTTTTCAGGCCCCTGACGATTGCGACAACGCAGACCGTCCGTTAAGGTTCACTTGGTTTGAGACTTGTTCACGCATATTTGTTCTCTGGGCCCTCCAAAGCGGGGCCCAAGACACGCACGCTGTGCACGGGCGGCTGGACACCAAACAAGCAAGCAACGGAACCATTCTTGAACCATCCCAGTCTCATACTGATCGGCACATTAGCGGTAAAACTAAAACAAGTGACAATACACGACCAGACGTTGCCAACCACCAACCCACCACGTCATCAAGCGTCAGCATGGAGCATTATTTCGATGCATATCATATCATAGGAAAGCTTGGTGCGTCAGCCAGCCCTGAAGAGCCGAATTACTGACTTGTTGTTACTGATGAAGCAGCCCGCATATCCCCATTGGGCATTGGGCACTGAACACTGGATCCAAATTGCAGGACCCGACTCCTGCAGTCCGCGAAAGCTCTGTCGCCCCCCGGGCACCTCACATGTGCCTTGCCTCGGCGGCGCCGCCGGCCCGGATGCCGCCGCCGCCGCCATCGCCTGTCGAATGCCGGCGGTTGCCCCCCGCGCTGAGCCTCAGCCAAGCAGCCTCCAGGCTTTCCTGCAGCCTGCGGCCGAACGCCACAGCAGTCCACTGCCGCTTGGAGGGGCCGCCACCTCGGTTGCGCCTATCGCCAACGGCTGCAGCCGTGGCGGCGCCACCGCCTGACGCAGCAGCGGCGGAGGCAGCGCGTGGCGGCAGGGCCGCCGCCAAGGACACAAACGTGCCCGAGGCGGCGGCGGCGGTGCTAGCAGTGGCGGCGCCAGAGCCGCCGCCGGCAACGGCGGGGCGGTTCGAGGTCCCCGCCGGCGTCGCACCCATCTGTGTGCTTGGCGGTGTGGTGGCCCCGGTAGCCGTGCTGTTGCGCGTGCCGGTGCCTTGCGTCAGGGTGCAGAAGGACGGCAGCACGTGCTGCACCCCGCTGACAGTGCCCTGCCGGCAGCCGAAGGGGCTCCAAGCCGCCGTGAAGCCGGTGGTAACGGTGTCGGTGCCGGCACCGGTGACAGTGCCAGTGGCACTGCCGCCGCAGGCGCTGCTGCGCCTGCCCTGGGCGCGGCCGCATTCGTCCGCTACGGCATACTCGCAAGCGCCGTCGCGGCCGCCCGCAGCCGGGACAATGCATGGTCGCTGACGGGTGTCATCGGCGCTGGCGCACCAAGCTGCGCCACGGCCCACGCCACGGCCGCGCCCAGGGGAGCGCTGGGTGCGATCGTGGAGCAAACGGTCCTGGTGCTCCTGGTCGTGCGGGTGCGGGTGCGGGTGCGGGTGCGGGTGCTGGTGCTGGTGCGGGTGCGGGTGCGGGTGCTGGTGCTGGCGGTAGTCATAGAGAACCTGATCGGGCCGGGTGCTTGGAATGGCAGCCGCCGCGGCGGCCGCGAGCGCAGCAGGGACGGAGCGGCTGGTGCCCGGCGATGCGGCGCTGGTCGCGCAACGCGGCTGGGGCCGACCCCAGCCGGCCGCCGCATGATCAGAGCCGCTGTTGTCCACGATGGCGGCGCCTGCGGGAGGCGCCGCGCCGCCTGTGGGGGGCGCGGCAAGCAGTGCGCCGGCCGGCTGCGGCGCAGCCGCTGGGCCGGCAGCTGCCATGGCGCCCGCCTGCGTAAAGGGAGAGTCGAGAGCGCAGTCGGGCGTGGGCCGTGCCTGCAGCTGCAGCTGGAGCTGGAGCTGCAGCTGCAGCTGCTCCGGCGACGGGGACTGCAGCTGCTGCAAGGGCACCGCGAACGGGGCTGGGGCAGCGCGGTCCGGGTGCTTGCGGTTGCAGCAGCTGCCGCTGCCATCCGCGGACGTGGGCGGCAGGTCGCACACAAGGCTGCGGAGCTCCGCAGACCCCACGAGCGCGGCCGCGTCCGTCACCCACACGCCCGGCCCCGGCAGCGTCGGCGCAACCGCCACCACCGCTGGGGCCTGACCGTCCTTGACCGGCGACGGCCTGCGAGCCTCTGCCCCGCACATGAGCGCCCTGGGCGTTGCGACAGCCGACTTGCGGGCGTCACGCACGTCGCCGCCTGCAGCCGCCGCCTGCGGGTCGTTGGAGTGAAGCGTCAGGAGCAGGATGTCTACCGGTTGGGCGGACGCCACCTCCCCAGCTGAATCTTGCATGGCGGGCGCGCCGCCGACCGCAAGCGCCGCGCCGCTGACGCCATTCGCCGCATCTGCCACACCGGCCGCCGCGGCAGCAGACGCAAAGAGCTCCCGCCAGGCAAGGCGCCGTTGGGCCGCGCTACCAGCAGTGCCACCGCTTCCACCTGTCGAGCCGGCGGCTCCAGCCGTCAGCAGCTCCACAAAGGCACGACCGCCGCCAGTGAGCTGCCCGTCGGCGCCGCTCCTGCAGATCGAGTGATCAGTGCTCACCACCCGCACAAGCATGTCGTGTGACTCGTCGTGTGCCTCCGCCCGCTCATCCTCCGCCGCTGCCCGGCCGCCCAAGCCCACCAGCACATCAACGGCCGGTCCAACGCCACAACCGCCGCGTCGGGCGGCCAGGCCCACGTTGCTGCTGCCCGCAAACCCGCCCGCGGCAGCGGCGGCGGCGGCGGCGGCGCCGCCACCGTGCTGTAACGGGGATATGTACGGCGGCGGTGGCGGGTACGGGTACGGCGGGAGGTCACAGCTGTACGGCAGCTGGCGGCCGGAGTCGGCTGGCGCCACCAGCACGCCGCCGGGCGTGGCGCACACCCACGGCTCCAGAGCACGCATCATGTAGCACACGTCCACCGGCTCGACCCACACGGCGCCGCTGCTGCCGGCGCGGGCGTCTCCACAGCCAGCCGCCAGCACCACGTCAGCGTCAGCCGCGGCGGCTGCGGCGGCCTCGGCCGGAGACGCCCACGCCGCCGCCACGTTGGCCCGCCCGCCGCCGCCCTTCGCAGGCGCCCTGTTCTGCTGCTGCTGTGCGGGGGGCGGTGCAGAGGCGGCTCCCTCCAGCTGTTGGCTGGACTCGGGGCTGATCCAAAACAAGGCGCCGTCGTCGTCTGCGTCGTTGCCGCTGGACACCGCGCAATAGCCGGCGACGCAGCCGCCGCCGCCGTACCAGTGCTCGTAACCTTCGTACTGGTACTGGCGCTTCTCGTCGTTGCTGCCGCGTTCGTAGCCGTACAGATGTACAGGATGCGGCTGCGCGCCTGCCACGGAGGAGACCGCAGTGGCCGCACCAGGTGGTGTGGAAGCAGCAGTGCGCGTGGCGCCGGCGGTGGTAGCACTGCCAGTTGGCGGGGCGCGCGGTGACGGCGCCAGCACGGCGACGCTGCAGCTGAACATCTGGCTGACCCCGCTGCCGCTGCTGCTGCTGCTGCTGCTGCTGCCTGCCATGTCGCTGCGCCAGCCGTGCCACATGTCGCCGGCTGCGGCCTCGGCAGCGCCGTCGACGTCGGCCCCGGCGTCATCCGCGCCCCTTGTGGTCGCTGCTGCACAGGAGCCTGCAGGAAGCGGTGCTGCGGGCGTTGACGCGGCCGCCGGCAGCGTTGCCGCCACCGCCGGCGGACCGCTGACATCACAACAGTCGAAGTGGCTCGTGTCCTTGGCAGTCGACTTGTCGTCCTCGGTATCATGATCATCATCATCACGGCAGGCGGCAGGCGTGACGTCGGGCGCCGTTGCCATGCTCTTCAAACCATAGCTGCCACTGCCGATGTCGCGCGCGGCGCCCGCTGCTGCTGCAGCTGCAGCTGCGGCGGCTGCGGAGGCAGCGGCATAGATGCGTAGTCGCCTCTGGGTTTGGCAAGCGCTGCCGCTGCTGCTGTTGTTGTTGCTCCCGCCGCTACTTGCGCCTTTCGGAAGCGCCTCGCCCAGTCGCTGTTGTCGGGCCCGCGCGGCTGTCGCGGCCGATCGGGCACAAGACAGCTGCGGATACGATGGCTCCGGCTGCGTCTGCGGTTGTTCCGGCTGCAGCTGCAGCCTTTCCGGATGCGGCTGCTGGCAAGAGACGAGCAGGTCGGCCGGCCACGATGTGTCGCCACCGGCGTCGTGCGCAGACAAGCCGGTTGTCGAGCAAAGCAGCTGCAGCCGGTCGCTGAAGTCGTCACAGGCAGAATTAGCCGCGTTTGAGGAGAAGTAGCCGTTGTAACCACGCGCTGCGCGGGCCGCGAGCGCAGGCTGCCCGGCATCACCCAGAGTGAGGGCGCGCAGTGTGCTGCGCTGGGCGCGAATGCCACCAGCGAGCTCCTGGAGGCGGTGGAGCATGCAAGGTCCTGTAAGGGGATAGAGGGTCGCGCGGTTTAGAGCCTTGCTTAAATGTCACGGGAGTCGCACGTAACCCCACGCACACCAGTTTTAGGACTGCACTATACACAGGCTCATTCAGGACCAGCACGAGTATAACTAGCGACTGATAGACAGCGCTCGAGCGAACCTTGGCAAAAGCGCGTGCATACGCAGGGCATGGAGGACTGGCAGCAGGGCGCTTACCTTCAAAGACTGAGCTGGGCTCATCAAGTATTCCGACTTGCGCTGGAAACTCAGCCCAGCTTGCGCGATCAGCGCGGCCGGTGGTGCGCAGGTCCATCTCGAGCCCCACCAGGTCGCGCTCGTCCAGGAACTCCTGTACCAAAGATGTTGAACGTACATGGGAATCATCACTTTAGCAGGCAACCGGAGACAAGCCGGCGTGGGAAGTTTGGCAGCGGAGCTTGCAGACCCCCGCCTGCGGTCGTCGCACTCACCTTAGGCACAACGTAAAGCCGATTCATGTGCCGTTCTTCAGGCACGTTGCGGGGACAGGGGCTTACACTGGCAGCACCGCGTTGTCGTCATGAGGCGTCTTGCAGACGCTGCCCACTTTCACCTTCACGCCCCACTTAAGTATGCATCCTTATCCTTAGCCTAATTATTAAGCTTACAACGTGAACACACAAACCAAGTGCGCCAAGGCCGAAACACACAAACTGTCGTGGCACTGCTTTATGAAGGCGTTTCAGGGATATCAAATGTTATGCAGGAGCAAGTGGTAAGGTTTGATGTGTTCTTGTGCACGATAACCTGACAGCGCAGGTGTCACAGACATTGGCCACGTACCCTCCAATCGTTTCACGCCCCTTGCGAAGTCGGTCAACCCCCGAACGCAATTACTGGAGTGGTGGCTATGGACATTTTGGCAACGCCACCTGTCAGGCTTCGGCAACTTCGCTCTCGGTGTCTTCGCCTCTGCCTTTCACATAAGCGGCGCCTCCAGTCGTGGGGACATCACATCGTCACAGGACCAGGATCGCCAGCTCACACCAGGGCTGACACCAGGGGCACCCCTGTTCACACCTGCCAGGCAAGTGCCGAAGTGTGAGCCTTTAAGGCTTTATCACGTTACGCAGCGGAACCGTGGGCTGGGGGCAACAGCAAACCCACTCTCCACACTGCAAGAGAGGCAGGCGCCGTGCCGCGGAATATTTTGCTGTGCCGCAGTGTGACATTCGTAAGGGTATGTCGTCAGGGTATGCTTTCGCAAAGATGCACGGCACGACAGGCAAGATGAGATGGGCCTGACACGAACCGTGCGTGGCAGATGGTCCGGGCAGGTGGGAGTTTTGGGTTTCTGAATCCTGAAAACAAAAGATTCCGGTTTCGGAAAATCTGACATTTGCGCCGACCCGGCCTTCTTACGATACGAGCACTGCCCCTGCTAGACCACTTTTTGATGGCAGTACAACGAACCCGCCACTTCACAGTTCACACTGCTAGCGCCAGTCCAGCTGGCCGTTCTCTTGTCCCGACTGGGCCCCAGGGAGGTGCTTGGGGAAGAGCGGGGTCGCCACCAGCCCGAGCCCACATACACACATGGCCGATGGCGGGCTAGGTAAGGGCATTCGAGGACTAAACCCCGGTATGACCCCGGGCTAGCATTGAGAGAGGAACGGACGCTCCGGAACTGATTGCATGGCAGACAAACGCATGTTGTTACATCTGCTTGAAGCATCATCTGGCCGCCTCCCTGGGTTCGGGTGAGAGCAGCGTGGGGACCTTGGTGGGTCAGGGGAGCAGCGGTCCGCGCGTCACTGCCTTCGTTAGCGGGCCGCCTATCTCAAAGGCAGAAAGTAGCCGCTGCCGCTGCTGCTTCCAATCGTCCTTGACATGCATCCTCCTGTAATTGGTGGCGGGCCGCCGGGTGCGGCGGGGCCCCTTGCCAACATCCCCAGTCCCGACACACACCCCTAAGCCCGCTGCCCGGCCGCCTGCGTTTAAACCCTTCTCCACAGGGGTGCTTCTCCAGACTCCAGCATGTGCGCCACCCCTGGCTTCCAGTGCAACAGAAGGGCACAATCCAAAGCGCACGAGGGCGACAGCGGCGCACTTTGCTTGCCCAAACCTCAAGGCCTTACAAACCACACAGCACCGTACTCGCCCGTCGCCTGTTGTCTGCCACCGGTTGTATTTACCGAAACTGGCGAGTCTGTGGCCTTGCTCCCTGAGTCCCGGGCCCTCTTCCACCGCTTCTCACCTCCCATCCAGTACCGCCCCCGCTATACAGCTTGCCGGCCAGTGCCCCCGCCCAGCAGCCATGGGTCCCGCCGGCGAGGGCGCACCTCCGCCGCTTTGGCCTAACAACCTTCACCGCATGGCCTTGCGCCGTTGGACCAACAACAATACCAACAACAAAATCAATAGCAACAATGAGGGTCTTGCGACAGCTTGCGGCCTGCCTGGCAGCTGAACTGGACAACCAGGCGCACGTATGAGCCGCGGGGCCGTGCCTCGGATCCAAAGTAAGCGGATGGTTGAGACCCCCGTACTTCCATGGAATCCGGCCGCAGCCCAGTCACTCAGGCGTACCCTGCCCCGTGCGTGTGCAAGAGTGAGCCTTGGCGTGCAGGGCGCTGCGCCACACAGACGGCAGGAAAAGTATAATACAGCATGCATTGCATGCACGCATGCACGCACACAAATGCACATGCACACATCCGCAGCCCCCAGCACGCATGTACATTGGTAGGCGCTGCTGCGCACACCGCCGCTGCTAGCACCAAACGCCCCTCTCACACCTAAAGCCATATTTGACTGCCCAGACCTGTGACAGCAAACAGCTGACAGGCTGCAGAGCTATGTCACTAACAATACAGTAACAGTGTTGAAAGATTATTACCATCTACTCAGGCCCTCTGCTGGGTCAGGGCAGCTTCTGCCGTTTGCAGTCCAGGTTCAATCCCATATATAGCAGCTCACACGTGCCACCACAGCAACGAATCACATGTTGCTGCCTTGCAAGCGCATTTATATTAGCACTGCAGCATCCGTTGGTTCAGATATTTTATGCGACATAGCAGGAACACATGGGTTTGCTAACGGTCGAGCTGTGGGGTGCAGCGCAGCTCTGCCCGTCGCAGGTGTGTCCAAACATGCTACTTCAACAAATATTTACGACAGCGGCATGAAGTGGAAATCCAAGCTACTCCCATCAGGATCATAAATGGAGCTCAAACAGTCAAGACCCTTGCGCCTTCAGGAATTTGAGCGCTGTTGTGGTGGCGTGATTGTGCCAGCAGGTGCAAGGCATGCTGCCCTCCGCCTCCCGGAAAATCCCAAAGCACGCGGCATGTCGCCAATCACCTTCCCCACCACAGATGGCTGTCCCCACCACCACAGTACTACATACGCTGGCCCCCCTTATCTTTCATTGCATGCATGCCTCGCTCGACAACAAGAGGACAGCCTCAGGGTAAAACATGCAAAATCACAGAGCCATGATCATACCTTATTAGCCTTACATCAACTCCATGACTCGAGTACTGCTGCCTGCGCATACTAACGCGTTCACGACGGCGGCACACGAATCACGGGGCGACGTCAATGCGGATCTCCGGCGAGGGTGCTGGTGCCATGTCCGGTAAAACGGCAGGGGCTGTTGTCTTAGTAGGCTTGGCCACCGCTGCCGCAGCTGCCGTGGTGGCTGCTGCCGCCTTCAAAGCCTCCGGTGGCACGTAGACTGCCGCAGCGGGCAGCGCGGCCGCCAGCGGTGGCGGCCCCGCAACTGCTGCAGCCGCAGCAGCTACCCCTGCCGTGCCTGTCGCTCCAGCTGCCAGCCCACTGGCGCCGAGCTGCTGCGGCTGCCGCTGCTGCTGCTGCCGCTGCCGCTGTAGGTCCTGCTGCACCAGCACCAGCTGCTTGTGTATCTCTGCGGCCGCGGGCCGCCGCAGCGGGTCGTGCTCCTGCACACACCAGCCGCCCGAACACGTACAGCAATGACAAGCAACAAAGTCACCTCAGATCATCAGCACAACATGCAGCACAGCGCCGAGACGCAGTCAGTCCTAAGCCATGTACAATGCCTGCGATAGATGAGTGCCAGCTATGTGGAAGCTAGGGTGAACGCCATCGCGCGCAACACAGGTTACTGAGAGGGAGAGGCGAATCCAGTGAATCCTGCCCGGCGCAAACCGACACCGGTGACCAGCCCTACATAGCTCAAGCAACTAACGGAAACCGCCACGCACCCAGCAAGAGGTTATCAGCCGGCTCAGCTTCTGGGGAAGGCGGTCGGGCGCGATCGCCGCCAGTGATAGCCGCGTGCGCTGGATGGTGATGGCGTCTGCAGAAGGTAGGCGGGATGGAATCCAAGGATCATGAGGGCTTTATTTTACGGGCTCCTCTGGCCGTGGGGTGTGCATTTGGTTGGGTGCGGCGTGTTCGGGGCAGTGCGTCAGCAGGCAGCTGCCCCCTGCTGCTGGGCACACATGTGCGCCGTACACGTGCCGTACGGCAGGTAGGATCGTAACCCAGAGCCAGCAGTCCCGTCATCACCGGCGGCCGATCACCGCCCAGCGGTCTGACAGGCTTGTCGGGGGCTTGTGTATGAGTTTTGGCGGTGTTCTTGACTGCATATAACCAGCAGGGAAGCATCCCCTTCCCTCCCTCCCTCCCTCCCTCCCTCCCTCCCTCCCTCCCTCCCTCCCTCCCTCCCTCCCTCCCTCCCTCCCTCCCTCCCTCCCTCCCTCCCTCCCTCCCTCCCTCCCTCCCTCCCTCCCTCCCTCCCTCCCTCCCTCCCTCCCTCCCTCCCTCCCTCCCTCCCTCCCTCCCTCCCTCCCCGAACCAACCGACCAACCAACCACTCACATGCGACCACCAGCGCATCGCACCCATGCCAGGGCACCAATCCGCTCAGCAGCTCCCACAGGAGCACGCCTGCGCCGCAGAGGAGGAAAGGCCGCCCCGCAGTGGTAGCGCCCGCAGTGTCGCCGGCAGCATGCAGGCAGGGTTAGTTGTAGTGACCAGGCAGCGCAGGCACGCGGAGCCGGCAGGCGAGGCAGGGCAGGCGAGGCAGGGCAGGGCAAGCCGGCAGGCGCAGCAGCAGCAGGTGGAAGACACGCACGCACCCAGCACGAGCCCATGCAGGCAGGCCGGCACGCACGCACGCACGAACAACGCACCCAGGGAGTACACGTCGCTCTTGTCGGTTACCACGTTGTTGTGGATGTCGTACAGCTCGGGCGCCATGTACGCCGGCTGTTTGGTTGGTGCGTGTGTGTGTAAAATCATGAGGAACAGAAAAACCCTTGACAACTACCGGTACTAGAACCTAGGGCTTTAGCACAGGCAAGAGTTCGCAAAGGTCTGATTGAACGTGTATGTGTGTAAGCGTGCATGTGTGTTGGAGAGCACAGCAGGGGCAACGCGTGAATTGTGGCGTGCGATGAGTTTGTGAGAGCAACCAGATGGGAAGGCGCGAGATGCGACGGGCAGGTGGGGCGGGCGCACACCACACCGCACCGCACCGCACCGCACTGCACTGCACCGCACCGCACCGCACCGCACCGCACCGCACCGCACCGCACCGCACCGCACCGGACGGACTCACCGTGCCCGCCTCCGGATGACGCGTCACCTGCACCGTGCTGCGCAGGCGTGACAGCCCGAAGTCCTGCAAACGAGTACACACAACGCACCCGGCTTCAGTATGAGCATCAAAGAGAATGTTCCAAGCCCTGACGAGACCCCAGGGCCTTTGATTGCTAGGCCGCTTAATACCACAGCCCTTGAGGAGAGCGTCCAGCCGCCGGACCCCTGCATGCTCTTGCGCCGGCGGATAGGTAAGACAGCCAAGAAGATACGCACCGTCAGCTTGACTACGGGGCGGGGGGACGCCGCATCGTTGAGCAGCACGTTGCCGGGCTGCAGGCAGGGCGGGTTGAAGGCAAATATTGGATGTAGGAGGGGAAGGGGCTTGGCACGTGTCACAGTTTTCGTGTGTGCGTGTTCGTGCGCTGGTTGCCTTTGCTATCTAGCTACCCAAATGGGCCCGAGCCAAGCCGCCCCGAAGCGCACGCCCTCCCTGTCGCACGGACCTTCTGTTTTGCGGCGGTTTCACCAGATAGAGCGGGGAACCAGCACCAGTCGTGTGGAGCAGGAGGGCCGGGAGAAGGATTTTGGGGATAGGGCGGGGTGGGGGTGCGGTGAGGTTGCGTTCATTACAGAACAGGACGATGAAGCACAGCAGGGCGCACGTGTGTGTCCGAGGCGCATGCAAACGACGCGCGCACCGGTCCCACCGCATTCCTGCACAACTGCGCTGCGCCACGCACCAGGTCTCGATGCACGATTGTCGGGTGCAGGTATCCGAGCGCCCTCGCCACTTCGATGCCTGCGCGGTGACCCAGGCCGAGTGGCAGTCATGGGAGCACACACACACACACAACACCGCGGCAAACACGTGTGTTAGGACGGCTGTCAGTCAGTCAGCAGCCAGTCAAGACACACGCACTCTGTGTCCGAGTGGCCGGTTGCGAGCGTTCTGTCTATGATGACTGTCAACCCAGGCCCCCAGGCACTCATCACCGCTTGCTGTGCAGTCTTTGAGAACGGAATCCTGTGCCTAGGCAGAACGAAATCTCAGCACCAGTCTCCGTGGCCGGGCGTCACCTGCGGCTGTATGTGTGTTTGACCACTCTGGCTGCCGCTCGCCCCGCTAGCTCACCGATGTGCAGCACCTTGTCCAGCGACACCAACTGCTTCTCCGGATTGTGGATCACCTTGTCCAGGCTGGTCTCCATTAGCTCCTGTAGCGAAGAAAAAAATTAAAAACATGACGAAGCAAGAGCAGCAGGCAAACAACTGTAACCACGCTGACACTGTCAACCAAGACGACACACCGGGCACCTGAAGACGAAGGTTGCCAAGATTGGTTGGCAAGATAAGGAATGGGAAGGCAGAGCAATTCAAAACAAAAATCTCCACATAGACGCGAGTGCACGTGGAAGCCAGCGCGGCTAGCGACGCGCACTATGCGCCCCTCTTCTCTTGGTCGTTTCTCTTTGAATTTCTGACATGAACCACTCCCCAGTACTCCCTCCCTCCGAGCTGCGGCTCACCATGACGAGGCACAGGCGCGGCGGCGTCACACACGCCGCCAGCAGCTGCACGATGCAGGGGTGCTCCACTCGCCCCAACACCTGCATTGCATTTCAGCGGCAGGTAGGACAGGTAGGATTATTGCAGTTCCGCAGGTTCCAGCCAGCCACCATCACAAGGGTGCGAGCAGTGCACCAGCCAGCGGCCAGTGTAGCATGCAGCTGCTGCTGCTGCCTTCGCGCATGTGCTCGTGCCCGATAATGCCTTTCAACATGCCGACAGCCGCACACAGAGCCTGGGGCAAACCGCGAACGAAGCGATATATGGCTGGCCGGCTGGCTAGCTAGCTAGCTAGCTAGCGGACTCGCAACTGCTGTATGGGCGTATGGCAGCTAGCTAGCAATAGCTAGCTGCACATAAATCCATGAAGCCAGTCATCATGCGCCCCGCACGCACCTCCACTTCTTGCACGAAGCTCTGCAGCGCGTTCTTGGGTGCGCCGCTCCATGAGGCCACATCCGGCACCAGCTTCACCGCCACACGCCGGCCCGCCCACAGGCCCTCCACCACCCTGCCAAAGTTCCTGCGCGTTGTGCGTTCGCGCGTGTGAGCGGACAGAGAACTTAGGAGGCACGGTGAGTTCGTGGAGAGTGATGGCTACGGAACTTAGCACGAGTGGTGAAGGGTTGTGCGTTGGGCCTTGGGAACAGGGTAGGCAGCCGCTAGAGCATGGATCACAGGCATCGTGGGCACCCTGGCCCCCGCCCCGGCCACCCTCATGCCTGCCGTCCTTGCCCCATGCTAGACACCGATGAGGTGCGCACGGTTAGTAGTACGGTATGCCCCCCTCTCCAGCAAACAAACCCGCTTGATTGCTCGCGCGCTTGCTCACCCCTGGCCGCGGACCACTTCAAGCAGCTCGACCTCTGAGTCGGTCTGCGCGAGCGTGAGCAAGGGGAGGAAGCAAAAGAGGGGAGCGCGCGATGCATGCAGCTAAGGACTGGACATGGAGATGACAACAAGTGCTAACGGTGGCACTGACAACGGTGGGTGACACGAGTGATCCGGGACTGTTACGCAGGACCGCCCCTTCCCCATTCGATACCTTCAGGTCTAGTTTGACGTCTGACCGGTGCGGCGTGAAAGGCGTCACGACCACGCTGGGAGGCGTCGCGTCCGCGGCTGGAGTCGCCACCGCCACAGACGGCACAGGGGCGGCGGCTGCCGCCGCGGCTGCGCGTTACAAGAAGAGTCGCGTGCACATGCTCGTTATTAGTGGGCCGCCATGGGGCACGCAGTCACTGTCACCTGCTCGCGACTACATGAATTGATCAAATGCGCGATACCGGTATGTAGCTCGGTAGGACGTGCAAACATGGGTACGACGAAATGCGGACCGACCTGCCGTCGCAGCCGCAGCCGCCATCACGCTCAGGCCTTTGAGCTCATCGCTAGCGACGCCGCCACCCGCTGCGCCGCCGCTGCCGCCGCCCTGCACGACTGTCGTGGCGGCGCCGCTGCTTGGCGCCGACGGCGCCCCCGACGCCGCCGAGTGCCGCCCCGAGCCGCCAGTGGCGGCGCCGCCGCTGGTGGCGGCGCTGCCGCTTGCCACGGCGGCGGCAACGGTGCCGCCACTACTGCCGCCGACACCGCTGGCGGTGCCGGTGACGGTGCTGCTGCTCTTTCCAGACATCCGCTGCAGCAGAACCGCTGACGCTTTCATAAACTTGCAGGGTGGCGCCGCCGCCGCCGCAGCAGCAGCCTGCGTTGTACCCGCTGCCCCGCCGCCGGCGCCAACTGCTGTCGATGATGCAGGTGCTGACACGTCATCAGCGGTATTGGAGCCGCTGCCGTGGGCCGGCTGACCAGCAGCAGGGGTGTAAGGAAGTGCCCGGCTGGAGCTGGTTGGGGAGCTGCTGGCGGCGCCGGTGCCCGACAGCTTTCCGAAAGCCGCGGACTCGGAGCTCTTCGTGCGCTGGTGCTGGTGTTGCTGCTTCTGGGAGGGGTTAAGCTGTTGCTGCTGCTGCTGCTGGTGGCTGCGCCGCCGTCGCCACAGCACCGCGGCGACAGCGACGCCTATGAGCAGTAGCCCTGTGAAAACGGCGGAGACGGCAATGGCGTGGGGGTGGGGGGGTTGTGGTTACCAGCCCAAACTAAACCAATTTAAAGTGGGGTAGCCATCATGGATGGTGTTTAATATGAAAAATAAGTGCCGATGTCGTGAGGTACAGCGGGCATACGCGGCACAGTTTATACCGTTGGCTCCAGCGAGCTGACCTCCGAGGCCGGGGGGAGGGGGGCGCGGTTCCAGATGAGTCGCAAGCAAGCAGCACCGGGCAGGCGGCGCAGCCCCACGCGCAGCATAGGCGCAACACGGAGCCAACAACAGCAGAACGCGGGCCGCATCGCTGCCTTTCCCCGCCACACCCTCCTCGTGTCCCGCCTCACCCCCAAGCACGCACGGCAGCACGATCGCCAGGATTGTACTGCTGCTCATGCCTCCTGCGCCATCGGCGGCTGCGACCGACGGCGGCGGCTGCAACGTCCCGCCGGCGGTGCCGTTGGTGCTCCCCCCGGTAGCAGGCCCCGGCGAGGCGGTGACGGTGACCGGCACCGTGCGCGGCGGCATGAGGAACAGGAAGCAGCCGGTGGTGCCGAGGTTCTGCAGTTGGTTTGTTAGTTTGGTTGGTTGGTTGTTGGTGACCGTGTCAGGGTGTCAAGGCCGCAAAAGGCTTGTGAGCGAATTCAAGGAAGCGGAGCAACAGATGGAGGGACACAACCCCTGTTTGGCCCTAGTAGTGTGACGTGATGTGCACGTCGCAAGCATTACACGTCGTGGCTAAACGGCGGGACTGACACCGTGACGGCTTGGCAGGCCCTTTCTTTAATCCGCCGCTCACCACGTCAGCAACCGCTCATGCTCACGTACAACCATGACAGGTTGGCGCACACGCATTGCCGTACCTTCCTCGCGCACTGGCAGCACCCGCCCGCCCACCCGCCCACCCACCCACCTGGATGCAGGCTTCAGTCATCACCACCTCGCAAATGAATTGCGTGTCCTGTGCATGTTGAGAAGATAACCTCTCGTCACTACACGCTTCATGACCGTGGTCGGCGTGATGGGCGAGCGCCCGCCGCTGCCTGCACCCGCCTCTCCCTCGCTGCCCGCCCTCCACCCCCACTCCAGCACGCACCCAGCTCGCGGCCTCCCCCTCACACGACTCGGACCTCTTGCCCCGCCCTGGCCCCTGTCTCCGCCCCTCGCCCCCACTCCTCAGCTTCTCCCTCCCCCGCATGGATGGCTGCCCCCTCCGTCCTTGCTCACATACACCGCAATTGCCTTCCCAACGGGACTGGTTCACGTGATTGCCCGCCCCCCTTGGTTCGCCTTGGGGTCTGCAATAAACTGCCCCCACCCCCACCCACCCACTCACCCACCCACCCGCCCACCGCCCTCACCAGCACGTGCAGCAGGTAGCCTGTGGGCCGCAGCGCGCCCGTCTCGTTGGCGTCCATGCCAGGCAGCGCAATGTCCTCGTACACGCCCCGGCGCGGCCAGCAGCGCTGCAGCAGCGGGGCTGCAGAGGAGCGGGAGGAGGAGCAGGAGGAGCAGGAGGAGCAGGAGTGAGAGTGCGCGTTGGCGGGTTAGCCCAGTGCAAGTGGGGGGTTCTGCGGCCTCCACTGGCCCCCTGCAGCAGCCCCCAACTGCGGCAACCCCCCCCCCCGCCCCCGACATGAGCGGCATTGACACGCGCACGCACGCACCTGACGTGCTGTTGACGCAGTCGGTCTGCGGCAGCAGCACGCCCACCTTCTGCGGCCCCGGGAACGGCGGCGGCCGAAGGGAGCTGTTGGACAGCAGCGCCACCTGCGCCGGCCGCGGCATGCACACCACTGGCCCGGGGAAGAGAGGGGTGGGGATTCCATGCATTTAAATTAATGACGAGGTAGACGGAGGGGGTTGTGGTTACCAGCCCCGGGGGCGGTGGGGGAGGGAACCAGGGGCAGGGTGAAGTGAGGATGAGGGACGTGGGCATCCGGCGTGGGCGTGAAGAGGGCACGAAGTTGCGTGGGGCAGCCTCCTCCCCTCCTCCCCTCCTGCCCTCCTCCCCTCCCTCCTGCCCCCTCCTGCCCTCCTCCCCTCCTGCCCTCCTGCCCTCCCTGCCCATCCCGCCCTCCTGCCCTCCTGCCCTCCTGCCTCCTGCCCTCCTGCCCTCCCTGCCTCCCTGCCCTCCTGCCCTCCTGCCCTCCTCCCTCCTCCCTCCTCCCCTCCTCCCCTCCTCCCCTCCTCCCCTCCTCCCCTCCTCCCTCCCTCCCCTCCTCCCCTCCTCCCCTCCTCCCCCTCCTCCCCTCCTCCCCTCCTCCCCTCCCGCCCCCTCCCTCCCTCCCCTCCGCCCTCCCTCCCCCTCCGCCCTCCACCCCTCCGCCCTCCGCCCTCCGCCCTCCGCCCCTCCGCCCTCCGCCCTCCTCCCTCCGCCCTCCTCCCTCCCTCCCTCCTCCCTCCTCCCTCCTCCGCCTCCGCCCTCCTCCCTCCGCCCTCCTCCCTCCTCCCTCCTCCCTCCTCCCTCCTCCCTCCTCCCTCCTCCCTCCTCCCTCCTCCCTCCTCCCTCCTCCCTCCTCCCTCCTCCCTCCCTCCCTCCTCCCTCCTCCCTCCTCCCTCCTCCCTCCCTCCCTCCTCCCTCCTCCCTCCTCCCTCCCTCCTCCCTCCTCCCTCCTCCCTCCTCCCGCCTCCCTCCTCCCTCTCCCTACCCCTCCTCCTCCTCCTCCCTCCTCCCTCCTCCCTCCTCCCTCCTCCTCCCTCCTCCCTCCTCCCTCCTCCCCTCCTCCCTCCTCCTCCTCCTCCTCCCTCCTCCTCCTCCCTCCTCCCTCCTCCTCCTGCCCCCACCCAAAAACACACAACGTGCCTCACCGTGCATCAGCGCGCACCGCTCCACCACCACCAGCGCCGTCTCGTTTGGCGCCATCGTGGCCAGCATGTCCAGCCCCGGGCTCAGAGTGCCCAGCCCCCGCCGGTTCTGGGTGAACAGGATGCCGCGGGCCGTGAGCGTCACGCGGTTTGTCAGCCGCACAAAGGCCTGCGCACACACATACGTTTGCATGGTGTGTGGGGGGCGTTGTTGTTGGTGGTGCTGTTGTTGGTTTTGGAGCTGCTAGGTAGTGGTGGTGGTGGTGGTGGTGGCGATGTGGCGGCAAGGTTCAGTCAGGGCAGGAAAGCGCAGTGTCGCCCGGCCCCTTAAGCCCGCCTGACACCGTTCTTGAGCCCACAGGTCGCATTTTCTGGTGCTATTTAGTCCTGTTGTGCGGGGGCATCGCCGCCCTGCCCCGCCCACAGCTGCCTCACTCGCTCTCACCCTGCCGCCCAGGTTCATGGAGATGACAGGCATCAGCATGCGCTGTGCGGCCGCGCCCTCGCCCGTCACAAGCAGGTTCCGCCGCAGCGGGATCTCCTGCCCCACCGGCGGTAGGTCCGCATCTTCCAGATAGATGTCAGCAAGGACGCTGTTGCATAGGTGTGATACACACACGATAATACGAGGCGTGGGGCTTAAAAATAGGGAGGCGGGGAAGCAGAGTTGGCGCGCCGGGCCGCCAGCCCAAACCGTGCCCTGCGGCCCCCACCACCATCGCCGGCGCCTAGGCCGCCACACGCCTGGGCGTCATCCCCACCACACCCCAGGTAGTCTTCACAAATCCGCACGCAGGAGCAGGGGTGGGGTGGTCACAGGAAATTGCCGTCCGCACGCCGTTTCGGCCGCGAAGTCCACACCTGACGACCGATATGTTGGCATTCCGGAAGGCCGCCACAAAGTCCTTTCCGTTCCGCACAAGCGCGGTGGTCGAGTTAGGCGCCTGGGCGAGCGCCCGCGAGGCTAGGATGGGCAGCAGGAGCGCCCACAGCGCCGCTCTGCATATTTGCGCCCTCTGGGAAAGCCTTTTAAGTTTCATAGCTAAGAGGCAAACGCCATTGAAGCGGAGCTGAATGATAAAAGCTCAGATAAAAGCTCAGCGGTGTCGCGCAACAGAATGCTTAATGGACTCATGTTGTATAAGTTGATGAAGTTGGTCGCAGTTAAGTGACATGTCGACAAAGGGAGTACGGGGCATCCCCGATGTCACTCAAATCCAGCCGCTTCAACGTCTTTGAAGGACAGGTTTCCGTGCAGCAGCACTGATGGCGGCAAAGTTAGAATTGCTTCAATACTTAATGGGTGAGAACTGGACATATAACACCGGTAGGGATGGGCTGTCGAGGTCGTATCCACGGGTGGGCAGAGGCCAATGAGCTTTCTCTTAGCGCCCAGAAAGACAATGCTATCATGCACATCGTCGACAGGCTCATCCTGGGGGCTCCCAAACGCCTTCATCCGAGTTCTGCAAAGCAGACGACAAGGTCAGCTTTGTAAAGCTGGAAAATGGGCTGAGCTCCGATATGGTCACGGACTGGGTGGCTGCTACAACCGAATGAGCTTTAGGCCCATGCCGATAAAGCGCGAGCTCGGGCGGCCAGCACCAGGCATGCGTGCCTGAATCCCACACGCCATCCACACGAGTCAAGGGCCGCCTTGCCACCAATCCGAGCATGTTCCAGGCCCCTACTGTGCTCAAGACCTCCCCCATGCCCAACAATCCTCGGGCTAGGCGCGGGGTGGGAGCGACCTCGGGGCTCCTCGGCATTTCGGGGCGACAGACATGGCTCCGAAAGTTGTCACAACTGGCGCTTTAGTTCCCTGCGTTGCTTGCCGCCAACATAGTTTGCTCTATATGCCCAATCAACGCGGGCGTAGGTGACTATCCTCGCGACCTCGTGAAAGTCAATTGTCCACGGACGCGCAAAGGCACTTCTCGCTCCGCCCGAGCCGTCCCTGCCGCCTATGTACATGGAATAAACAAGGGGTGTCAGCTTTGTACAGCAAGAAAATGGGCTGAGCCCTAATACAGTCACGGGTTGGGTGGCTGCTTCAATGGAACGATGCGAAGGCTTGGGTCTATGGACTCGGCCAGCACAAGGCACGCATGTGTAAGTCCTACACGCTGTCCACGCGAGTTAAGGGTCCCCTTGCTGCCAATCCCAAGCACGTTTAGCTCTCTACCGCGCTCCAGACCTCCTCGATGCCGGACACTCCTCGGGCTGGGCGCGGGGTGGGAGCGACCTCGGGGCTCCTCTGCATTTTAGGAGGGGCGACAGACATGGCTCCGCAAGTTGCCACGAACAATACACGGCGATAGGGAGTCTGGCAGCGCCATGGAGGGTTCAGAGGAGGAAGAGGAGAGGAAGAGGTTGCTTCTACGCTAGACACCACGCTAACCGATGCGCAAACAGACGCCCAGAACGCATGCAGTTCCTGCAGTGCCCGTATCTTGTAGATGCCCCTGGGCCCCCGGTGTCTACTACCGTGTAGATGCCCCCTTCTGATTTTATCTCCCCGGAAAAATTTTCTTGGGGGGCAAGCCCCCCAAATCCCCCAAAAATTCTACCCTCCCCCCTCATTTCCGCGCCAAAACGTGCCAAAACGTCTACCGGCCGTAGACGTGCGCCCCACCAACCCCTGAAAGCTTCTACGTTTTCGGCCGAAAAGGGGCAAATTTCTACCGGTAGAAGGAAGATACTGGCACTGAGTTCCTGGCCTCGCCATTGTGCACACGAACTCACCATGAGCCTCAGTTATGTGAATGTCGGGGCGGAAAGGGGCGGGGCGGAGCTGGCCCGACGTGCCGCGCGGGCTGTGCGTCCTGGCCACCGTGGGGGCTGGATGGGGCTGGCTTGCAGCAAAGCGTGCCGTGCATCAGACAATCCATGGCATCGGCCAGCGGCACACTCATTCCGACCCGTCTTTCTAGCGCATCTGAAGCCGGGAGCATCTGTATTCCGACCCGCCTCCGCTCCTGCGTCCTGTCGGTTCGGTGCCCCCAGTGAGGCGGGGAAATCCGTCATGCATGCATCTAGACGACATTCTGGACTGTCACACGATCAATAAGGACTGTGGCCAATTAAGATCTAATTCCCCCCCCTGACGATTCTTTCTCTTTTGCCACCCAGGCTCGTGTACCTAGGATGCCCTTGTACCTTTTTCGCTACCACGCTTTTTCGCTTACACCGTTTGCCCTTTCCCTTTCGCATGCCGCCGTCCCGCCCTGGCGCTGGTCCCCTGCCTGGCGCCCGGGCTCCGTTCCTGATTATTAGGTGGGTATCAAATTCGCGCGTCTAGCCTGCACTGCTCGTTAGCACGTGACGTTTGTTGGTGTGCGAGCCTGGGTGGCACTTGCGAAGGCGGCTGCCGTCAACCTTGCCCGAGACTGAAGTGGTAATCGCCTACTCAGTCAAAGGTTAAGTTTGGGTGGCTCGATGGGCAACGACTGGGCATTTTGGGTTCGGGACCGGGACTTGTCGGGTTGTGGGAATGTTTGCGAGTTGTCTCCTCATCCTTCGCCCATATTAGGCCACGCTCACCTCCTCGCTCTTATGCATTGGGTTTGGTTTAGTTTGGGCTGGTAACCACAACCCCCCCCCCCCCGGCCACAGCCCTGCCGCCACAAATCTTGCATGTGTCATGACCGTACGCGTGACGGCGCATGCAAATATAAAATATGCATATCGTGTAACAGGGGAAGATGGCGGGTGAATGAGAGACAAGTGCGGGGTGGTGTATTTTAAAATTAGCTTAAGTCGCAGGTCTATAACGGTGTATTGCATGGAGAATCGGAGCATGGCAGGCCAGAGAGGATATAGGCCGCGCGAGAGCAGGAACGTGTATGCTGGGGGTGGCGCGGGTTTTGGTTCGATGTTGTTGCATGGCGTGTGGCTGGGTGCAGGGATTACATTGTTGTCTCTCTACGGCTGCACTTGCTCTGCAACACGGATGGCGTTCGGCGTGCAGGGCTGGCCTCACGCGCGCCGGTTTGAGCGGCGGCATGGCGCCCTACCTGCGTGCCGCACGCACGCAGCCTCCTGCATAATGCATGTTCAATTGTGGCTCTGGGCTTCTTTTCCCCGAAGGGACTTTGCTATCCCGCATGCTTCTTTCTCGCACGCAGCCTCCTGCAGCGCCCTACCCGCCGCCGCGCTGAGAGCAAGCTCCTCAAGTTGGTTGAGCACGGGCTGCGCTGATGAGCTCCGGCTCGTCGCTGTGGAGCTCGTCATCTGTCACTGCTGGCTCTAGCTGCTTCTTGATTGCTCTGCAGAATCTGGCTTTACAAAAATTTCAGGCTTACCGGCAACCACAGCCACATCGTGGACTGGGGTGCCTCGCGTGGACGTGCACGGCAGTTGAGAACGTTAACGAGAAGAGTTATCGGAAGCAAGCGCAACAAGCACTGTACCGGTAACCAGCAGTGACTGAACGTTTCCGTGAACGTTGCCGTGACTTGACGTCACCCTCACCTGGGCCTCACAGGGGGGGGGGGTGCACCGCATCGAGCACACCACGCCTAACATTCCCAATAGCTCCTGCCTGCTACTACATCTTCTCTCTCTCTCTCACTCTCTCTCTCTCATGCTGCACACACACACACACACACACACACACACACACACACACACACACACACACACACACACACACATTCCTCTCCGTTTCCGTTTACCAACACACACATACACGCGTTTCTGTTATGAAACAACCACGCACACACACACACACACACGCACACGCAAAGTCATGTATACGCTGATTTAGAACCCAACAAACACATCACATTGAAAACAAGCTGAGACGAGGGGCCTTTGCGGCTCGATTAGCCTCGTTGCAGGGTTGAGAGAAGGCACAACCCCCTCCAACCTGTCAAATCAAGTCACACAGACACACGCACATCGATAACAAACACACACACACGCATGTCCATTACATCATGTCCATACACCGCCTCCCGACAGACCGTCTGCGATAGGAAAACAGAGGGCACAGCACGCACACCGCCGTACCGAAATGGACAGGAACAACGCACACGCGCGCACACGCGCACGTACACACACATTCCGTGCCGCCATACGCATCCCTTACTAAAATGCTGTGTACATTGTCAAAATTGCTGAATGCTGAGGCACCCTGTCCGGCGTACACCAGCTCGTGGGCCCGCACGCACACTCATTCTCGTTCGTGTCAATGTGACACATACACACAGCCTCCGCGCTACCAACCACCCACAATGTTTCCCAAGTTCCCATATACGGTATACACACACACACACACACACACACACACACACACACACACACACACACACACCGCATTGGACTAGATTGGACTGCCTCCGCCAGGAGGCTTTCGTTGCGGCATAGAAACAAACGACTCAGACAAGACACACGCCGTCTCATCGACACCAGCTACGCTTATAGTCGACGCCCAGCCAATCCTCGGCCTCGCGCCTCTGGAAAAAAAGCGCACAGGTTCGTTGTATCGTCTGCTAGCTGTGTCAAAGTTCGCAAGTAAAACAACTTATTTCATCCGGTCATGAAAATACCGTACGCTACACAGCATTCCCGCGTGGATGGCCCCCTCTAATGCTCATCGTGGCTGCACCCGAGTTCGTGGCAATATGCCGGCCAGGCGTTCCTTCCCAGGAATCTCAGCTCTCGCCTCCGCAGTACTAGATACCGTATTGACATCATATGTTGGCGGTGCGCAGTCCTTCCTCAATAATCAGCACAAGTACGTCGTACAGTTTCTGCCGTCAAACCAAACGCCGCCACACACCATGCCTGTCAGTCTATCTTGTGCGTTGCGTCATTATTATATGCTCTCGTGCGTTTATGCGCACCTGTTCTGGGCCACCGACGCCACCACCGCCACCAGGCTTAACCGGCATGCTGCCGCCGCCGCCGCCAGCAGGCCCGACGGGCACAACGCCACCGCAACCACACACGCTGCCGCGGCCGTGCTGTGCTACCCTACCACCGCCAGCGCTGCATTCGGCCGGCCCGCACGATGTAATAGGAGTAGTACACCGTCAGGGGGCATCCCAGCACCGGCAGCGCCTCGATGCGGTAGGACTCCGGCGGCGCCTGCTTCGGCTTCCCGTTAGGCAGGCTGAGCAGGTGCGCTTGCACGTTGAGCACCGGCGGCAGTGTGCTGCGCGTAGCCGCCGCCCCATAAGCCACAGCCGGCGTCAGCCGCGCCGCGTGGTAGGCCCACGCAATGGCGGTGGCTTTAGGCTCCACCTGCTTGCGCCCCTCCTTGAATCCTGCGCCATGCCAAGTCAGTGGCAGGCGGTCAGTAAGGGCAATAGTGGCGAGTGGCAGGCGGTAGGTGGCATGACGCCGCAACAAAGGTTGGCTGCAGCCGCTATGCACCAGAAGCGGACTGCAGGTGGCCCCCACCAGGACCGGCGGGTGCAAACGACCCTGTCAGCAAACGACCCTGTCAGCAAACGACATTATCAGCAACCTGAAATGCCGCATGTGCTGTTGTACTCGGCCTGGCTTGCTCAGCTGAGCCCAGTTCGCTCGGCACGGTCCCCGACGCACCCAGCCACCCGCCCACCTAGGCGCCCGCGCACTGCCGCCCACTACCAACCACTACAACCCACCCACCGCTGCTGGACAGCTTCAGCTCCGCGAGCTGCAGCTCAGCAGACGGCACCGGCGCCCAGCTTCTGAGCGACAAGCTGCTGCAGCGGTCCAGCTCCAGCTCAGGCAGGGCCACACCGGTGGCCACCGCGGTCAGGAACGGCACGGTGCGATCTACAGCACAAGTGTGGAGGCAGCACAGGCAGGGCTTGGGTGGGTTCAGGTGATCACCCAAGGTACAGGGTAAGGCGTCCATGCGTGAGCGGTCTTGCAACCGTCACGGAGCAGCGCGTCTAATGGTGTCTTGTGGTGTCTAGCGGTGTGGGGGAGACACGTGCGCCAGATTGCAATATTTTGCGGTAACCTGCAGTAGGGCGGGCTGCACATTACCACATTACTGTCCTTTCCCTGGTACGGTATCCCGACACATAGCGCGAAGCACTTGTTGGCAGCACCCAGAGGGGTTGACCGGCTCAGTAAACCGAAGACCGCCCTCTGTTGGCCCTGGGCCGCGCACCTAGCAGCAGGTTGACGCGCGCGCCCTCCGCGCTCTGGTACATCTCCAGCTCATCCGCAAATAGCATGCGGCCAGCGCCGCTCTGATGCAGCAGCTGCACCACCTTGAGGAGGTACGCGTCATGCAGCCGCATCTGGGGCGCCTGAACAGCAATGCTGCTGGTGTACTGCTGCCCCTGCGACGACCCAACCGCCGCCGCCATTGAGGCAGCTGCAGCCGTAGCCATGGCCTGGACGAACCTGTCGGCGCCCATCTCCTGCAGCTCCTTGGCAGCCACCGCCACCGAGCTGGTGGGATTCTGTGTTGAAAGGACCCGTGTGTGTCGTAAGCAACAACACAACGAAAAGACACGCACAGGTGCATGCAACAATTTGCACGGCGCGTGCGTGCGTGTGACTGCATGTTGTTACCCGTGGTGCGTGTCCTTATGATTGCGGATTACAAGAAGGTCCTTATGCTGTGCAACGCATCTAGACCAGCCCTGAGGCCCCATTGCCACATCGTCCAGCACTATGACTTGAACCCCTCCGCACCTGGCCGCGGGCCAGCTCCATCACCTTCTTGACCGAGTGCAAGAGCAGGTGCCAAAAGCCCACGTCCTGTGAGGAGGCCAGGAAAGCAGGAGAACACCACGCCGAACTGTAGGCGAGTCATCGGAATTCACAGGAGTGGGCAGTGGGCGCGCCGGCAGCAAGACCTCTAGACCAGGGACAGACAAGCCCTCCATCGCTCCGCTGCAGCACATCGCAAACGCAGCTGTTTTGAGCGCGCTCGTATCAACCCCCACCTTGAAGAGGAGCGCGCATGCCAGGAGCATGGCATTGGGCAGCACAGGGTCACCTTCCAGCGTCAGCACTGCCGCAACGTCCTCTGCGCGGTGCAGGTTGCGGGGCGGCCCGGCACCAGGGAGCTGCTCCTGCACGACACCTCTGACAGAAAGCTCGAACAAGTGGCCATTCTGCGAGGCCAGCCGTCCAACGTCCTTCCGAACGCTCGAGAGGTCGCCGCCAAACTTGGCAAGCTTGCCCGAAACGTCGCTGCGGAACGTGTTCAGCTCGCTGCGGAACGTGTTCAGCTCGCTGCGGAACGTGTTCAGCTCTGACTCTAACTTGCTACCCAAGGGCCCCAGCTTGCTATCGAGGAGCTCACTAAACCCTTGAATCACAGGCCCAATAAAAATTCTCCTGAAGGCCGTGGACAACTGCTCAAGGGGCAACTTCACAAAATTCATATTTGCTTCTTTTACAATGCAGGTACTCGCAAAGTGATTGGCCGGCAAGAGCGCTTGAACTCTGCACTGCGAGCGCGCGTTGTGACAAAGTTTCCCCTGCCCGGGCCCGTTCCCCACTTAGGTACGACCGCCATGAGCGCTGAGTTTTGCGAGCCAGACAGCCTGTTCTATCATTTAATTACACATATATATTGATTAGCTAACGTTGGACAAGGCCCCGCAGCGAGAGGCTCGACGGGAAGCAAAGATTCCAATGGCAAAGTCAAGCTCGCGACAGCCGGCCTTTTTGGTCCCGCTACTGGCCATCATGGTTGGTATCCTATCAATGATGCTGATGATTGTGGTGCACCGGAAAGCCAACTGCCAGGACCCGCTGGTGAACAACATCAGTGACCTGCGGAGCCTTTTAGTTACGCTACAGACGTGGGAGGCTCAGCATGCCGACCATCCAGCGCAAGCGGGGCTGAGGAGGGTGGCGACAGAGCTGGAGACGGTGTTGGTCGCGAAATCAACATCGCCACCGCCACCGATGGCGCTGCCCGCCTCCTCGTCCTCGGGGTCAGCGGCGGTGGAGAGGGGCAGCCTGCGGTCACTGGCCGTGGGCGGCACGCAGTGCTTCGTGGCGCCTAAGGCCGAATTCTGGGTGCGTTGTATTGTGTACAGTCCAGTTGCTTGCAGGGTTGGCAGGGCGGGTCAGCGGGTGGATGGGCGAGCGGACCGCTTATTTGTCGGAGGTGACATTGTAGCACCCGTGGCGCTACCCAAACCCCAGTAGCTCCAGCCTGCGCTGCATCGGCTCTCAGATGCGCACAACCTGACGCGCTTAGACTTTCATGACCCCATGCGCCTGGCGCACATCGCGGACGGCTGGCGCTTGAGGTTCCGAACCAGCTACTGTCTGCTGCCTGCTACTGCCGGGCGGGGGGGGGGCGTGCGCCTGCAGGGCGAACCGGTGGTCTGGGGCCCGGAGCACCACACGCCCGACGCCGCCGAGTGCTGCGCAGCCTGCCGCGCGCACCAGCTGGCGGCGGCGCGCGGGGGCCTGGATGCGGGCGTCAACAGCACCGCCTGCAACACCTGGTGGGGCTGCTGGGTTCCTAGGGTCTGTGTCACTGCGGTAATCGCGGGCCCTGTGTGCGTATCCACGATGTGTAGTAGGGGTGCGGGCACGGGCACGGGCACGGGCACGGGCACGGGCACGGGCGCGGGCGCGGGCGCGGGCACGGGTGTGGGATAGTTCGTTCCATACCCCAAAGCGAGCCGGCCGAATCAGTGACCCATGAGTCCGTGCCGGCGAGGAGGCCGCACAGTTTGCGTTGGTCGGCACGTGGCTGGTGTGTGATTGATAGGCGTGGTGTGGCGCGGCGCGGCGCGGGGCACGTGCGCGGCTTGAGCGCGAGTGCGGGTGTCAGGACGGGCCAAAGAGGGCCGTGCGCTGGCTGCGCTGCTGGGCGCTGCAGTACGGAGCTTGGTGGCTTGGTGGCATGCGCTTAGCTGCCTAGCTGCGCGTGTGGGCCAGGCTGATACAGTAGGAGGGGGCTCGCCACCAAGCCCTGCCAGCCCAGAGACTGCTGGCCTGCCACTGGGCGCGCCCATGTCCTTACCGCCAACCACCAACCGCCATTGCCGGAACTGCCGAAACCGCGGAAACCCGCGACAGGGTTTACTGCGGGAACCAGGAGCGCTGCGGCCCGCACTACCGCGAGTGCTGGCTCAAGCACCAGCAGACCATCCCACCGCCCGAGGCCCGCGCCTCGTCAGGCAACAACGCCAACAGCATATGGACCTCGGGCGTGGTGTACGACAGCGACGAGTGGCTTAAGCAGTACGACAGCCGCGCCACGCTGACGCTGCACTTTGAGCTGGGCGACGTGGTGGTCAGGCTGTTGCCTGAACTGGCGCCCGCCTCGGTGCGGGAGCTGCGGCGCATGGCGGCGCTACTGGCGCTGGAGGGTGGGTGGGTGCTTGGGTGGGGTTGCGCGGTGTCAAGGGGCACGGTGCTGTTGGTGAGGGGGCGTGTGCGTGCGGGAGGTGTGGGACGGGAGGTTAGGAGGTACCGGTAACGCGGGTGCCAGGTCTGGTGGCGGCGGCTGAGGCTGATGTGGAATGGGCGGCTGGGGACCTGGCATCACCGCTTACAGGAGGGACGTGACACCATCACCACATTCTGTCCATGTCCACGCGATGCCGCCTCGCAAACGTCTTTCTTCCCTTCTCTTCTTCCTCATGCCACACACGCACATGCACGCACACACGCACAGGCACGGGCTGCGACGGCTGCAAGCTGTACCGCTCCGAGGTCAACTTCCTGGTGCAGGGCGTCATCCGCCACCCCGGTGCGCGGCAGGGGGGGGCAGGGGGACAGGGGGCAGGGGGTGAAGGGGGGGGGAGCAGTGGGGGCTCAATGGTTTGTACGGCCATGCTGCCCGTGCGTCCCTGCCGCATGCCCGTGCGTCCCTCCCTGCGCGGCGCCGCGCGATGCCCTTTCCCGTTTGCCTCTTTTTTCTCTTTCTCCTTCCATGCCAGTTTCAACCGCCCCCCCCCCACATTTGATAAACACCATCCATGGATGGCTACCACCTCCCCGCCCCGCGCCGCCCCCTGCCACCGGCGCGCCTCCCAACTTGAACGCCCCCACCAGGCGCCTACGTGGCCACGCCGCGGCGGCCCAACCCGCCCCAGAAGAAGGTCATGGAGCGCGGGCTGGCCTGCTGGGCGGGTGGCATGGGCGGGCCGGACTGGTGAGTGGTGGAGAAAGAGCGTGTGTGTGTTGGGGGAGGGCGGCGCTTTGTCTTGTGGGGTCACAGACGTGCAGCTTATTACTAAAAGGCGTAACCTCATGTCGGTCTGCGCTGAGTGTAGGCGCCCCGCTGCCACTGCCGCAGGTTCGTCAACCTCATCGACCAGTCCGGGTTCGGAGACGATCACCTCTGCTGGTGCGTGTGCGTGCGTGTGGGCTTAAACGCGTTTGCGTGCTTGTGGGCGTGTGCGCGGGCGTCATCGCGTGTCAACATGCGCGTGTTTGTGCGCAGCTAGCAGCGGGGCATGTGTGGGCCGGGGGCGCGGCGTGGGAAGCTGACAAACTCCAAACGCGCGTCGCGGGCCCGCGAGGCAGAACCCTTTCACCGCCACCCAGCCCCAGCCGCCAACCGCCCTCCCCGTTGTTTCTACTGCTGCAATTTAACATATCAACATCAAGATTGTTTCGTCTTGGACAGGGGCAAGATCGAAGACATGAGCCTGATGGACGCAATTGTGAAGCTGCCCACCAAGCCCAAGGCCAAGCCCAACGAGATGACGTTCCTGGCCCAGGAGCTGAGGTTTAACATGACGCTGTCGTGATGATGATGGTGATGATGGTGCACTCATGTCCATGTACGGTGTACTGTCCATGCCATGACCACAGCAAAGGATGGTTGGTGCGCTGAACCGTTCTGCGCCAGCAGCGGAGCGGGGCAGCCTTCCCTGGGCACCAGCGCTGCAATGGCAGCCGTAGATGGGGGCAGTGGTAATGTAGCATGGTAGAGAGAGGAACATGCGAAGGCAGGAGCAGGCGCAGTGGGTAGAATAGAACGGGCTGAAAGAGCACCACTCTCGGCAGGCGTCGGAAGATACGTGTGATGATTGAGCAGGCTGGGGGTATTGCAACTCGGATCGCGACGTACGTCATGAGAGTGGGAATGCACATGCAGGCTGGGGCTGGTTATTACTTCGGGACGGGGAAGTGCGCAACGCACAGCTGGGCCGTCAGCGCGTGGTGGGTGCGTGGTGCGTCTTCGTGTGCAGACGTGCAGCCAGGGTAGGGCGAGAGCAGGTTTGATGTATATGGTCCATGACCGATGTGGGCACTGAGGAGCAGGAGGAGGCGTGCGTAGTGCAGATGGCTGGCATTGGGCTAAGGAATTGAAGGGGACATTGGTGTTGCTGGTCGGTCCAAGCTCGGATTCAGGGGCAAGGCTAGGTGATCTGAAAGCGTAGGAAGCGGGCGGGGAGGGGGCCGCTGCGTGGGGCCGTCATATGAAAGGGAATGCTGCTGGCCGGGGGCCCGGAACCCTTACAATCTGCGCCTACGTGTCCGTGTATCCGAGGTGCCCAAAGCATGTGAGGATTGACTGATTGAGGGTCACGTGTCCGTACACGCCAGCATGCTTCTGTCATTGGAACGCTCACGCATCTATCCGGGGCAACCGAAGGCTGGTGCAGCTACCGCGGGCGCAGGGTGGCATCTGGGAGCGGGCGGCCTTGGGCCTGCTTTGCTGCAGGCGGCCCGCAGCCTCCAGAAATCCCCCACCCCCAAGCCAAAGCCCCTGTCTGCCATCAGTATGCCTAGCAAGACTTTGGGCTGCGCACGCGTGCGACTGCCAGGTCGTTGCGGCTGGTCTAGACACACAGCCACGCCACGCCCAGGCTCTGCCAAGGGCTCTGCCCCGCCAGTCCGCCACTGCCCCCTCCTGACCCGTGCCCCCCCTCTCCGCACGCTCAGCGACCAGCAGGCTCGACAGATACCACGTGATATTTCGGCTCGCCGTAATTTGTGGGGGCACCCTACCGAGGCCCGTAAGAATTCAGCTCAATCAACTTGAGAAGGTCTGCAAGCTATGGGCGACAGATCTACAGTCTGGATCAGTTTGATGATACATATACTGCGATAACACTGCTTTGCCGAGTTCACGAAGCGCGGCGATGCAGCGCTGGGGAATGGGCAGCGTGTGCAAGTTCCGCCCGAACCATGCGCTTGGCACTTTTCCAAATTGGGCAGCTGGCCGATGATATTCCAGCTCGCGTCACAAGCATTACGACGTAGCGTGCGAACCGTAGCTCAGAGCGCGGGCCTTTACCAACTCGCGACTTCCAGGCCGGCTCTTGTGCCTTCTGCACCGACTCTATATAAAACATTCTTTTCAACCCCAGCATTGAAAATGCCTACCGTCGGTGTTAACCGCGATAAGCTGTTCGAGAAGCTGGGCCGGGTCTACAGTGAGTATGCGGCGGCTCTCGCTTCAGGCGCAGCGCGAACCTCTGGCCGACTGTGAACTTGATAAATGCAATTGATCTGGCCGTCTTGCGCTGACTGGGTTGCGCGAACGAGGCTGACCCCGGCTTTCGTGCCGATTCTTGCAGCCGATGAGGAGTTCGACCAGCTCTGCTTCGAGTATGGCATCGAGCTGGACGATGTGGTGGGTAGCCTCAGGCGCGGGGCACGCCAGATCAGCGCAGGGGCAGTAGATCGGGCTCGGGGCACTCGGGGGGCTGGGAGGCCCAACGCCACGCGGCCGTCATGCGCAGGCTCACAACCATGCGCCGCGCTCCCAGCAGCTGCAGCTTCTGTCCAGCGGGAGCCCGGCGCATGGTTGTGAGGACCTGCAGATGCAAAGAGGCAGTAGGCGTAGCGCCATTGCGTTGATGCCGCCGGTGGCAATGCCGACAGCTGCAGTGCGGAACAGCCGCTCACACCCACGGCTGGTCGGCACATCGGTTCAAGCGCCCAGGCCTTGCACGGCTCCCAGCAGCAGTGGCTACTGCCGCGGCTGCTGCTGCTGCCCCTACGGCCGCCGCGGCCGCGGCCACGGTTTGTCCGACACGCCGAAGTGGGTGGCCACCAAAGTGTGGGCCATGCTGCTGGCGACAGCAGCAGCAGCCACCGGCCGTCAGTCTTCATGCAGCACCAGTGCAGCAGTAGCAGCAGCGGGGGCGAATAGAAGCAGCCGTGGCGGGGCTAGCCGCCCCAATCGCGGCGTGCGGCACCGCATTGTGTCGGTAGGGAACTGCCACCTGCGGCCGCAGCCGCTACTACCACCACCATCTGCAGCGCCAGTGGCGGAAAGGCCGGCCGCCCGGCCGGCCGGCGGGCGGGCGCAGCGCCGCTGCCTCATCAGACAAACTGACTGCGTCAGCGGGAGCTGGCTAGCTGCATGTGCTACAGCGGACAAGTCGCAGCCACAGCCTCGGCTGTAGCACATGCACACACAGGGGCGCGATGCGCGGCGGCGTGTGGGCGCGATGGCGTGCAAGCTGCCGTGTGCGTGTGCGCGCGCGCCGGCAGGCAGCCTTCGACGACCCAGGCTCGGGCGGGGGCCGCAGTGGGGGTTGTTGGGGCCATGTGTCGAGGCAGTGTAAGGGCTGGCAAATCCAGCCGGCGACAACACCTGCGGCCGCGCACTGCGCCGGTGTGCTGGTGCCGGCGCCGGCGCTGCTCGTGCGCTGGATGGCACGGATGCCGCTGCTGGGATGGCTTCGTGGCAGCAGCTGCGACGATGCAGGCGTCTCTGCACCCCCGGCCAGGCGTCCTGCCACCTGCGTGTGCCGACAGCCATCAGCCATCAGCCCTAAGGGCGCCACCAGCAGCACTGGCAGCCCACGGAGCGCCTCGTAACGCAGGCGGCAGCGGCAGCGGCAGGCGGCAGCGGCAGCGGCAGCGGTAGCGGCAGCGGCAGCGGCCGGCGCCAGTGTCCCGGCCGCAGGCAGGCGGGCGAGGGCGAGGGCGTGGCGGCGGGGGGGGGGGGGGCAGCGGCGAGGGCGTGGCGGGGGGGCGTGGCGGGCAAGGGCCGCAAGGCCCTTACATCACCACCTCACTCCTGCTTAACACATCCTAACACATCTGCTTCATACCGAATACCCTTAATTACGCTGCCGCTGCGCTCCTTCCTCCTCCTCCGAATGCTTCTCACAGACGTCGGAGAAGGAGATGCTGCGCAAGGAGTTGGCCAGCGCTATGGCCAAGGGCGGCGACAACAAGCTGGCGGCGGAGGCGGCGGCGGCGAGCGAGGAGGTCATCTACAAGATCGACATCCCCGCCAACCGCTACGACATGCTGTGCGTGGAGGTGGGTGGGTGGGAGGGAGGGGAGGGAGGTGCGTGTTGTGAGGGAGAGAGGGGGAGAGAACGGTTGGATGGATGGATGGATGGAGGGGCTGGGGGTTTGGGGTGGCTGGGCTTCGGTTTGGGCGGTGGCGTGGCGTGGTTGGTGGTGGTCATGGAAGGAGGCGAAGGCGTGGGTCACGGCGCCGGCAGCAGCGGCTTGGGAAGGAGCCAGCAAGGAGGGTACTGCCAGTGAGGGTACTGCCAGGGAGGGTACTGCCAGGGAGGGAGCTGCCAGGGAGGGAGCTGCCAGGGAGGGAGCTGCCAGGGAGGGAGCTGCCAGGGAGGGAGCTGCCAGCATGACCCGCTGCAGCTGCAGCTGCAGCCTGGGAGCGCAGCCTGGGAGGGTGGCTAGTACGGCGCGGGCGCGGGCGAGGAGCTGCTGGTGTCGACAGCCTCCTGCGCGGCAATCCCGATGGGGCATGCACGTTGGGCAAGCCGCTGAATGCGCACACCACGCTGTTGTTGTTGCTGCTGCTGCCGTTGCTGTTGCTGCTGCAGGGCATTGCCCGCGCGCTCAACATCTTCCGCGGCACGCAAAAGGCGCCCGAGTACCGCCTGGCGGACATGGCCGGTAGGTAGGGGCACGACGTACAGGGGAGGGGAGTAAGGGGAGGGAAAAGCAAGGGTGTTTTCTGGGGGGGGGGTGCCAAGGCGCGGGGGGGGAGAGAGGGCACGGATTGGGGTGTCGGCGGATGCCGGCAGGTTGGCGAGTTGCGCATGGCACTGCTGGAAGCTCAGAGCCGTACCGGCATCTGACACGACGTGCTGTGTGCAACTGCTGCTGCAAGTAGTGTTGCGCGTCTCAACACCACGGTGTCCGCCCTCCCAACCACGCCCCCACGCGCTGCTGCCACACCTCCCCCACACGCACAGGCAAGCCCCTGCAGCAGATGGTGGTCAAGGCCGAGACGGCGCTGGTGCGCCCCTTCGTGGTGTGCGCCGTGCTGCGGGGAGTCACCTTTGACGCGGCGCGCTACAACAGCTTCATCGACCTGCAGGTGCGGCGGCGGCGGCTGGGTGGCTTGGGTGGCTGGGTGGCTGGGTGGCTGGCTTGGGTGGCTTGGGTGGGTGGGTGATCGGGTGACGCTGGCTGGCTGGGTGGCGCACTGGGTGGCTGGGTGGCACAGTGGGTGGCTGGGTGGCGCAGTGGGTGGCTGGGTGGAGGAGGGGCATGTTGGATCCGGTTCTGGGATGGGGGCCGGTGGTCTCTGGTCTTCAGGGAACCGGGGCATGGGCGAGTGCGGGGGGCAGCTGGTTCTGGCTGGGCGGGGGCGTGATTGGGTGGTTGGGGCTGGCTGGATGTGTGGCGGGCTCAATGGCTGGACGGGATGGAAGCCGAGCACAGTGGGCAGTGGGCTAGGGGCATCACGGCTACAGCTACTGCTAGCGGGCGCCGGCGCGGCAGCAGCAGCAGCAGCAGCAGATGGCGCGGCGCGCGCTGTCGCCACGGCGGGGGTGATGGGGGTGGCCGTGGGATGGCGTGGCTGATGGGGGTGGCTGGGGGCTAACCGACGACCGGACCAGACAGGCGATGCGCCACCACCCATTTACAGCTCAACAAACAGCCCCTCACTCCCAACTCCTCCTCCGTACCCCCCGGGCCACCCCTCAACCACCCACCCCACCCCTCAACCACCCACCCCACCCCTCACACACACACACACACACACACACACACACACACGCGCGCGCGCGCGCGACGCTGCTTTGTCTTGATCGCATTGCATACACGGTTTTTGCTTTGCTTGTTTTCCCCTTGTGATCTCTAACACACACTCGCAGGACAAGCTGCACCAGAACCTGTGCCGCCAGCGCACCCTGGTGGCCATTGGCACACACGACCTGGCCAAGGTCCAGGTGGGCGCGGGTGGGCGGGCGGGTGGGCGGGTGGGTGGGCGGGTGGGTGGGGTTGGCGGGTGGGCGGGTGGGTGGGCGGGCGGGTGGGTTGGCGGGTGGGTGGGTGGGTGGGTTGGCGGGTGGGTGGGTGGGTTGGCGGGTGGGTGGGTGGGTGGGTGGGAACAGAAGGACGTGTGCACGCGTTTGACTCAAACGGGCGCCGCTCCGCACCACCGGAGCGAAACCATACCTGGCCCCAGCCCGTCATACCGTCATGCCGGTACCGCGACGTACCCATTTATGACCCACTTAGAGAAAGCAATGGGGGAAAGGAGCGCGTCGAGAGCCCGGGGGTTGGGGGATCTGGATCCAGGGCCGGGTGCCGTGCTGTGTGTGTGTGTGGTGGCTGCCCCGTCACAGCGCTCCCCACGCCTCTTCAGGCCTCCCCACACACATCTCCGCACGCGCACGCGAACGGCACCACAACGCAATCTGCCCGCCTGTCCTGCCCGTCCGGTCTATGTCTGCTTTACACCGCCATGCCATCCTCTCCACCCTGCCTCCCGCCCCCTCCTCTTCTGTTGTCCTCCTCCCCTCCTCTCCCATCTCCGCCTGCCTGCCTGCCTGCCTGCCTGCAACGGCCTCAGGGCCCCTTCACGTACGAGGCTCTCCCGCCCGAGGAGATCAAGTTCGTACCGCTCAAGCAGACGCGCGAGTTCAACGCCAAGGAGCTGATGCAGGTGTGTGTGGGGGGGGGGGGGCGTGGTGTGGGCGCGGTGGTATTGGTGGTGGGCGTAGTGGTGTGGGTGTGGGTGTGGTGATGATTTGGGCGTGGTGGTAGTGGGCAGGGCCGGAAGGAGGGGAGGACGGGGCGCAGGATCTGGGTGGGTGGTGGGGTTGTTCATACCAGAAACCAAAAGCAAAACCGCAGGAGCTGGGGGGTAGCCATCCATGGATGGGGGGGACGGGGCGCGGTGGCGGACAGGGGGTTGACTGGAAGGAGTCTGGTGGGGACGGAGGGAGCAGGAAGGCGGCAGGTGGTTCGGGCAGGGGGGTTGCAGGGTGGCGGTCGCAGCAAGGTCGAGGGTGTGATCGAGGCCCCGTGGCGTGTGCCGCGGCGGCCTGATTGCTCTGCGCCCGCTTTCGCCGACTTCCACCCAAGTAAACCAACCCGTCAAACTCTCAACCAAACATATCACCAACCACCACCCTAACCAGCACCTCAACCACCTTCCAACCGCACCAACAGTACTACCTGGACAACGACCAGAAGCTCAAGAAGTTCGTGCCCATCATCCACAACAGCGTGGTGTACCCCGTCATCTACGACGCCAACCGCACCGTGCTGTCGCTGCCGCCCATCATCAACGGCCAGCACAGCGCGGTGAGGAGCGGGGGGGGGGCGGGGCGGGGGGTGGGCGGGTGGGTGGGTGGGTGGGCGGGTGGGTGAGGAGTTCATTCCGATTCCCCAGGGGGGCTGGCTGGGATGGGCCGCTAGTTGGCCGGCAGGAGTGTCCACGTGTGCACTGGGAGGGGAGGGGGGCTGAGGACGTGGTCTGGAGCTGGGTGCGGGCAGGCGGAAGAGGGATGGGTTCGACGAGGGAAACAGGGCAAGTCCCAACCCCGGAAACCAAGCGCTAAACTGCAACAACTAACCACCTGTCGACCACCAACCACCATATTATACACCACCAACCACCAACCACCACCGACCGCCACCAGATCTCGCTGGAGACCAAGGACGTGTTCATCGAGTGCACTGCCACCGACCTCACCAAGGCCAAGGTGGGGGGGGGCGTGTTCGGGGTTGGGGAGGGGGAGTGCGGTAGGAAGCGGGAGGCCCACGCCCCGTCACGCATCCTCACCTTTCAACCCTCCTTTTCATCCTTTTCTGTCCCGCCCTGTCAAACTCCCAACCACCATCCGCCCCAACCAACTCCGCAACCACCTATGCAGGTGGTGCTCAACACGGTGGTGACCATGTTCAGCGAGTACTGCTCCCAGCCCTTCACGGTAGAGCCGGTGGAGGTGACGGACGCGTTCGGCGTCAAGACGGGTGAGAGAGGGGGCGAGAGGAAACGAGAAGGGAGAGAGAGGAGGACGTGGGGGGTGTTCATTCTAGAAACCAAAGCGACCATTGCAACCCAAAAACCCAAAACCCAGAACCAGAGAGCGCGGGGGAGAGGGGTGGGGAGAGTGAGGGGAGGCGAGGCTGGGGGGTAGCCATCCATGGGATGGTATGGGTCAAACTTTGTGAATTTGGGGGGCAGGGGGGGGGGGGGGGGCAGGGGGCGGAGACGCGAGGGGAGGCGGGGGATAGCGATCCATAAGAGGGAGGCGGGGGTGGTAGGTTGTAGTTACCAGCCTAATAAACCATACCCAATGCATAAAGGGCAAGGAGGAAGGGGGAGAGGGAGAGAGGGGGAAGAGGTGCGTGGCGGGGGAGCGGCCTTGCTGGAGGCACCTGCTGAAGGTGGTGTGGCGGGCTGATGCGGGCGGTGCCTGCCGTCAACCTCACCTCCGGTCGCCACGCACCACACTCGTGTGATATCCACACACATCCCAGTCTTTACCCGCACTCAATTCCGCCAATCCTTCTTCCCCTCCACGCCGCTGAATATCCACCCCTCTTGTCGTGGCCCCTTGCCCTCCCCCCCCGTTCCTCCTCCTCTCCCTCCCTACACCCACACCCACACCCACACCCAGCCTACCCCGACCTGTCCTGCCGCCGCCTTGACCTGACCACCGACTACGTCAACAGCCTGCTGGGCACGGAGCTGCCGCCGCCCGACATCGCCACCCTGCTCAACAAGATGCAGGTGTGCGGGCGGGCGTGTGCGGGCGGGCGGGTGCGGGCGTGCGTGCGTGCGTGTGTGTGTGGGTGGGTGTGGGTTGGTGTGGGTGTGGGTGGGTGGGTGGGTGGGTGGGTGGGTGGGTGGGGGGGGGGGGTGGGGGTAGTTCATTCCAGAAACCAAAAGCGAAACGACCAAGAGAACCGGGGGGGGGTGCGGGGTTGGGTGGGTGGGTGGGTGTGGTGGGAGTGGGGAGGGAGGGGAGGGATGGAGGGGGAGATGGTTGGAAGGGGACGAATGGTAGAGGGGGAGGAGGCTCGGAAGGAGGATGTGCAGCGAACCGGGGGCGAGGGTCACGGGCACCATCCATGTGGACGGTGTGGGTCGACAAGACGATGAAGTACCAACGTCCACTGGCACAGCGGGTACACGCGGTCAATGCATACCATACGTTAAACTGGAACACAAAAGCCAGAGCGGGAGCAGCACGCGCCCTCAGCGGAGGCCTCGCGATATCGCTTGTGCCGGCCTCCCGGCTCCTCCACCACTCCGCACCCACCCGCTCCCTGCGCCTCCATCACTGGCCCCGCCAACCTCCCGCCAACCAACACAACCCAACCGCCCACCACCAACCACCAACCGCCAACCGCCCACCAACCAACCAACCACACAGGTGACGGCCACGCTGGGCTCCGACGGCAAGGCGCTGTCGGTGTCGGTGCCGCCCACGCGCTCCGACATCCTGCACGCCTGTGACGTGGCGGAGGACGTGGCCATTGCGCACGGCTACAACAATATCGCCACGCGGGTGAGGAACGGGGGGGCGGGGCGGGGCGGGCCGGGGGGCGGGGGGGGGCGTAGCTCATTCCAGAAACCAAAGCGACTATTGGGGGGCAAGGTGGTGCATGGAGGGGGAGGGGAGGGGGAGGGGGAGGGGGAGGGGAGGGGGAGGGGGAGGGGGAGGGGGAGGGGGAGGTGGTGGTGGTGGTGCATGGAAAGAGGTGCATTCGGGGGCAACGGGAGGAGGGATCGGATGGGCGGGGGGATGGATGCTGGGAGAGGGGGAAGGGACGAGCAAGGGAAGAGACACACGTGGCTCCAGAGCGCTCCCCTGATGCTCAGGAAAAAACCAAAAATGGCACTGACAACAGTGATTGACAAAACACACCTGCTGAGGAGTGGAGGCCCAGGTTAAGGTTATTGGGCCTCGTGTTTCGTTCTGTGCCACACCGCCTTAGAGGCCACGTGCACAACATGTGCACACACCATGCATGTATGCAGCGACGCAACTAAAGTGCTCCCCTGATGCTCAGGAAAAAACCAAAAATGGCACTGACAAAAGCAGTGACTGACAACACACACCTGCTGAGGAGTAAAGCCCGAATGAGATCTGGCCAGCGCCATACACACCCAACACACGCACACGCATACATGTGCAGTACGCACTTGCTTTAATCAAGTAATCAACGCACGCTCAACACACACGGCTAGCCGGCGCACGCTATCTCACACGCCAGCCCCCTCCCTCGCACGTAAAACCCCTACCTCACCCCAGCTCCCTTCCCCAACCCCCGCCCCGCCCCCGCCCCGCCAGATCCCGCCCACCGCCACCCAGGGCCGTGAGCTGCCGCTCAACCAGGTGGGTGCGTGGTCGAATAGGTGGTGGCAGGGTGCATGCGCACGCGTGTGTCGTTCATCAATGTGCGTTGCAGCTACTATTTCTCTCTCTCTTTTTCTCTCTCCCCCCCTCTTTGTATGACTGCTCACTCAAATACGGGCCACTTGAATTCTCACACCCAGGTTCACACTCATGTCGCGCCCGCCCCCCTGTTCCCCTGCCCCCCACGCGAACGCGAACGCTAACATGCCCTGCCCTGCCCCCCCTGCTTATCTCCGCTTCCTTTAGATTGGTTTAGTTTGGGCTGGTACCCACAAACCCACCCCCCCCTGTGCCCCCTCCCCGCAGGTGACGGAGCTGCTCCGCGGCGAACTGGCCATGGCGGGCTTCACCGAGGTGCTCACCTGGTGCGTGGCGTTGCGGCGGTGTGGCAGTAGCGTGGCAGTAGCGTGGCAGTAGTGTGGCAGTAGTGTGACGTGTTATTTGATGTGACGTGTGGTGGGGCCACGCGTGGTGGGGTCACGTGTGGATGTGGTGCTATGGGCGGTGCCGCCGTGGCGGTGGTGCACCAGCGTACGTACGGTATCGTGCGCGTGGCTCAGTCCATCTGGGTTTTGCGGGGCTTGCCTAGGCCTCGTCACCCCGAGTGCGCGCCCCGCATTCCCCGCGCTGGAGTTGTGCTGCTGCTGCTACAGTCCGTGGCCACGGCGCCGCCCACCGCAGTCCCATGTACCCCAACCATCCCGCTCTTACACCCTCTCTCTCACTTACTCACTCTCAATACACACACACATAGTACTCTCCCTTGTGATATCTAACACACACACACACACATACACACACACCTTGTGATCTCTAACACACAGGGCGCTGGTGTCGCGTGCCGAGAACTTCGACAGCCTGCGGCGGCCCGACGACGGCGCCACGGCGGTGGAGATCGGCAACCCCGCCACAGCCGAGTTCGAGGTGGGGAGCGGGTGGGGCTTAGGGCAAGGGGGACAGGAGAGGGGGAGGGGCGCGTGCGGGGTTGTGGTTCAGGAGACAGCGAGGCGGATGGGACCATGTGGGCATCGACCATGGGTGCATGCGTGCGAAGGTGTTTGGGCGTACATGAACAGCGCCCGGAGACTGGTTGTGCACACCCTCGCTCGGCATGCCCTTTGCCGCCATCATACCGACCCACAAGGTCTCCCCCTCTCGTACCCTCCATAGCGCCCCCCCCCGTCATTCCCCCGGTCGTTTCGCTTTTGGTTTCTGGAATGAACTACCCCCACCACTCCACCACACCACTCCACCACTCAATCTGCCTGCCTGCCTGCCCGCCGCCAGGTGTGCCGCTCCAGCCTGCTGAGCAGCGCGCTCAAGACGCTGGGCGCCAACAAGGAGAACGCGCTGCCCATCAAGCTGTTCGAGGTCAGCGACGCCATCCTGCTGGACCCGTCCGTGTCGGTGAGTTGGGAGGGGAGAAGCAGGGGTGGGGGAGCGGGGGAGCGGGGGAGGGGTAGGGGCGTGTGTGTGTTTGGCACGCGTGTCAGGGAAGGGGAGGGGAGGGCAGGGGTCAGCGACGCCATCCTGCTGGACCCGTCCGTGTCGGTGAGTTGGGAGGGGAGAAGCAGGGGTGGGGGAGCGGGGGAGCGGGGGAGGGGTAGGGGCGTGTGTGTGTTTGGCACGCGTGTCAGGGAAGGGGAGGGGAGGGGAGGGGTCAGCGACGCCATCGTGCAGGACCCCGCCGTGTCGGTGAGTTCGAGGGGAGAAACAGGGGTGGGGGAAGCGTGGGAGTGGGGGGCGGGTGGAAAGGGGTAAGGGGAGGGGCGTGTGTGCATGGCTTGCGTGTTCGGGCGCGTACATTTCCCAGAGCACTCCAGAGATGCTCAGGAAAAAACCAAAAATGGCACTGACTAAAGCCGTGACTGAATAAACACACCTGCTGAGGAGTGGAGGCCCAAGCCAAGCGACCGCATGCTTTGTGACACCCGCGCCCGTCGCAATGCACACGCATACATACATACCACCCACCATGCAAAATGGCACCCAGCGCTCCCCTGATGCTCAGGAAAAAACCAAAAATGGCACTGACTAAACCAGTGAGCGACACAACACACCTGCTGAGGAGCCCGCTACCGCACACGCACCACACCGGCCACATGAGCCCTTTCTTTTGGGTGCTACAGCACGCCCTGCTGCCCCCTCACACACGCCCTGCTGCCCCCTCACACACGCCCCTCTCAAGTGCTCATGCCTCACACTTCACGCCTTCGCCCATGCCGCACACTTCACGCCTCTAGCCTCCCGCCCCTCTCACCTCGCCCCTCACATGCTGCACTGCACTGCACTGCGCTGCGCCGCACCGCACGCAGGTGGGCGCGCGCAACGAGCGGCGCCTCATCGCGGTGTACTGCGCCAAGGAGAGCGGCTTCGAGGTGGTGCACGGCCTGCTGAACCGCGCCATGGAGGTGCTGGGCGTGCCGTACCGGGGTGAGAGCGGGAGGAGGAACGGGAGGGAAGGGGCAGGGGCGGGGGAAGGGGGGAGCGGGGGAACTCGTACACACCCGTGTCCGGCCATGGAGGTGCTGGGCGTGCCGTACAGGGGTGAGAGCGGGAGGAGCGGGGCTCCATGCATTTGAATTAATGACGGGGCGGGGGAAGGGGGGAGCGGGAAGGGAGAAGCTCCTCAACACATATACACCCGTGTCCACGCCGTGTCCGTGCCTACGCCGTCTTCGTATCCTGAGTAATCATAATACCATCTAACCTCCCCCAACCCTCCACCTCCACCACTTCAACCACACAGACGAGCCCGGCGCCGCCTCCGCGCCGGTGTCCTACCACTGGGCCCCCTCCGCCGACCCCGCGCTGTTCCCCGGGCGCCAGGCGGCGGTGTACGCCTCCACCTGCCCTGACAAGCCCGTGGGCGTGTTCGGCATCGTGCACCCAGAGGTGTGTGCCAGGGTGTGTGTGAGGGCGGGTGTGTGTGCGGGTATGATGAGGGCCGATAGGTCCAGTCCCTGGGTGCAGGAGGTTGGGGCGCGGGGGTTGGGGCGCGGGAGTTTGAGGGGCTGTTGGCAGGTGTAGCTTGAGGGCAGAGGCGTCTCGTGGGATGTGGGTTGTGCTGGGGGAGGGAGCTGCGGGGGACAGAGCGTCAGAGGAAAGGAGTCAAGCTGTTTTGTGAAGGGGTTCGGGGCTGGGGTTCTTCAGGTGCCTGTGTGGGAAGGGGGGGCCTGTGTTACTGGCATGCGCAGATGAGGCCCACGTGCGCTTCATGTGATGTTCCTGCGGCCACCAGCCCTGGCCGCGACCCTGACTCCGCGCCCGACCTCTGCCGCCCGTTCCCTCCTCAGGTGCTGGCGGCCTTTGAGCTGCCCTACCCCGTGTCGGCCCTTGAGCTGAACATTGAGCCTTTCGTGTTCGACCAGTTCTACCAGTCTAAACTGGAGCCGCTCAGCAACTGAAACAAAGATGAGAAAGATGGAAAGTGGCTTGCTCTGCAGAAGCTGGCCTTGTTGAGGCAATGGAGGCAATGCAGAGGCGACAATTAGGCATGGCGGCGATCACTGTTCAAGGGGACTGTGCGAGGAAAGAAGTCTGGGAGGCAAAGGGGGTGACACAGCAGCGGTGACACAGGAGCGTGTGGTTGCAACTGGCAGGTAGTTAGCGCGCAGCAGAATACCAGGATTGTTTGGTGGTGGTGGGTGCGCCTGCTAGCTGGCCCGCAGACATGAACGGCGGTCAAGGGGAGCTGGACGAGCACGCCGTGAGGAAGAGCGCCGGGCAGGATACGGGTGGGGTGCGGATGGGGGGCCTGGGGCGGCGCGGCATGTGCGCTCCACGTATGTGTGCATCAGCGTGCGTGTGTCAGCGTGCGGGTATGGGCGTTGCCGAGGAGGGGCAAAGCAGGCAGCGAGCGGCAGCCGGGTGTGGCGGCTGGCGAGGAAGAGCGTGGGAGAATGGGCGCCGTGGCAAGAGCAGGAGAAGGCATGGGTGAGGAGCGTTGTCAGGTAGGTAGGTATACGTCGGTACGGTACGTCCGTGGGGCAAGGGGGGGAGAGGAGCACCTGCCTGCTTGCACGTATGTGGACGTAGGGTAACTTGGTAAGCAGTCATAGACCTTCATAGACCTTCATAGACGTGTAAGAAGCACGCGGAAATCAACCGAAAGGCGGCGTCACTGACTCACTGTGTGTGCAGGGTGGGTGGGTGGGTGGGTGGGGTGTGTGTGCGCATGAAGTCGCCGGGAGGAGAGGGGACGACGGAGAACTGGAGAAGGGCCAGCTGCCGCCTGCCTCGCTGACGCACTCAGTCGTGCAGGTAGGGAGAGGCAGGGTAAGTTGCGGCAGCAACGCGGGCGCAGAAAGATGTGAGCGGCAGGATAAGTGCAGGCTGTGGCGCTGGGGCTGGCACGCGCGTGGTGCCTTGCGAGGGGCTCGCGTTGGGGAGGTTGAGATGTCCCTTGATGTGAGAACCTCAAGGAACTGGCAGGCGATTCCCGGGCGTGCTAAGTTGCTGTTTGCCCTTGATTGCATCTCAACATCTAATGATCTTGTCCTCCCCCCCCCCTTGTGGGGTTTCGAACGATGCTGGGCCATGGCTCCTCGGCAGATGGTCGTGACAGCCCAGTGCCAATCCGCGATATCCAGTTCATCGTTTGCGCATGTGGGTTGGCACTAGCAGTCGTCATGCTATCATGCAAAAAACGGCTGGGTGCCGGTACCGCGGAAGCGGGCCACATCATGGGCTTGGACGTGCCGACGACACGTTTTGTGGTCTGGCGTGCCCATGAAGCACAAACAGTTGGCTATGGTACCCAGGTGCGAGACTAAACCGCCGCCCGCGCCGTCCGCGTCCAAAGCGCCTGCAAACGAGGCTTCTCGAAGGATGCGGCAAGGGTTTGAGACAGTGCAGTGTTGGTGTCGATGCATGCCATCACATTATTAAATGTGCCAAGATGCCTTCTCACGCCAGCGATCGGCTGCAGCGCAGAGGTGTTCGAGCGAAGCAAAAGTCCGATTGTGTCGCATGGGCAAAAGGCAACCTGCAGCTCTTTTGGGGCCCCCCACGCTTACCAGGGTTTGCAATACTAGTAGTTATACGAAGGTCTATTCTGCCGCCGTCCCTTGATTTACAGCGGCGCGGGACGGGGCGTGCGTGCACATCTTGACTCGGCCAGGGCTTGAGGACGTTAGGTTGCCACCATGACTTCTACTAATTATCGCACCGAACAGGATCGGATTGACCATCTGACGATGGCAATCACGGTGAGCAGTACCCCGAATGCGGGGAGGCCATGCCGGGGAAGGGTGGTCGCAGCGCTTAAAGCGTCTTCCACATTTCGCTGGACTTGGACATTATGCGACAACCCCAGAGATTTACGAGCGGGCGTCTGGACGGCTGTGTGCTGGCTTCGCGCTGATCTCACTTGCATTTTCCGCGCAGAACCCGAACGTGGTGGGCTCGGGCTTCATCGCTTTCCCGCCCCAAAAGCCGTTCGAGAAGCCGGTTGTGTTTCAGCCGCCCACGGTCGCGGTGAGCCGGGCGCGCAGGGCGGGGCCAGCAGCCCACCGACCCCCATGCACAAAACGTTCATGCGCTCTGCCTTCCCGCTGCGCCTCCCAATCGCAGCACCTCGAGTTCCCCAGCGAGTACCAGGACTACATCAAGGCGACTGGCAATCCGCCTCCCGCTGGCGCCGTTCCGAACGGCGTCGCGAGGCCGCCTGTGCCCGGCCCCGCCGCACCCGGCGTGCGCCCGCCGGTGGGTAGCGGCTTGCTGGGGATCGGGCACCGTATGCCAGGGGCTAGCCAGGGGCATCGCTAGCACCACGAAGCGCTCATGCATGAGATGGTCTTTAGGCCCGGGGCCCTGTGGATGGCACTACTGTCCTGCTGCCGGAGTGTACCCTGGACTCACACGTGTATCTTCCGACCTTGCGCGCGTGTGCGCAGGCGCCCGGTGCGCCGCATGGCGTGCGCCCGCCGGCTCACGGCCCCCCGCCGCACCAGCAGCCGCACCGGCCTCCCCACCAGGGCGGCTACCACCCGCCGCCTGGCGCGCGCCCCCCGGCGCCGCAGGTGCGATGGGCGGGGCTCAGGGTCAGTCCGCGCCGAGATGGCATACAGGGTCTGTGTACCGGGACACACCCCACCCTGGACCAACGCACCGCATTGCTTACGCGGGTTGCGATCTCCCTATATCGTCTTCCAAACACGGCTCGCGAAGGGCCTGGTGCGCCTCTAGGATAAGCGCGCTGCCATCATGCCATGTGGGTTGAGATTGTAACTCTTGCTGTTGGCGCCTGGTTGCACGCAGGGTGCTCCTCTGCGCCCGCCCCAGGGCCCCCCGCCCGGGCGGCACGTGCCGCCGCCGCAGCAGTACGGCGCGCGCCCGGCCGGCGCTCCCCACGGCGCGCCCCACGGCCACGCCCCGGCGCACCACGCGCCTGCTCACCACGGCGCCCCTCCTCACCACGGCGCTCCTCACCACGGCCCCCGCCCGGGTCAGAACGGCCCCGCGCACCACGCGCCGGCCCACCACGCTCCCGCGCACCACGCGCCCCGCCCGGGCGCCCCGCCGCACGCCGGCCCCCGCCCCGCCGGCCCGCCGCCGCACGCTGCCCCGCGCCCGGCTTCCGCCGTGCCCGCGCCGCGGCCAGCGGCGCCCCCCGCCCCCGCGGCTCACCACGCGCCGGCCCCTCGCCCGGCGTCGGCGGCGCCGGCGGCGGCTGCTGCGGCGGCCGCTCAGGCGCAGGCCGCCGCCAAGGCGCAGGCGGCTGCCCAGGCGCAGGCGGCGGCTGCGGCGCTCGCTCAGAAGGCTGCGGCCATGAACATTAAGGAATCAGAGAGCGAGGACGGCGACGACGACGGGGCTGGCGGCGGCATGAGCAAGTCTCAGAAGAAGCGCCTCCGCAAGAAGCTGCGCGACCAGGCCGCGGCGGCTGCCGCCAAGTAGATGGAACGGCAGTGCAGCGGCGGGACTGGTGTGCGGTGCGGTGCAGCGCGTGCGCACACGGCCACCGATGCTTGTGTGCGCGGATGTGCGGGCCGTGCAGGCGAGAACGGCGGCGCGCGGGGCTGGTGAGCAGCCGCCGATGGGAGCTGAGCTGCTGCATGGACAGGTGGCGCAGGCGGCAGCATGGGCAGCTGGGGAACAGCTTGGGGAATGATGTAGAGCGGCAGCAGACGTGACGCCGCTGACGCTGCTGGGTCGCACGGCGGGGCTGTGAGCTGCTGGCTCGGGCGGGGCGTGGAGCTGGTGCGGCATGCAGCACTCATAGCTTGGGGCTGTGTGTATACGTGTGTGTGCGCTGCGATGCCTGCGATGCCTCGTGGAGCCAGGCACGGCTGTAAGGCGGGTCAGGATGGGGGTTAGGTCGCCGAGGTACTAGGGTGCTTCCCTGGTCGCGGCGGGCATGCCAACGCGTCCTGCCCATACGAGGCGTGAGCGCGTTCTCGGGACATATGTGACATGTGTGCGTGTGTCGTGTCTATGTGTGTGTGTGAAGTCGCCGGGCCGTGCGCCAAGAGGCCTCGTGCGCAGCGCGGCGGTGTACCGATCCTGTGGTGGTGCAGTCGGGCTTTTTACTCGGTCCCGATCCGCAACCTGAAAACCTGAGGACGTCCGCTGGCAAAGGAAGTGATGCTCTGCATGATGATCAGGAGGAGGCTGCGCGGCACAGCAGGCCGCTGAGCCATGCCGGCGGCGGCGCAGGCGGAAAGGCCTGTGTCGCCGGGTTCGTGCCAAGCGTGGCAGGTGGCTTCGCGAACAGACATGCCGCGCGGCCGAGGCGCCACCGTTTGTGACACTTGATCAGGAGGAGGAGGCGTGCACGGGTTCGATGGGGAGATGGGACTCGCGCGGTTGGAGGCTGTGCATGATGGAGCAGCATCCGTTTTGCTGCGGACCGCCAGCGATACCGGGTGGTGCGGCGGTCCCGACACTACTTATGCTCTGGAGCCGCGTGTGCATGACGCGCTGGTGTACTGTGTGGGTTTGGGGGTGGGGGGCAGCGGCTAGTGAGGTGCTGGGCGGGCGTGCGGGGTAGGCACGCGGAGCCTCGCGCGGCCAGGATCACCACTGCCAGGGCCATGCGCGGCTTGCACGCGGCCGCACTGAGGCCAGAGGCCAAGCAAAGGAGGAGGGCCGCGCGTGCCGTGCACACAGGTGTAAAGCGGACCAAGGACACGGTACCTGTCGTCTTGATGCTTGCCGGCTCACTGCTGCGGCGGCTCTGGGAGCCATGGCCAGAGACGGCGTCGCAGCCACTGTCAGTCTTACGGCCTTGCCGCTGTTGGCAGCTGTGCGGTGCCCTTCCAGCCGGCTAGAATGCTAGATACCGTACTAAGATACCGTACTTCAGATACCTCATGGCGCCCGGACGTCATTGCTGCCGCGCGGTCATGAAGGGCGCAATGGTCGCCAAAAACGCCTTTCAATATCCCCTGGATATTAAGATAGGAGCCCTGCCGGGCAGGCACTCGGGCAGGCACTCGGGCAGCCCGGCAGCCCCTGCCTCTTTGGCCGCCCGCACCTGAGCACGGGATTTGCAGTTGGAGCGGTGAGCCTCACCAGCAACACAGCAGTAGGCATCCACACGGCGTCATCACTTGCATTGCGCCGGCGCCGCGGTGCCTTACAACGCCGTCCTGCCCGGCATCCGCAGTACGGCAGCGCAGCGCAATCCACGACAATTCCCATGCCGACGTGTGCATCATGTGCACACATGAACCCCCAATCCCCATGATGAGTCCCACACAGCGTGCAGTCATTTCGGCCCAAACCTTCACCGCGCGCGCTTGCCAAATAATAAATACGATATTCAGTAATGAAACAAAGCATGCCGCTGCATGCCGACAAACTTCCATCGATCCCCCACCTTCAATACACTACCTGCAAAAAGGGAGCGGCGTTCTGACCGCTCAGCGCCTCAGTGCCCATCCCGCCCCCAAACTGCGCTATGTGTCTCCCTGCGCATCTGCAGCGTAGACGTTATCAGGCCCATCTGGGGGGCAATCTACGCTGCCCGCCTGTGCCCCCCTTGTAAGATACGAGCTCTGACGGCGCCATGCCCCATTCAACTGCCAAAAGCGCACTCACACGCCCGCATGCACCATCATGTCCGCCGCACGCTGCGCGCTCATCCACCGCAAGAAAGCCTGTCCCTGCCCTCCGCACATACACCTCTCTTGAAGCCCTCCTACCTGTTAAACGCCCACTGCTCCACAGGCCAGCAGAACCCTGACACAACGATGTCACCCATTCCACCCCGCCGTCCTCAGCCGAGTCCTCAGTCAGTCAGTCAGTCAGTCAGTTAGTCGGTCCAAGGCCGCAGCACACGACGCGGCTACAGTCCCCACCGGTCAAGATTTCACCCACAAGTCACCGGGCTGGCTGGCAGGGGGTGTGGCCTCAGTCGCACCGGCGCCGCAGCCCACCCGCCAGCTCCTTCTACACACGCTCTCCATTCGGTTGCTCCAGGGCCATGGCGCACACAGGCACACACAGACCACCACGCCGCCGCCACCAGGCGACTGACTCCATTCAGTCGCTCCAGGGCCGCAGCACAAACACGCGGTCGTCGCCGCTCACCACGTCCTCCCAGGCGGGGTTGGTGGACACAAAGTGCAGCCGCCACGCCGGGTTCTCGGGCTTGGAGCGGTACAGCCCCAGCGGCACGGCGCCTGCGAGGTGCCGTACGTGTGCGTGCGGGCCGTGCGGTACGGTTCGGTCCGTGCATGGGAGTATTCGTACTCCAAAGGGTTTGTGCGCATGGGACACATTTATGCACAAATAAAAGGGTCACAGTTTAGCGCATGGGTACGGCAAACCTGCGGCGGGCGCGTGTCGTGATGGCGTGCTGCCACCTGACGGCGTGTCCTATCGTCCAATCCAATGCACCAAACCACCCCCGCCCCCCACGCTCCTCCTCGACTGCTCGCCTCGACCTCGATTTTTCCTTCAAACACACCCCCACACCACCCACCTCCCACCCTGCAACCCAGCCCGCACCCCAACCCCATCTAGCCACCGTCGCACACACATTCACGCACTCACCCGTGGTGGCCACCAGCTGCTCAAACAGCTCGCGGTAGGGGCGGCCCGCGCACTCGCGCGGCACCGGCACCAGTCGCAGCAGCGTGCCGCCCGGCCGCGCGCCCGGGTCGTCGCCGCACAGCTCGCTCATGACGTCCAGCAGCAGGTTCTGTGGTTTCGGTTGGTTGGTTGGTTGGTGGTGGTTAGCGGTTGGTTGGCGGTGCGTCCTGGTGATATGGGGTGTGCGTGCTCGGGAGCTGAGAGCGTAGGGCCAACATGCGGGGGTTTGCGGATGTCGCAGAGCCGTCGCACGGCACCTCCTGCAATGCACGGCACAACTGCCGCACAACTGCCGCACATTCTCTCGATGGCGACAGGAATGTTTATCGCTTATGCTCTGAGGCAGCCGTGATGCCGCGTGTCATGCGTCCCCCACCCCCACCCCAACATAGTCCTCTCCCTTGTGAACTCTAACACACGCTTGGCACTGCCGCCCGCACCCGCTTGGCGAAGGCCTGGATTGTAAACGTGTCCACCAGCGCCGGCACCACCACCCGCCCCGCGCCGTAGTAGATGTTGGTCTGCCACTGCACCAGCCCGTTGGCCGCCGCCGCCTCCTCCGCCTCGCGCCGCTGCCGCCAGCTGCGCCGCGGCTTGGCGGCGGCGCCGCCGATGGCGCACGACTCGTCCCACACGCTGGTTCCCTGTGTGTGTGTGTGTGTGTGTGTGTGTGTGTGTGTGTGTGTGTGTGTGTGTGCGCGCATGTAGGGGGGTAGCCATCCATGGGATAGTAAGGGTCACTTTGAAGAATACGAAGTGCTGACGACCATAGGTACAGTGGTGTGTGAGAAGGGGGAGGGGGTAGGGCGGGTTTGTACGGATGACGGAGGCGTCAAGCCGGCCCGCCCACTTCTGTCTTGCATTAGCCACAGCACAGGTCAGCGGTGATGGTGGCGGCATGGGGCGCCGGTTCTAACCCAAACCCACGGCAACACGCACGACAAGTTGAAAACGCAGGCAGCGTATCTTATTATACACTTCCCAAGCAATTCCTATGCTTGCATCCAATGTGCCACCGCTTTTCTTACAGAGGTGATCAACGCCCCCCCCCTCACCCCCCCACACACATCCCCCCACACACACCCACACATACACACGCGTGTATGTGCCTGCGTGCCTCAGCCGCACGCACCTGCAGCAGCAGCCCCGGCTGCAGGAAGCGCACCGAGCTGGTGAAGCTGAGCTCCACCACGCTGTGACCCCGCATGCCGCCGCTGCCGTAGTACGGCCCCCCTCCCCCCTGGGGCTGCTGCTGCTGCCCTTGCTGGTGCTGGGGCTGCCCATGCTGTTGCCCCGGCGGCGGCCCGCCGCCGCCGCCACTGCTCATTCCGCCGTCGTACGAAGCACCCACGTACGGCATTCGGCCGCCGCCAGCGGCGGCGGCGGTTGCCGCGGCGGCGGCGGCGGCGGCGCCTGCGCCGCCGCGAGCGGATGCGTGGATCAGCGCTGGCTGCAGAGCCGAATGGGAGTGTGCCGCTGCCCCTGCAGCCGCTGGTACCGGAAAAGAAGGCTGGGAGGAGGAGGAGGAGGCGGCAGCCGAGGCAGTGGTGGTGGTGGTGGTGGTGGTGGTGGTGTGGTGGTGTCTCTCGGCGTCCTCGCCGCTGCTGCTGAAGCCGTCGGTGTCGCCGTAGCCGCCGCCGCCGCCGTGCGGCGAGTGGTGCGGCGGCATGGACAGCGACACGTCCTCGCCCACACCGTAGCAGGTGAGCAGCGCCTCGGCGTCGGCCTGTGTGTGTGTGTGTGTGTGTGTGTGTGTGTGTGTGTGTGTAACAACGGGTTTACAGGCGGCCTGACGAGTCTCGTGATCGAGTACTCGGGACAGCCAGCGACAGCGAGGCATTTAGGCCACACGCTGCCGCTATCACGCGTCTCCCCTGCCCAGAGCGCAGCCAAGCTCTGGAGTCCACCGGGGGGACGCTCCAACCAACCTGGACCACGCCAGTAGCCTCAGAAGGTTTACTGCTGGTACTACAACGCAGGGCCCAGCGGGCTCACAAAGCTCTAGGCTGGAGGGCCAGCACCGCAGCAACACGAGCACCGGACAGACGACACACCGCACGCAACAGCACAGCGACAGGTGGCTACGGGGCTGAGTCCAGCGACCCCGCAGCCTTTCACAGCCTCGACAACAACCTAACCAGCACTCGACGCCAGGGCAGACTATGCCAAAGGGCAGCCACAAACGCGTCAGACTACCAGGCCGGTCTTGGCCGAGAAACGCCCGGGGTGCTCCGGCACCCAACCCACCCTCAGCTCCGTTGACCCGAAACCCTGGCGCACACTCCCCTTGACCCTCCCAACCCTTCCCAACCCTGCTCGTCCCTAGATTCAGCCGCTATGTGTGTGTGTGTTAGAGTTCGCAAGGAGAGCACACACGAAAGACTTGTGTGTATGTGTGTGTGTGTGTGTGTGTGTGCGTGCGTGTGTGTGTGTGTGTGTGTGTGTGTGGCTGCTGAGCGTGAGGCCGTGTCCTGTACGTGAACAGCGTGTGCTTCAGCGGGGAGAAGGTGGGCGGAGTGGTGTGAATCACCGAAATACGTCGTTGGCTGCTGCACCACAAATCCACAATCACTCGCAAAGCCCTGGGATGTGTGGCGTGCACTCCTCGCACCCAACCATACACACACACGACAAAGGGAACCCGACAGGACCGCGCACCTGCACTCCCGCCCGGCTGGTGGTGCCGTAGTCGTTGGGGTTGGAGCCGTCGGCCTCGGCGGCGGCGGCGGCGGAGGGGGTTGCAGAGGAGCGGCCGCCGCCGCCCGGCCGCTCGCTGTGCCCCAAATACACCAGGCAGCTGCGAAATGCGAAACGCGGGTCAACACAAAGGTTTTCACGTTGGACCAGGTTTGGTAAGGTTCAAAGTGGTAAACAGGTAAGAATGCAGGATGGACGCAACGGGCACTCGGCAAAGCCGGCTGACTCACAACAGAGCTTGCATGCTTTGCATGCGGCCGCCGTGCGGCCTTCCTTTGCACGCTTGCATCCCATATGGCCTTTCATCTCCCCTCCCCTCCCCTACCACCTCTCCTCCCAGCCCTCCTGCCCCCATCACCTCCCCCCGCTCCCCTCCCCGTCCCCCCACTCCACCCACACACTCCCTCCCTCCCTCGCTCCCTCCCTCACCGGGCCGAGGGCGCGCCCGCCGCCTGCAGCGCCTTGGGGTCGGCCGGGCTGCCTCGCACCACGCGCGTGGGCCCCATGGCGCCCAGTGCCAGCACCAGCCCCTCGGGCGGGTTGGGGTGCAGCACCACCACCTCCAGGCCCGACATGCCGCTGTCGGGGTCTGTGGGTGGATGCGTGGGCGGGTGTGTTGGGTGGGTGGCAGTGGGTGGGTGTGGGTGGGTGGGTGGTGGGTGGGCGGGTGGCAGTGGGTGGGTGGGTGGCAGTGGGTGGGTGTGGGTGGGTGGGTGGTGGGTGGGTGGGTGGCAGTGGGTGGGTGTGGGTGGGTGGGTGGTGGGCGGGTGGCAGTGGGTGGGTTTGTTAGGTGGGTGGGCGGGTGGAGGGTTACATTGATGGATGTGTTGGGTGGGTGGGTGTGGTGGATGAGTGTGTGGGGGTAGTTCATTCCAGAAACCAAAAGCGAAACGATGTTAGGTGGTTGTGGGGTGGGTACGTGTAGGTGGGCGTGGAGGTGTGCAGGGCTCTGCAGCAGATGGCCCATGTTGCCGTATCAGCACCAGCACCACCACCAGCAGCCAAGGCGAGGCGCGGCCCCTAACCGCCCTCAACGACCGCTCCGGCGCTCACCCTTGGTGCCGGCGCAGCTGTGAAGCACGCGCGCAAACTCCACAAAGCTATCCAGAGCCCCCGCCAGGATCACGTGACCCCGCCTGGCGCCGCCGCCGCCGCCGTCAACCGCGGCGGCGGCCGCCGCCCCGGGCTCGGCCTGCCGCCACGGCGCATCCTGTATATGCAGATTTAATGCATAGCGCATGTGCATTGAACCGGTTTTAGAATGAGCTGCACCTGCCGCACACCAGCTGTGCAATAATAAACTGCAGTGCAGCTGCAGTGCAACGGGGTGCCGGCCAGTGCCCAGTGCACTACAGTCTACAACGACCAGCCCCGCGTACCGCGGCTGTGTACGGCGGACGCTTGGCGGCGGCGGCAGCAGCCGCCGCCCCGGCGGCCGCCGGCGAGCCGGCCGACAACCAACCGGCGCCGCCAGCTCCCGCTGCAGCGGCGGCGGCGGCGGCGGCGGCTGCAGGCGCCCGCGGCACGGGGTTGATGTTGATCCGCAAGTCACCACGGCTCACGCCAGTCGCTGCGCCGCCGCCGGTGGCGGGCGCCGCCGCCGCCGCCGCCGCCGCCGCCGCCAGTGGAGGCGCTGGCCCCGGCGGCGACGATGGCGCTGAAGCCGCGACGCTGGCGGTGGCGGCGGCGGCGGCGCTGGGAAGGTGGCCGCCGGCGCCGGTGCTGACGCCTCCCACAGTCGGCACCAGCGGCTGCTGCTGCTGTTGCGGCGGCGGCAGCTGACGGTGCTGCTGCGGCTGCGGCTGCGGCTGCGGCGGCGGCGGCACGACGCCTCCGTAGTTCATGCCTAGCTCCGAGTAGGACGCGGCGGCGTGCGCGGCGTCGTCCACGTGGCCGTGCGCGGCCTCGCCCACGTGCGGCGGCGGCTGTAGCGCTGTTGGCTGTAGCGGCGGCTGTAGCGGCGGCGGCAGGTCGAGGGAGCTGACAGGACTCCCGGCGCTACTGCTGGGCGTGCCGCCGGGGCTGACGAAGGAGGCCAGGTTGAAGGAGGTCGAGAACGACTGCTGCCGGCTGCTACTGCCACTGGCGCCGCTGCTACTGCCACTGCTACTGCTACTGCCACTGGCGCCGCTGCTACTGCCACTGCCACTGCTACTACCGACGCCGTCGGGGCCGGCGCCGCTGTGGCTGGACAGGGGGCTGACGGCGGCTGTAGCACCCGCGCCGCTGCGCCAGCCGCTACTGCCGCTGCTGAAGCTGACCACGTGGGAGCTGGCGGCGGCAAGGCGGTGCTGCGCCGCGGCATGGGCCAGCAGGCTGCTACTGCTACTGCTGCCGCTGCTGCTGCTGCCGCTGCTGGTACTGCTACTGCTGCTGCCAGTGATGGCAGCGTTTCCGGGGCCTGGGGCTGTAGCAGGTGGGGCAACTGGAGGGGATGTGCCTGCTGCCGCTGCCGCTGCTGGTGCTGGTGTTAGTGCTGCCGCCGGCGGCGGGCGCTCCGCCGCCTCTGCCGCCGCGCCCAGGGCTGCTGCTACTGCCGCCGCGTCCAGTGGTGGCCGCGGCAGGGGTGGGTGGTGGGAGGCGGCGACGGCTGTAGCAGCGGCAGCAGACGCGGACATGCGGGCCTCATCTATCTCACTCTCCGAGGTCATCACGCCCGGCGTCAGCGAAAACACGGACTCCAGCGGTATCGCTGGGTCCGGCGCAGCTACAGCCGCCGCCGGCGGCGCGGTTGCCCCTGCGGCTGTAGCAGCTGTACCAGGCGCCACAGCCGCCACACCTACCACGTCCGCGTCGCTGCTGCTGCCGCTGCCGCTCGCTGCCTCTACCACCGCCGCCGCTCCGGCAGCCGTGTCAGCTTGCTGCTGCTGCTGCTGCTGCTGCTGCTGCTGCTGCTGCTGCTGCTGCTGCTGCTCCTCCTGCTCCTGCTGCTCCTTCCGCACCGCCGCCGCTTGCTGCTGCTGCTGCTGCTGCTGCCGCGCGCCCAGCGCCTCCCGCCGCCGCTGCTGCACCTTGGCCTCCGCCGCCAGCTCCGACGCCGCCGCCAGCTCCGACGCCCACTCCTCCTCCGCGCCGCGCGCCCGCGCCTCCCGCGCCCGCTGCCGCTCCTTCTGCCGCTTTATGCGCTCCACCTCCCGCACCGCAGCAAAGAAGGACCCCTCCTTCTCCGTGTAGTAATCATCCTCCTCGTCCCAAGACGCTAGGGATGGTAGGTAGCGCTTCACGCGCCGCGGCCGCCGCCGGCTGCTACTGCTGCTACTGCCGTTGCTACTGCCGTTGCCGTTTTTGGCGGCCCTGCTACTGCCGGGGCTGCCGCCGCCGGCTGCCGCCAACGCAGCCGCAGCACCGCCGCCGCCGCCGCCACCCAGCTCTTCATCGCTCACGCCGCCGTCGTCGCTGGCGCTGCCGCTGCCGCCGCTGCCGTCCTCACCGCCGTCGCCCGCCGCCGCCAGCATCGTCCGCGCCGCCACCGCCGCCGTCGTGGCGGCGACCACCGCCGCCTCCGCCGCCTCTGCCGCCTCGGCCTCGGCGGCGCGCGCCTCCGCGGCGGCGGTGGCGGCGGCGGCGGCGGCGGTGACGCGCGGGTCCCGGAGGGCGGCGGTGGCGTGCTGCTCCGTGTGTGCAATGACCAAGAGTTGGTCGGTGGGTAGCAGCGGGCGGCGGTGCGGCGGGTTGAGCATCACCCGTCCCTCGGGCAGCCCGTAGCCGGTGAGGATGCCTGTGTTGGCGGTTGCGTTTGGGCATGGCATGAGACATGGTGCGGGGTTCGTTCGTTAGTTTGGGGGTCAGAGTCTCGCTTGCCTCCGAATTGAAGCCTTCCACCATGCATTGCAAGAATACGGTTGGAACACGGGCTTACATACCACACCAGGATCCACACCGCAAACAGCCTTAAACCCACTCACCAATGACCAGCAGGTGCTGCTGCTTGAACGCCTCCCGCACCACCGCGCCGAAGCTACAGCCCACCAAGCTGCCAGCGGCGCCGCCCACGCCGTTGCTAGCAGCCGCCGCCGCCGCGCCTGCCCCAGCTGCCGCCCCTCCCCCTCCCCTTCCCCCTCCATTGGCCCCTGCCACAGCCGCCGCCGCGGCCGCGGCGGCCGCTGCTACAGCCCCTGCCGCCGCAGCAGCAGCAGCCGCTGTCGCGGCTGCGGCGGCTGTAGCAGACGCGCTGGTGTCGGTCACGGGCACCACGTGCAAGTCGTGTCCGCAGCCGCGCACATACTCGGCGAACCAGGACCGCCCCGCCAGCTTGGGCGCGGGGGCGCCGGCCGGCCGCATGGAGCTCTCCTGCGGGCGGGGGGGGGGGGTAGCCATCCATGGATGGTGTTTAATCAATGATGAAGTGCCCCGGGATGGGTGGGGTGGGTGGGTGGGGGTGGGCAGCGGGGAGTGGGGCAGTGTTGGACCACATGCCTAGCAGGTGCACTGCCCAGACATGCCCCGACCTCTCCCTACACTGCCCAGACATGCCCCGACCTCTCCCTACACTGCCCCTTGAGCCGACCACTGCCTCGCCCGGGTGTCCCTTGCACTTGCCCGCCACCTGTCACCCCGGGCCATCCCCCGCCCCCCACCAGCCCCCCACCCGCCCCCCCACCAGCCCATCCTCCCTCCCTCCCTCCCCCTCCCCCTCCCCCCCAGTAACCCCCAGTAACCCCCAGTAACCCCCTCACCCTCAGCGCCCTGCTGGGTCCTGCCACATGTAGCAGGTTGCCCAGCAGCGTGGAGGCGCCGGGGCACAGCGCACTGAGGGCCAGCAGCCGGTGCCGCATCTGCTCCACAGACATCACCACGTCCTGAGATGAGAGAGAGTGTGGGTGCGTGTGTGTGTGTGTGTGTGTGTGTGCGTTTTAGAGATCACAAGGGAGAGTATTATGAAAGACTTGTGTGTGTGTGTGTGGTTTGTTAACCCACGCGCACGCACGCACGCACGGACACAGCCCACCTGGTGCGGGTCCAGGAAGGGGACCACCTTGGACAGCGCCGCCGCCCGCAGCACCTGCGGCAGCGGCAGCGACAGGTGCGCGAGGACAAAGGCGGGGCGTGGGTGGATGGCGTGGGTGGGTGGGTTCATAATGCATTACGAGTCAAGAAGAGAAGAGGCCTAGCCAGCCAGGTACATCGTACCTCGGCCCTCGGCCCTTGTCTTCCCGCTCTCGCCGCCACTGCTCCCTCCCTCTGGCTCGGAATAACAAGATTCATGTGCCCTTCTCATCCTCATACAACCCCTCCGTCTCCCTCACCAGCCAGCCGCCTCCTCGCTCCGTCCTCCTCCCTCCTCCCTCCTCCCTCCTCCCTCCTCCCTCCTCCCTCCTCCCTCCTCCCTCCCCCCACCCCCCCCGCCCCACCCACCCATCCTCACCTGCACCGTGAGCGGCACGCACTTGGTGTAGCTCTTGATGGCCCACACCCGGAACAGCACGTCCAGGTCCTCCGCCGCCGCGTCGTGCGTGAAGCTGGTGTTGTTGTTGGAGAGAGATAGAGTGTGTGGGGGGGGGTGGGTGGGAGGTGCGTGGGTGTGCAGGGGGGTGCCATGCATGTTTAATTAACGACGGAGATGTGTGTGTGTGTGTGGGGGGGGGGGGTTGTGGTTACCAGCCCAAACTAGGGGGGAGCAGGGGAGCGGGATGGGTGGGGGCGTGGGGGAGCGGGATGGTTGAGGGCGTGGGGGAGCGGGGGAGTGGGGCGTCAGGAGGGCCATGTGGCTATGGGCGCGGGTTGAGACAGACATTGGGAGTTGAAGGTTGCAAATCACCAGCGCGCGCACAGGCGCACAGGCACGCAGGCGCACAGGCTACTCCCGCACCGCACCAGCACCAGCGCCTGTGCCTGTGCCTGCCCCACCCACATGCCCCACCTCCCTCACCCACCCCACCCCACCCCACCCCACCCCACCCCACCCCACCCCACCCCACCCCACCTCACCCCACCCCACCCCACCCCACGCCACGCCACGCCACCCCACGCCACGCCACGCCACGCCACGCCACGCCACGCCACGCCACGCCACGCCACCCCACCCCACCCCACCCCACCCCACCCCACCCCACCCAAACAATCTCTGCACTTGCCCACACTCACACCACCCCCGCCCCTGCCCCCACCCCCACACGCCCACACGCCCACATACGTACATACAGGCAGACAGACACAGCTCTCTCTCCCCTCCCCTCCCCCTCCTGTCCCCTCCCCTCCCCCTCCTGTCCCCTCGCCCCCTCCTCCTCACCGGTCGCCCAGCACCAGTATGGTTGAGGCGCGCTCCGCCCGTGTGCGCACCAGGTCGGCGGCGGACAGCACACTGCCCTCCACCAGCGTGATGCGCTGGTCGTGCAGCTCCTTTGGGGTGGGGGGGTGGGGGTACCAGTGGGTGGGTGGGTAGTGGTGGTGGGGAGGTGGGTAGGGTGGTGGTGGTGGCGGGGAGGAGGGGTAGAGGAGGGGTAGAGGTGGGGGGGAGGTGGTGGGAGGAAGGGGGTAGGGTGGTGGTGGGTAGTGGTTCACTCCAATTCCCAATACCCACCCACGCACGCACGCACGCACGCACGCACCTGGAAGGCCGTGAACTGCTCACTGGGTTTGTTGCCGATGACCATGAGGTGCACGTCCTGGGGCACAAAGTGCTGGTGCCGGACCTGGGGGGGGGGGGGGGGGTTGAGGTGTGTGTGGGGGGGGGGGAGTGAGGTATGTGGGTGGGTTTTGGGTGTGTGGAGTACTTGTGGATGGGTGTGGATGGATGTGCGGGGGGGGCATATGTTATGGGGTAACACGCATTAGAGTTGGGAGGATGGAGGAGTGCGTGGAAGTGCGTGGTAGTGGGCAGTGGGGCTCATTTGATTGGTTGCTCGATCGCTAGCTAGATAGCTAGCTAGCTAGCTCCCGCCCACCAACCACCCCCCCACACACACCCACACACAATGAACTACCCCCCCCACACACACGCACCCACCTGGTGGAAGAACTCGTCTGTGAGGTCGGCGAACCCGCGCACCTCGCTCAGTCGCGTGCTCAGCAGCACCGTGGGCCGGCCCGGGCTGAGCGTGCCGGCGGTCAGGCGGCGGCTGGCCAGCTGCCCCCACAGCTGCGTGGTGCGCACCGGGATGAGCACCACGCCCACCGCAATGAACACCAACACGATGAAGCGGCCTGGCGGGTGGTGGGTTGGGCGTGGGGGTGGTGGGGTTAGGGGGTGGGTTTTGGGGGTTGGGGGTCGTCTAGATAGGCTTCTTGGAGCTTGACTCCCGCTCCCGCTCCCGCTCCCGCTCCCGCTCCCGCTCCCGCTCCCGCTCCCGCTTAGGAGCGCCCGCCAGTCGCGACTGTGACGTGCGGAGGAGCCCGCCCCTCAACGTCCCACGGGTGCAGTCCACGTCGGAGGTGGGGGCGGGCCTCTTGCCCCCAGGCAGCGGCGCACACACAGCCCCAGCTCCCCCCCTCTCCAACCCCATCTAACCCCGGGCCCCAACCCCCCACCCCAACCCCGCCCCCCCACCTGATCCGGCCCCCCCCGGTTCCCCCCTCACCCGCGGTGGTCTTCATGACCACGTCGCCGTACCCCACGGTGGTGAGGGTGGTGGTGACGAAGTAGAGCGCGTCGTGCCAGGGCAGGCGCTCCACCGCGTGCACCAGGCTGGCGGCGGTGAACAGCAGCGCCATCACAGAGGCCACCAGCTGGCGGTTGGCGGTTAGGTGGTGGTTGGTTCGTTGGTTGGTTGGTGGGTGGGTGGTTGGGTGATGGTGAAGGAAGGGGTTGGGTGGGGTGGGGTGGGAGGTTGGTGTGGAGGTGAGTGGGTATGGGGGGGGGGGCGCTTCTTTCAAAGTTTCAGAAGTGGGGGGCGGGACGTAAACAGGAACAGGTTGGGGTTGGCCGCCAAGCAGATAGGCGACCCCCACCTACCGCCTCCCCCCTACCCCGTGCCCCTACCCCCTACCCAACCCACCATCCGTCCCCACCCACCATCCGTCAGTCCCCGCCCACCCACCCAGCTCCACCCACCATCCGTCCCCAGTCTCCACTCTTCCCCAGCCCCCCCCCCACCCACCCCCACCTGCATCAGCCGCACGTTGACCGCCCCGCTCAGCAGCGCCCCGCTGGACAGCTTCATGAGCGGCACGTTGCCGGTCAGCAGCACCAGCCGCAGCAGCCGCAGCGCCCTGGCAGCAGCAGCAGTAGCAGCGGCGGCGGCAGCAGCAGCAGTAGCAGCAGGGTGGGAGGTAGTTCATTCCAGGACCCAAAGCAAACCAGTTGGAATGGCTGAGAGGAAGTGAGGTGTGACGTGTGAGGCCACGTGTGAGAACACGCCGCGTGTCATCGGCACGCCGCCCATCCATCCTAGCCCACTCAATATCGCCAGCCCACCCATAATCGATCTAGACCCCCCCCCCATCCATGGAGCCCGCCCCCATCCCTCCTTCCATCCTTCCATCCATCCGCCCAAGCCCCCCCCCAAGCCCCCCCAAACCCTCCCGCCCACCCAAACCCACCTGAAGATGCGGAACCAGCGCAGGTCCACGCCCCCCGCCCCCAGCAGCCCACCCGCGCCGCTGAGCCCGCCCGCGCCCAGCCAGCCCAGCAGCCCCGTCGTCGCCGCAGACGCCGCCGCCCCGCCTGCTGCCCCTGCCCCTGCTCCTGCTGCTGCTCCTGCTGCTACAGCCCCTCCTGCTCCTGCTACAGCCTGCCCCGCCAGCGCCCACGCGCCCAGCGCGTGTGCGGCCATTCCCAGCAGCTCCAACACGCCGGGCGCGAAGGACAGCGCGTCCAGGGCGCTCAGCGGCGTGAACAGCACCCGTGGCCAGGCGGAGCCGGCGGCCTGCGTGTGTGTGTTTGTGTGTGTGTGTGTGTGTGTGTGTGTGTGTGTGTGTGTGTTAGAAAGCGTGTGTGTTAGAAAGCGTGTGTGTTAGAAAGCGTGTGTGTGTTAGAAAACAAGGGAGGTTTGTGTGTGTGTGTGTGTGTGTGTGTGTGTGTGTGTGTTGGTAAACGGAAACGTGTGTGTGTGTGTGTGTCGTGGTAATGTGTTAAGAGGTGAGTTTTTTTGTGTGTGTGAGGGGGTAGTCCATTTGGGGGGAGGGAAGTTTATTCCAGAAGCCAAAGCGACCATTACAACCCAGGGGGTAGGGGGGGAAGGGGTAGAGGGCAGGAGGAGGTGTAGTAGGGACGGCCCCTGCCTTCCTTGGACTGGCGTTACTACCTCCCACAGTCCCAGCCACCAGCCCACTAGCCCAGCAGGCCCCCCCTCCTCCTCCTCCTCCTCCTCCTCCTCCTCCCCCAGGCCCCCAGCCCAGCCCTCCCGCCCCCCTGCCCCCTGCCCCCAGCCCCCTTTCCCCCCTAGCCCCAGCCTCTCCCCGCAGCCCCCTCTCCCCCCTAGCCCCAGCCCCCAGCCCCCATCCCAGCCCCCCCACCCACCCACCCCCAGCCCCCACCCCAGCCCCCACCTCAGCCCCCAGCCCCCCCCACCCACCCACCCCCAGCCCCCAAACCCCCTGTCCCATGCACACACCCTCAGTCGCGCCACCAGGTCGCCCGCGAACAGCGCCGACAGCGCCAGGTCGGCTCCGTGCCGCCAGGAGCCGCGGGCGGCGGGCGTGTAGGTGCTCCAGATGTACAGCCCCACGAAGGCCAGCGAGGCAGCCATCTGGCCCACCTGCGTGCGGGGCCGGTGGGGAGGGAGGGTGGTGGGGCGGGTGCGGGGTGGGGGTGGGAGTGGGGGTGAGGGGTGGGGGTGGGGGCAGGGAGGGGGGCGGTCGGGCGGTGGGAGCAGGAGGTGATGTGGAGGTGTGTGAAGTGAATGGAACGGGGGTTCCATGCATTTAAATTAATGACATGGGCATGGGGGTGGGGAGGCGGGCGGCGGGGGAGGGAGAGGGAAGCGGCGCGGGTGCCTTTGGAGGGGTGTCATGTGTTTTGCAAGCTGTTGGATCCCGGGGAGAGGGGGGGCCTGTGGGGACGCCACAGCCCCCCCCCCCCCCCCCGCGATCCAAGGAAGCCCCGCGCTTGGCCCCCGCAGCACGCGAGCGCACACGTGCCGTTTCGCGCCCCCCACCATACCCACGCCCACGCCCCAACCATCCCTCCACCGCCCCTGCTTTCGCTCCTGCCCTGCGTGCACTCCCGCCGCACACGCGCCACCACGCCACCCCTACCCCCCCGGGCCCACCTCCCTCCCCCGGCGCTTTGCAACTACCGCTAACCGCTAACCGCTACCGCCGCCGCCACTGCCACCTGGGCCATCTGGGCCACCTGGCTGGGAGGCCCTCGGCGTCGGCGAGTCCGGCGAGAATTACCTAAGGGTCACATGACATGTACGGTACATGGTAGTAACCGGCCCCCCCTGCCACCCCCTGGCCTTGTCACCGCCGCCCTCGCCCCCGTTCCTTTACTTGGGTTCAGGAATGAGCTATCGCCCACCCCACCCCACCCCATTCTCACCCCCACCTTCACCCGCCCCACCCGCCCCAGCCACCCTCACCCGCCCAACCCGCCCCACCGCCACCGCCACGCCCCCACCCGCCCACCTGCAGCAGCAGCCTCAGCTCCACGCCCTGCCAGGAGGCGCCCCTCAGCTTGGCCAGCTGCTCGTCGACCGCCTGGAGGGGGTGTGGTGGTGATAGTGATGGTGGGTGTGGTGGGTGTGGTGGTGGTGGTGGTGGTGGGGGTGGGGGTGGTGATAGTGGTGGCGTGTTGTGCGGTGAGGTGGGTGTGGGGTGCAGGTGTAGGTGTACGCGTGCATGACATTTGATTAGTGGTGAGCTGGTGATACGCCTTCAGGCCGCGAGGCTGCAATAACGGAAGCTGAGACACATTTAGCCATGTGGGTGAGGTGTTGTGAAGACGCGGCGGCGGTCGGCGGATGAGAGGCAAGGGGCCCGGCCCCGTGTGGCGGGGGGTGGCGGCGTTGTGCACCGCATGAGTGCATGCGTGTGTGCATGCGCGCCGTGTGGTGACAGGGGCTGCAGGGGGGCAGCAGTCACTTCAAGAGGTTGAGGGCAGCTTTACGTCGCAGCACGGAGCCTGGCTGACGGGTGTTGCGAGCAGCGGCCAAACCCTACTGGTCAGAAACCGGCGTTCCGACGACCCCTGGGCTGACGGAACCTAGCGACACGTTCAACCTATGCACAAGGGAAGGCCTCGTCAGCTGGGCGGCTGCTGGCGAGCCAGGGCGTGCTGGGTGTTTCGGACGAAATTCTTCACGTGTAGAAAATGGCTCGCGCAGAGCGGTTCTACACGTCGGCGACCAGTGACGCGCGCCCGCTCACCGTCGCAACCTCCTCCAACTTTCGTCGAATGGGTCCGCCCGTCGACGGCTGCGCCACGGCATGTTGCTCGACACTCCGAGAACTTGCAGTTGGAGGCGGAGGGCAGCCGGGCCAAGCGACGCGCCTACACGGTAAGTGAGCGCGGCTTGCAATAGGCCTTATAATGCAGCATCGCTTGCTTGCGCTAAGGCGCGACAACGGCCTGCCAAGAGAAAGAGGTGCAAGTTCCATCGCCGCTTTCGCACAAGAGCAGGTCTGCGTCAGCGCGAGCGGGCTAAGTGACTGCGCTCATTTCCATAACGATATTGCTTTAAGTAACAGTGGCCGTGTTCCGGTCGTGTCCAGGTAGCAAAGCCTGCCGACGGAATTGGGTGTGCTGACACGCACAGTCAACGATGCTTCCCGATTCCAGCCCCGCCACCTCTCTGGCACGCCAGATACAAACGCATTGGTGGCCCACCTCCAAAGAGCTATAAGAATGTTTACACACATGGTCCGAGCAGGTGTGGTTTGATGGTGGGGGAGGCCTGCACTGCCTCGAGCGTCACAAATCACCCCCAGCACAAACAGCAAGCCCCAGCGCTTTGGCGCGGAATGAACAGCCCTGCATCATCTCCTGCACGTCTTCTATCCCCCGAGACGTCGTTTAGTTATGTACGCTTCGCTCTATCGCCGCACAATCCGTCAGCAGCGTGTCTGTCGGCAACGCGCCTGCCTGCGCGCCAAAAGCCGCGCCAACTCTCCGCCTACGCCGCAACACACACATCCAGCACATGGCGCGTGTGCGCGCGTCCGCTCCAGGGCTGCTGCCGTGCCGCAGCCCTCCAGACGCCCCACGGCAGCCAATCGGCCAACAAAAGCCACAGCGCCAATCATCGCACGTGGCCGCCGGCCTGTCGTGGCCACAACAACGAAAACTCCTCTACCGCATGCGCCTCATCCCTTCGCTATCCACATGCACACCCCGCTCCCCCCCAAACCGAGGTCCAAGCGCGCCAACACCCTGCATGCATGACAATGCATGCCTTCCCTACATTCAAGCCGCCGCCGCCGCCAGCGCCGCCATGGCCGCGATCTCCCAAGCTCGGCCTCCAACCCTATCACCGCCTGCTTCCTACGCCGCTGCTGCTGCGGCGGCGGCCGCCGCCGCCGCCGGCGACGCCAGCGCCGCCCCAGCAACCAGGCTGCTCTGACGGCGGCGGCGCTGGCAGCGCTGCTTCTGCAGCTGCTGCGGGCGCTTAGAAGCACTTCCGGTGCACGATGGAGGGGCCGGACTCGTCGTACTCGGACTTGGCGATCCACATTTGCTGGAAGGTGGACAGCGAGGCCAGGATGGAACCACCGATCCAGACCGAGTACTTGCGCTCGGGCGGCGCCACCACCTTGATCTTCATGGCGCTGGGGGCCAGGGCCGTGATCTCCTTGCTCATGCGGTCGGCGATGCCTGAGGCGTGAGAAGGAGGAGCAGGGAAAGAAAGAGAATTGAGGAGGGGCCGGCGGCGGCGATGCTGGGATCGGATGACACGCGCACCAGTGCCGCGGCGCGAAAGGAAGCAGGCCGTCCAATGGTACCCATCAGCTTTGCGGGTCCCACCACTTCAGACCCTGGGCCCGGTTTTCCAGCCGTTCGCACACCCCTTTCCCTCCTGAGCAGCTCACCAACACTCCCAGCCCCCGCCACTCCACTCTTGATGCCAGCCGCCCATATCCTCCCACCGCACACCCCCGCCCCACCCCCCAGCCACACATCCCCTCACTGTAACCCAAGTACCGCCCTGCCCTCCCTTCCCCCTGCTACCTCCCGTACGGCCTCTGCCGCGTGCACTGCTGCAATGCCATACTGCCGCCGTACTCACCGGGGAACATGGTGGTGCCGCCCGACAGCACGATGTTGTTGTACAGGTCCTTGCGGATGTCGACGTCGCACTTCATGATGGAGTTGAAGGTGGTGTCGTGGATGCCCACCGCCTCCATGCCGATCATGTTGGGGTTGAACAGCACCTCGGGGCAGCGGAAGCGCTCGTTGCCGATGGTGATCATCTGTTGGCGGTTGGTGCGTGGGAGGGGCGGGTGGCGGTTAGCGTTCAGGTGGTTGGTTTGGGTTTTTGGGGACTGGGCCGAGCACCGTGTATGGATGGGGGCTGCGGCATCCACGGCGCAAGTCTTCCCCCGTTCCCCCAGTGGTGTCCGCTGCGCATTCGCTGACCACCACCGTTTGCCTCGCACCCCTTCCCTTCCCTCGCCCCTTCACCTCCTCGCCCCACTGCCCCCTTGCCCTTCACTCCCCACACGCCCCGCTCTTCCCGCCCAGCCAGCCCCGCGCACCTCGACCTTACAACATGCCCACTCGCTCCCAGAAGCACGGGGACACACACCCACACGCACCTGGCCGTCGGGCAGCTCGTAGGTCTTCTCCAGCGCGCTGCTGGACAGCGCGGTGGCCATCTCCTGCTCAAAGTCCAGCGCCACGTAGCACAGCTTCTCCTTGATGTCGCGCACAATTTCGCGCTCGGCAGTGGTGGTGAACGAGTAGCCGCGCTCTGGGTTGAAAAAGAGGGAGGGAGGAAGTGGGGCATGCGGAAAGCGGTCGGTTCGTGTGGGTGGTAATGCTGCGCGATGATGAGAACCCGAGGTATGATGTCGCGCCGGTTGACGCTGTGTCAATAAGGGCGATGCCGCCTCCTCTTAGCTGTTTCTGCCGCCAACCGCGCGGGCAGGGCGCGTTCGTTTGTCCCTACTGCGCATGGTGCCATCCGTGCCCTGGTTACACCGCCCCCCCCGCCACGCCCTGCCCCGCCACTCGGTCAATCCGCTGCGGGGCGACTCATGGAGCGCCGAGAGTGTCCAAGTGTCTGCAGGCGGGTGCTGCCCCCCCCCGTTGCTCACACCCCGCCCGTCAAATCCTGCTGCCGTGATGGTATCCAACTGTATCTGGGGAGTGCGAGCTTTCACCGCAACCCTGAGACGCCTTCCTTGCCAGACCGCATTCGTGTAGCTCCTCCAGCCGCCCCGCCAACCGGCTGCGCCACGTTTTCACGCAGCTCATTGCGGACATACCGGTATCCCCCCACCTCGGCTTCTTTACAACTCCGCGCTAACAACAACGCTGTTCGGGAACAAACAAACACTGAACCGACTTGCATCCCATTCATACGCAGCGCTCCCAACACTCACCCATCAGGATCTTCATCAGGTAGTCGGTCAGGTCGCGGCCGGCCAGGTCCAGGCGCAGGATGGCGTGCGGCAGCGCGTAGCCCTCGTAGATGGGCACGGTGTGCGTCACGCCGTCGCCGCTGTCCAGAACGATACCGGTGGTGCGGCCGCTGGCGTACAGCGACAGCACGGCCTGAGGAGGAGGTGAGAAAGAGAGAGGGCGTCGAGGAGAGGGAGGCGACGGGCGAAGGGGGTGGGGATTGACGCGGAATGGGAGGACGGCTGGTGCTGTTGGCAGAAGGGTCCGAAGAGGGACCAAGCCGAATGTCACCCAAGGGCCAGCAGCATTCGCGCCATGCCGGCAGCCGCTGCGGCCCCAGCGGCAGCTGCCCCTGGTGGTGTTACTGCACCGCTCTCACCTGGATGGCCACGTACATGGCCGGCACGTTGAAGGTCTCGAACATGATCTGCGGGCGCATACAAAGAATTATGGATGGAGTTCATATGGCGGGGCGTTTTGGAGGGAACCAGAGATCTCAACAGGAAAGCAAACATGTCGGCGTAGCGCACCTGGGTCATCTTCTCGCGGTTGGCCTTGGGGTTCAGGGGCGCCTCAGTCAGCAGCACGGGGTGCTCCTGCGGGGCGGTCAATGGCAGCGAAGCAGCGCGGGGGTCAGTTGTGCTGCGCCGTGTAATGCCGCCTGACGCGCGAGACATGTGTGTGTGCCGGTCTGCCCACCTCGGGGGCCACGCGCAGCTCGTTGAAGAAGGTGTGGTGCCAGATCTTCTCCATGTCATCCCAGTTGGTCACAATACCGTGCTCGATGGGGTAGCGCAGAGTGAGGATACCGCGCTTGGACTGCGCCTCGTCGCCCACGTAGGAGTCCTGCATCGAAGAATCGCATTCTGTGTTCAACACGGCGTCTTACATGCAATTCAACGCGTGCAAGCATGCTAGAACCAGAAGAAAAGCGAAGCGCACCTTCTGGCCCATCCCGACCATCACACCGGTGTGGCGGGGCCGGCCCACAATGGAGGGGAACACAGCGCGAGGGGCATCGTCGCCGGCGAAGCCAGCCTGCGGTCATGACGTGACAACGATCGCCAGCGTCAGACCATCGCTGCTGCAGCGCGGGGCCCACGCCAGGCCCAACGCCCCACTTTGAAGCACACCGTTGGCGCCGGTGCATGTAAGTGTGGCCAGTTACACGCTGAGATCGCAAGCAGCTGCTGGCGCCAAGCCCGGGGCCAACCTTCCAGCGAAAGAGTCCGGCCACCTTCCCGCTTCGTCGCGGCGACGCGCCGTTAACAGCTGCTCACCTTCACCATGCCCGAACCATTGTCGCACACCAGAGCAGAAACCTCGCCCTCGTCAGCCATTTTGAATCCTGCGTGTCACGTCCGCAGAGCGAGAATGAAGTGATCGGAAGACTGCCAACTGGGCATAGGTCCCTCCAGCCACGTCTCCCCACGCTAATAACTGCATATGCATTCAATGAGCCTGCGCCAGCGCTGCCGCTCGAAGCGAGAGCGAGACAGCGACGAGGGTACTCTCTCGCAACGCACGCGTCAGTGTTCAGCACTATATACCTGAAGATAAAGGTAGATCGGGGGGACGGGTTCACAGGTCTAGTAGATGCGTAAATAGAGCGGCAAATTCGGTGCGGGGACTTGACAGTGAACTGCGCCTGCATCGGCATCGCGCCAAATTTTTGAACTCACCACCAAGGCACTGCAGTACTGCGGCCTGCGCATGAGGCGCTTTTAGCAAGAAATATACTCTGCTGATGAATGCCAGTAAGGGAAGACGGGCGGGCGGGCGCAACGGGCTCGCAGCTGCGCGCCTCGCCCACGGGTCCGCGACCCTCTGCGGTCGTGCGCGCGCGCCCCCACACGCCTTTTGCTCATGCTGCGCCAGCCGGAGACACCAGCCGAGATTTTCGCTTTGATGACGTCTGTGGTGCCGCCACAGTCTTACCCGCCATGCAACGCGCGTGTGGTGCGGCTCGTGCCCGCTCAACTTCTTGGCAGGCCGTTGGTGACCAGCGCACAAAACGCCCGGGTCATTCATGAGTGATGCACGTACTAAACGCGCAAATGCCTCTTTCTAGTAGCATTTGAGCGTATGGGAGCCACATCCCTCATACGCATTTCACACCGCCGGCAGACTGCCCAGGGAAACTCCAAAGGGGGGAACTCTCGAGGAGGGCATCAGGGTGTTGTACCGTAGCGAAACAACTCTCTGGGAGACTGGGACAGGCTCCCAACTTGCCAAAACACCTCTCTCAGAAGAGCGTGTTACCTTGCCTGAATGCCTGCTCGAGGGTCCGGCACTCCCGCCCGGCACCTGCACGCATTTGAGGGCGGGAGATGGCACGGCGCACGTTGCGCGCTGGATGCCCCTGCATGACTCGATGGACGGGGCACCCCTGCTCAAGCCCTCCTCATGCATGACGCTTGCCGAGCACGCGCACATACACATGTATAACCCATCGGCGCCCCAAGGGCATGTGCATGGTTGCTGGCTGGCGGGCAGCTGGGGGATCCTTGGTAAATGGCTGGCCGCCCCTGCATGCTCACCATGCATTCCCCTGGCTGCTGCGCATAGTACGGCAGAATGAGGCTCTGGAAACTGCACAGCAAAATGACAGTCCAGTGTCATATGTTGCGCGCATGTCAATACAGGAAGGCATGGGCAACTTGCGGGGCCTTCTGCTCGAAAGCCGGTCGCCGTCGTTGCGTATGCCCTGCTACTCGGCTAAACAATTGAGATTGCATCTGTATGCGAGTTACAAGTTGACGGCTTGCGAGCATGTTGGGCTTCGGAGAGCGCGGGAGGTGGCAACATACGTCGTGTCGGGAGCGCCACGGTGCGTGCCTGTGCGTGGCGGATGAGGCACTTGCACCCACGCGGATTATCACCTTAACGCCTGCGCCTTGCATGTTTATTGTCACCTCCCTCCCTGCCCATTTTCACCCGTTATATCTATCCATTGCTTCTTATTCATTTGCTGCTATGTTCCTGGCCAGCCATCCCCCGGCCGCTGGGGTCGTCGCTCGCGCAAATGAGGCTCGCCAGCTGATGCACCCGCTAGCATCTTGCTCTAGCTCTTCCCGCTCGCGCGTCGCTCGCTCGCGGATCGCCAAGCAGCCGGAGTCTCAGCAGCGAGGCGCAAGGGTTGTTCGCGCAGGTGCGCTGCCTATCCTTCTGTGATTCGATCCGTTCACTTCAGCACTTCATATATGTGCTTCCATTTCTGGGGGATCATTTGGGGCTCGACGAACACGATAAACGGTCATGTCATCCGAGGTCGTGCTTCTCTTCCCGCAGCGAACTACGACTCAAACTTCCTGGAGCGGGAGCGCAAGACTAACGCCGATGTGAGTTGGTGACCTGGCCGTCTGGCTGGCGTCCCGTTTTGGCGGGTCCACGGCTTGGGACAGCCTCCGTGTGGGGCGAGTGGGGCCGGAGCGCGGCTGCACAAGCTTGGACCCCGCTCTCCCAAGCGCACGCCTATCTTCCTCGACCTTTAGTCTGTGTAGCTTACTGAAGATCTTAGCGGGACGCGTCAGAGGCGTGCAGTAAGCACAGTGCAAGGGCAGTGCCACGTCCGGCAGGGGTTGACACGACCCAGTGTGGCGCCGCCTGTTCAACGCTTCAGCGTGGCCATTCGCTGTCGAGTGTAACACCGGGTCTTGATATGTACTACGTACGGATGTGCGTGGGGCAGCTGACAACGGCGCAGCATAGGGCCAGACGGCTCTGACACCCACCCACAGAAACTGCCAGCGCCCACGAATTTACGTCGGCCCCCGCGCCTGAGCCCAGGGTGTCAACCTCCAGCCCCTAACCCACCCGCCCGCCCATCTCTGTCCCGTAAACCCCCTCACCGTGCCACTCCCTCCCTGCTGACCGTTGACCATTGACCGTTGACCAGGTCAACGCGGTGCGCGACGAGGTGCGTGCTACGCTGCAGCGCCTCATGACGGGCCTGCAGGACCAGGCCGCCGGCGGCCCCGGCGGCGCGGCCGCCGGCGGCGGGCGCGATGCGGCGGCGGGCGCGGTGTTGGCCCGGCTCAAGGAGAAGCTGCGCAACGCGATTGCGGTGATGCAGGAGGGCCTGGTGGAGAGGGACGCCGAGGTGAGGGGTGTGTGTGTGGGTATGTGTGGGTGGGTGGGAGTTGCGTATTGGGTGGGTGGGTTGGTGGGTTGGTGGGTGTGTTTGCGGGTGGTTGTTGGTGTTTATGAGGTGGGAAGGGTGTTTATGGGTTGGGGTTTATGAAGTGGAAGATTGCGAGAGAACCCAAAGCAAACCAATCACTTGGCCACATGGGGCCGTGTTACGGTGAGCGTAAGGTTATGGTTGGGGGGTGGGGCGGATGGGACCGGGTGGGGCAGGGTGGGAGCGTCGGGGGGCTCTGAGAGGGGAGGGCGAAGGTTGGGATGTAGGCGAGCACGCGGGGGTGCGCGCGTGTGCGCCTGTGCCTTGTGCGTCCCTCCTCCTGTGCGTCCCTCCTCCTGTGCAGCCCGATCCCACCTCCTCCCTGCGCACTGCCCGCACCTCCTCCTCTGCCAACCCCTCATCACTAAACGCCCGCCTCCCGCCGCCGCCCTCTCCCTCCTCCTCCACCACCTCCAACACACAGGTCCGGCTGCTGCTGCTGGCGGCGATGGCGGGCGAGCACATCCTGCTGATCGGGCCGCCCGGCACCGCCAAGTCCGAGGTGGGCCGCCGCCTCAACGCGCTCATCGACGGCACCTACTTTGAGCGCCTGCTCACCCGCTTCTCCGTGCCCGAGGTAGGTGGTAAGCGGCGAGGGGTGAGGTGGCGGCGGTCAGGGGGCGGTCAGGGGGCGTTGAGGGGGCTTTGAGGGGGCCGTTGAGGGGCCGTTGAGGGGGCGAGGGGGCGAGGGGTTGGTGGTAAGCCATTCCAGTCGAGAGAAAGCAAGGTAGGGGAAATGGGAATGGGTGAAAGGGGGTGGGAGGCTGCGGCTGCCGCTGTGTATGGAGGGGTGGAGGAGGTTGGAGGGAGGTAGGAGGGATTGCGCAGGGAGGACAGTTGGGGGTTGTTGCAAGAGTATGTGGCGAAGAGGTGGGGCGAGCGGTTGGCTGGGTGGCGGGCTGGGCAACGGGGCGCAGGAGTTGGGGGAGTTCATTCCAAATGGGCGGAGGAGGAGGAGGGTCGACGGATTGGGGCGGTCGGCTGGGGCGGACGGGCGCAACGGGTGAGGCCGGCAGGGGTCCTGGGTTTGCAGCGTCCACCCTCACCCCCAATCTCCCAATCTCCCATCTCCCGCTCTTATGCATTGGGTTTGGTTTAGTTTGGGCTGGTAACCACAACCCCCCCTACCCCTTGTTCCTCCCTCTCCTCCCCCGTGTCTACGCCTTCTTCCTCCCCTAATCAATCATACCTGGACACCCCCCCCCACACACACAGGAGCTGTTCGGGCCGCTGTCCATGCGCGCGCTTGAGGAGGACCAGTACATTCGCCAGGTGGGGGTGGGGGTAGTTCATTCCAGACACCAAAGCGACCATTGCAACCATTGGGGGGGCTTTGGCGAAGTGGTAGAACAATTACGGAAGACCAGCAGGCGAAGTCGTTATAGAACGGTCGGTCGTCGGGGGCGGCCGCGCTCCGGCTTGGTGTTTTTTCTTTTTGGGGGGGTGTGGTTTACCAGCCCAAACTTAACCAATCTAAAGGAAGCGGAGTTAAGCAATGCAGTCAAGGGGGGTGGGTTCGCGCACCAAACCCCCACGCACCACCGCCCACTGCCCTGCCGCCGCCCCCCCCACCAGGTGGACGGCTACCTGCCGACGGCCGAGGTGGCGTTCATCGATGAGATCTTCAAGGTGAGGGAGGGGGAGGGGGCGTGAATGCAGGGGGGGAAGAGCGAGACGGGAGATCAGCAGGATACATCAGGACGGGGCGGGGCGGGGCTGGGTTCGGGACGTTGAGCCGTTTGCCGAAGCTGAGCTGCCTCTGCCCGCCTGACGCGCTCCCCCCCCCCCACACACACACACATAGCAAGCGCCACCACAAGTCCTCAAGCGACATACCACATGTCCACACGTACCCAACCCAACCCAACCCTTCCCCAACACGGTACAGCACCACACAACACAGTACATTACAATCCAACCCTTATTCAACCCAACCCAACCCCTAAAACGCACACAGGCCAACTCCGCCATCCTGAACACGCTGCTCACGCTCATCAACGAGCGCCTGTTCGACAACGGCAACCGCCGCGTGCCCGTGCCGCTCATCAGCATGGTGCGCGGGGGCGGGCGAGGGGGAGGGCGGGGGTTAGGAACGGTGGGGGTTGGGAGAGGGATGGAGGGTGGGACGGGGGGTGCTTCACTCCAGAAACCAATGGGTGCGCTGCCGGCGTTGAATGAAGGAGGGGGAGGGGAGGGGGTAGCAAGGCGTCGTGTCCGGGAGCATGGTGGGACACCGCAAACAGGGGGAGGGGGGACGGGGTGCGAGAATGTGTGGGTGCGGGCCGCTCCTGACCCACGTCCCCACCCAACCCGCCACCCTGCCACGCACCCACTCCCTACCCATGCCCAAGTCTCATCGCCCCACTCCCCCTCATCATTGTGCCCGCAACCCTCTTGCACCCAACAACCACCCAACCAACACCAAAACCACCACACAAGCACCACCCAACCCCCACGCAACCACCCACCTAACCGCCCATCAACCGCCCAACCAACCGCCAACCAACTGCAGGTGGGCGCCTCCAACGAGCTGCCCGAGTCGGAGGAGCTGGACGCGCTGTACGACCGCTTCCTGGTGCGCCGCGCCGTGCGGCAGGTGTCGCCCTCGGGTGAGGCAGTGGGAGAGGGCAGTGGGAGTGAGAGGGCAGTGAGATGGAGGTTGGGGGTGGGGGTAGTTCATTGCAGAACCCAATAGCATGCCACCCATTGCGAAGCGCAAAACGTGGCGGTGGGGGTGGCGAGGGTGGCGGACCGGTGTTTCGTGTGTGTGTGTTAGAGATCACAAGGGAGAGAACAGCAGACATAGGACAATGCGTGCGGTGCAATTACGGACGGTCGCGAGTTACCTTGCATACTTTACCGTGTGTGTGTGTGTGTATATGTATGTGTAGGGAGGTGTGCAGGGGGTGAGGAGCGCAGGGACGAGATCACAAGGGAGCGCAGGGGAGGGGTGGAGGGAAGGGGAGGAGGGGAGGGGAGGGGCGCCTGGGGGCAGAAACCGCTGCCTGGCAGGCCCTTGTGTTCGGTCAGCCCCTTCAGTCTCCGTTCCTTGCACCTTTCCGAGCTCGCACACACACAAACACTCTCTCGACACCGCCACCCACACAGCACCACCCACATTACCACCCACACCACACCACCGCCCACACCACCGCCCACACCACACCACACCACCACCACCGCCACCCATCCCCAGGTGTGGCCCAGATGCTGACTTACTACAGCGGCTCCGAGGGCTCCGCCTCCGCCGCCGCGCAGCGCGCCGCGTCCATCCCGCAGGTGCGCGTGCGTGCGTGTGTGTGTGCGTGCGTTTTTGTGTGTGGTCGGTCAACCGGTGTCTACGCCGTCTCCTGACTAATTATCGTCTCCTAGCTAGTTATACCGCAACGCCCCTCCCTACCCTCTCCCCCCCTCTGTCTAAACACCATCCTATGGATGGATAACCCCCCTCTGTCTACATCTCCTGCGTCATTAATTTAACATGCATGGAACCCCCGTCGCCCCCCCCCCCCCACACACACACGCCACGCAGTCCATGCTGTTGACGCGCGCCGACATCGACAGCTGCAAGGCCGCCGCGCTGTCGTCCGTGCGCGTGCCGCCCGCCGTCATCCAGATGGTCACCGACCTGCGCACCTACCTGCAGGTGGGCATGTGCCTGCCTGCCTGCCTGCCTGCGTGTGTGTGTGTGTTGTGTGTTGTGTGTTGTGTGTTGTGTGTGTGTATGTGTGTGTGCATGACTGACTGACTGGCTGACTGGCTGGCTTACTGACTGGCTGTGTGAGTGTGTGGCACCAGCTGTGAGCCATTTTGACTTGTCTAAGCACTGCCCTGCCCATCCGCACACGTCCCACACCCCATCTCATCACACACCCCATCACGTCTCGCCGCACACAGGAGAAGATGGAGCCGCCGGTGTACGTGAGTGACCGCCGCCTGGTCAAGTCCATCCAGCTGCTGCAGGTGTGTGTGTGTGTGTGTGTGTGTGTGTGCGTGCGTGCGCGCGTGCGCGTGCGCGTGCGCGTGCGCGTGCGAGCGCGCGTGCGCGTGCGCGTGCGTGTGCGTGCGCGCGTGCGCGTGCGTGTGCGTGTGCGTGTGCGTGTGCGTGTGCGTGTGCGTGTGCGTGTGCGTGTGCGTGTGCGTGTGTGTGTGTGTGCGTGTGCGTGTGCGTGTTCGTGTGTGTGTGTGTGCGTGTGCGTGTGTGTGTGTGATAGAGAGAGAGAGTGCGACAGATTTGGGGATTGATGTGAGCACTGTGATAGGTGGCTGTGTGGCGCTTGCATTGGCGGGGGGGGGGGGGGCCAGCAGGGGCAGGGTGGCAACGATGCAGTGGTGCAAGGGAGGAGCAGCGCGCCAGTCCGTGCCTGACCCCGGCCCTCTCCCTTCGTCTGGCGCCAGTCGCATCCGTCTGCTGCCATTCTTCTGTCCATTCACCGATAATGCCATCCCCGTCTAATCAACAATTAACTTTCTTCCCAACTGGCACACACACACATACACACACAACCCAGTACTCTCCCTTGTGATGTCTAACACACCCCAGGTCGCCGCCTACTGCAACGGGCGCGAGTCGGTGACCGAGTACGACTGCCTGCTGCTGCAGCACGTGCTGTGGCAGCGCCCCGAGCAGGTGGGTGGGTAAGGGTGGGTGGGTGGGTGGGTAAGGGTGGGTGGGTGGAGTGGAGTGGAGTGGAGTGGAGTGGAGTGGGTGGGTGGGTGGGTGGGTGGGTGGTAGTTCATTCCAGAAACCAAAAGCGAAACGACCAAGAGTGGGTGGGTGGGTGGGTGGGTGGGTGGGGTGGGTGTGCCTCCGCCCTTGTCCACCTCCTCCCCCGTCCCTCCCGCCTCCTCCCCCCCTCTTCTGCCTCCTCCGTTCTGCCTCCCTCCTGCCTCCGCCCATTCAATCATGCCTGGACCCCTGGGTTTCATAGGTCTGGTATTTACTCCCGCCTCCTCCCCCCCCTCGCCTGCTGCCTACCTGCTCCGCTTCGCTTCATATCCTTGCATTTGGTTTGGTTATGCTTGGGCTGGTATTTACACCCCCCGCCCCCGCCGTCCCCCCGCCCCGCCCTCCAGGCCGACCGCATCCACGACTGGGTGGTGGCTCAGTTGTCCATCGACGACGGCCTCAAGCAGGTGCGGGGGTGGGGTGCAGGTTGCGGGGTGGGCGGCCGGCGGAGAGTGTTTGTGTATGTGCGCCTTAGTAAAGGGCCTTTTTGGCTGCCTGCTGAGCTTGCTGCGTAGCTTGTTGCGTAGCTTTGTGCTGCCTCTTTTGCTGCTGTTGTGGATGTTATGGTTATTGAGTTTGGTTAAGCCGACTTGAATTGAGTGGCCTCGTGAACCCGCACCAAACCTGTCCCTGCCCCTGCGCCTGCCCCTGCGCGTCACACTTATTTCCCCCATCTCTTCTGCCCCCACCCACCCCGCCGCCTCACCCCTGCACGTATACACCTACTCTCCTTAATTTCACTTGAATGCCCGGCACCCCCACACCACCCCGTTACCCCCACAGGTGCAGTACCTGCTCAGCGGCCTGTTCAGCCGCGCCTGCCGCAGCCTGGGCAACCCCGAGAAGGTGGCGGACATCCTGGTGAGAGGAAGGCGCGATGCGGGTTGGGAGGGGTGAAGGACGCGTGTGTGTGTGTGTGTGTGTGTGTGTGTGTGTGTGTGTGTGGGTGTGTGTGTATGTGTGACACGCGTGCCCGGTGCGCGGCAAATCCACCGTGAAAAAGTGCAGTGTGGTGATCAGACGGGGCGTGTGGTCTCTCACGCGCATCTGTTTCAAACTACGCGAGTTGGCGCGCGAGACCGTATCACTTACCCCCAGCACCCCACCTAACCCCCTGCACCCCCCACCTAACCCCTGTACCCCCCACCTAACCCCTGCACCCCCACCCCCTGCCCCCCCACCCAACGCCCCCCCCCCCCCCACCACCACCCCCACCTCCCTGCTACCCTGCAGCACGAGGTCAGCAGCCTGAAGGAGGTGCTCAGTGACAAGTACCTGCAGGTGGCGGGCAACCTCAACGGTGAGGGGTTGAGGGGGGCGCAACACGCGCCGCGCAACGTGCATGCCGTGCCAGGATACCTTGCCTCTTGCCTTTCTGCATCCTCTCTTCTTGCCGTCCGCTCTAAAACCGCCTTCCTCCGTGTCTCGCGCTCTCCTGCCGGGCCAATCCACCCACGCCCCCCTGCACCCTTGGCCCCTTGCCCCCCTCCCCCCACCTGCCTACCCCACCCTCCCACCTGCGCCCCCCCACCTGCCTACCCCACCCACCCACCCACCCACCTGCCTACACCACCCTCCCACCTGCCCTCCCCCCCTGCCTACCCCACCTACCCACCCTCCCACCTGCCCTCCCAACCCACCCACCCACCCTACCCCACCCCACCCACCTGCTCACCCCACCAGGCGGCTTCCCAGTGGTGCTGGACAACCTGTGGCTGGCCAGCGAGGAAAGCGAGGCGGTGGCCACTGCGCTGGAGCCCAAGCTGGTCAAGACGCGCGCGGCGGTGGAGCAGGTGCGCATGTTGCCGTGCGTTTATGTGTGTGTGTGTGTGTGTGTGTGTGTTAGAGATCACAAGGGAGAGTACTATGAAAGACATGTGCGTGTGTGTGTGTGTGCTTGTGTGTTAGTGTGTGTGCGGTGTGGTGTGGTGTGGATGGGATGGGAGGAGAGGGGTTTTGTGAATGCCAGCGCATTACAAACGGAGAAAGCAGAATAGCGGGGCGGGAGCGGGTGGAGTATGTGGGGGCGCGGGGGGGGGGCGTGTGGGCCCGGGCGCACCTCCCCCTCCTCCTCCTGAGCCTCCAACGCCGCGACTGAAACCGGACGTGGGCCCCCGCCGCCCCATTCCATCAGCTCTTCATATGACCCAGACCCTTGACCAACCTACGAATCCCAGGCCCAAGGTGCCTCTTGCCAACCACCACCACCACCCTAACCGCCCCACTAACCAAACAACCAACCAACTTAACAACCAACTGGTTACTACGGCAAAAACAACTACCTATTACAGGTGCTATTCGATGTGGTGATGCTGGAGGTGGCGCTGCGCAACGGCGCCGACCCCGTGACGCTGGCCAACCTCATGCCCAAGCACTGGGCCGACTTCATCCGCAACTCCGACATCACCGAGGTCAAGCCCATCGGCACAACGCCGCTCGCGGGCGGGCGGCGGCCGTAAGGGAGGAGGTGGGAGGGAGGCGGAGGAGGGTGGAAGAGGGTGGTGGTGTGTGGCGTAAGTAGCGGGCGTGGAGCGCGCGGCGTTGGGGCGGGCGGGGAAGGAGGTGAAGAGGAGGAGAGCAGGAGAAGGCTTGGAGGGCGGCGAGGGGGAAATGGCAGGGCGGAGGAGGAGGAGGAGGAGGTAGTGGTGGTGCTGGTGGTGATTGCGGGTGCTGGAGAAACTGAGTGAGAGTGACGGAGTGCGCGTGTGTGTGCTTGCTGTGGTGGCGAGGTGGGGAAGCCAGCAGGTTCAAGTTCGCGTGGCATGTAAGCCGCCGAGCGCAGCCAAGATAGGCCATGGATCCTGGCCGCTTCTTGGATGGGGGGCCTGGGGTTGTGAGGCACTGGCTACAGGGGATGGTGGCGGCACCAGTGGTGGCATCAGTGGTCCTCGGCGGCAGGCAGGGCGGAGGCCATGTGGCGGCGCGCGCCGCGGCTTTGAGTGGGTGGGTGGGTGGGTGGGGTGGGGGGTGGGCGGGGCAGGAGGAGACGGCGTGCGCATGCAAAGTTCGACGTCGCCGCCTGTAACCGTGCCGGTTTCTCCTGTTTCGCGCGCTCGAAGCCTGCGCCCGCTCCAAATATAACAAGGGAGGTGGTCCCCGTGAAGCACGGGAAAAGCGGGCTGATCCCGCACCACATCCACCGTCTGAGGCCGAAGGTTTCGAAACTACCTCATCTCCCGGACATAGCCGGGGTCGGTTTGACCAGGCACCGCCCACCAAATTACGTCCAGCAGTAACGTCCCGCTAGTCCACCTAAACCGCACACGCCATGCTCGCATAGACGTTACTAATTAGACTCTGGCAGGCCTCAACCTGTGCGCCGGCGCCGCTTTCTAGGCGACGTTGCGCCCTCCTCCTCCACGTGGCCCTCCCCGCCCCCTCCGCGACACACATGCGCGCTGCAGCTACCGAGCCCATGGCAGCTGTTGGTGGGCTGAGGGCCGTGGCCGCCGCCACCACCACCGCCGCTACCATCACCAGGCCCTGGGCCACCACCGCCACCTCCATCACCGGGCCCAGGGCCGCCGCCGCCGCCACCACGGCGCAATGCAGCAGGCCTGGTGTTACCCAGCAGCATCTCAATTAGCGCGTGGCGCATGTTTGTTGCCGAGTTGGCGTCGCGCCCCTGAGGTTGGTGCAGCAGTCATAGCAAAGTCAGTGACAGTCATGGTCAAGGTCGAGACTATTTAACCCAAGAAGCCCTTTGTCCTGGCACGCGGTATTTTCTACAGTGTTTCTACACGACCTACCCACACAGTCCCGCAGTGTTGGCACACTTGGACGTCGCGGGCGCGCGAACCACCGAACGGTATCACCGTTTGCAGGCAGCGCTGCCCATTGTCGAGCAAGCGCCGCCCCCATACTTTTTGCCGACGCAGCCACGCACGCACGCACGCACGCACGCACGCAAATATAAAAATGTTGGCACAAGGATCTAGATTCCTGTGGTGCCGCGACTGTTGGCACCTAGGTTTGGCTCGGTGCCTGTCCAAACCGACCCCGGCTATGTTCGGCCTCAGGCAGTGGAGGGCTGAGCCCCTTTCCCCCAACACAGGGGAACACTTGTCAGTGCAGTATCACCCCTGTCCGTGGCCGCGTGCGTCCGCGGTTGACTACGACACGACATCGTCGATGCGAGTACGTAGTCGTCACTTGCCAGGCCGCACGCTGGCGTACCCGCGATAAAAAGTTGAACAAGTCATGTACTGTACGCTGTATTGCTTCCATACAACATGCCGGCTTCACTAGTTGGGAGCACAAGCTCTCACTCGGCAACCTCTCCTCCAGACATTATTTTTAATGTCAAAACTGCTGTTATGCATGTATAGGCAACATCCAAAAATGTTACGCAGCCGTTTAAGGGACCCGCTGCGCAGCGTTTCCCTCGAGGCCCTGCGAGCTATGTTTCTCGCTTTACTTTGCTTGCTATTCTCAGCTTTTAATACAGCAGCATCTTTAGGAGTAACCACAAATCATACGGTTACGACGGCAAGAGAGCTCGTGTTGGCGATGGTGCGCGTGAACGCCAGCCGCAGCCCTATTGATATAATTGTCATTACAAATGACATATACATGACGGATGCGAGCTGGGACGGCGTCCCTGGAGTGGTGGTGTCAGGCCGGCTTCACCTGCTGGGCCAGCGCGGGAACGGCTCGACCTTACGCCCTCTGATCGACCTCGGCTTCACAGCTCGAAAGGTAAGACCTGTGCTTGCCCATCACGGAGACAAAAGGAGGGGAGCATTATGAGTGCATCGAGGCCGACGCTGTCAGAGCACCCGGGGTTTCGGTGTGAGAACAAGCACGCAGGGTATGCAGCACATGTCCGTTGCCATCCCGGCTGCGTGCAACGGGTTCACACGATCAAAGTTTGTGGTGTTCTGTGCCGCCCAAATTTGCGCGTGTCCCCACCTGCGCGTGGTGCGGGTTTGTGCGCTGCTGGAGTTACGCTGCTGTTATGACCGGCTCATCCATGTGGCATGTCCGCATGAGTCATCCGCTCCCGCGCCGGGGCCAGCAGCGGGCGTCCAGCACTGTACCGCCCCTCCCCTCGCGCCCCCTCCCGCTGCACCGCCCTGAACCTGGAGCACCGCCCCGCACCCTGACCGCGAGCAAGAGCTCAAGCTCCCAGCGTCATTCTTGATATGTTACCGACGCGATGCTGATGTCGCTGCAGGTCAAGCTGGTGGGACAGGGCGTGCTAAGCGTGGAGAAGCTGGTGCTTAAAAACTTCCGAGCTGGAAATCAGGTTGGGCAGAAGATAAAATAATAAGGAAACGTATCATAACTCGCAAAGTCGCGGTCGGGATCAAGAGAGGAGTAGAATACGAGAGCTGTCAGCAAATGCGTGGGCTGTTGCACTGCATGCGTGCGCCACCACCAGCGCCACCACCACTACTGCTGTGGTGCTGCGTTATCCTTAATATACAGTAAAAGGACTAGTTAGCAGATGACAGGGCACCGTTTCCGCAACACGGCACTACAACTGCTGCCCCCCCTGCTGCCCCCCCCCCCCTGCTGCTGCTGTGTGGTAACCTGCTGCCGCTGCCGCTGCCGCTGCCGCTGCCCGTACATGTTTACCCGCCCCACAGAACCAGGCCCCCGGACTCGACCTGCTTGCCACCTCGGACCCGGCCGCCCCCGCCGCCCTGCTGGTGCGGCCGCTCTTCTCCATCTACGACAGCGTGCTGATCAACCGCGTGTGCTACCCAAGCAGCATACGAGTGCTGGTGCGTGGGTGGGGCGTGGGCGGCTTTGGGCGGGGGACGGCGTGCGTGGTCGGGTGGGGCGGGGGCGGGCGGCGTGGGGCACGGGCGGGCGGAGTGGGGCGTGGGTGGGGCGTGGGCGGCTTTGGGCGGGGGGCGGCGTGGTCGGGTGGGGCGGGGGCGGGCGGCGTGGGGCGGGGGCGGGGCGCACGAGCTTTGTCAACACGCGCATGGGTGGTTGGGTGGGTGCGTGCGTGCGTGCGTGCGTGTGTGCGTGCGTGTGTGCGTGCGTGTGTTGGAGGCAGCAGCTCAAAGCGGGAAGCCGCGCATGTTCGCCCTGGGGGGCGGCTGGGCTAGTGGGTGATTTTGATCACAACTGACGCCGTGTGTGGATGGGTAGGATGGGTAGGATGGGTAGGTGCGGCAGCTCTCTAAAACTGCGCCCTCACTTCACTCGCCCGTCCTGCTGCTTATGCCTGCCACCATGCTCATGCTGAGGAAACGTGCGCCCCTGCCCCTCTCCATTTCCATGAATGACGGTTGGCCTCCCTCCCTCCCCCTTCCTTCCTGCTGCTCCTGCTCCTGCTCCTGCTCCTCCTCCTGCTGCTGCCCCCTGCTGCTGCTGCCCCCGGTGCCGCCTGTGTGCACCGCACCACACCGCACCACACCGCGACCGCACCGCACCGCACCGCGACCGCACCACACCGCACCGCACCGCACCAGTCGGGGCGGACGCTGGTGCGCCCGGCCGCCCTGCCCGGCAACAACACGGGCTACGACCTGCCGCCCAACCCCAACTGCACAACCGACGCCTCCGCACCCGTGCTGGACCGCTGCTGGGCGGTGAGCGAGCGAGCGGGACAAAAATACATATAATTACACAGGGGGGCGCCAGCCAGCCAGCTAGCTAGCTGGCTAAGCTCCGGGTCTCACGTTGGGGAGTTTTGTGGGGTGAGCGGGAGTTTTGTGGGGTGAGCGGTACACGTGGCGTGGCAGTGTCACAGTGTGTCACAGTGTGAAAGCGTATGCGGATCACCAGTATCGGTATCGGTATCAGTATCGGTAGCAGCAAGTCAATGCGTGGTGCAGTGAAGTTTGAACGCCATGTGCTGCCTGCAATGCGTGAATAATGCCGAGTGCTGCTTGCAATCAACCAATGGATTATCAATGATGTATGCTTCGCAGGACCAAGGCATGTACCTGGACCTGGCGATGGGCGGCCTGACGTTTGACCGTTTCAGCCACACCGTCCCAACAGGCTGGGACATCCACGCCGTGAACGTAAGCGGCGGCAGGCGGCGGTGCCGGCGGCGGTCGGTGCTAGCTAGCTGCGGTCCGGCCGCAATACGCGCCTGCTGTATGTGTGAGATCCGATGAATTTCGGCGTGACAACTCAGCATCACGACTCAGCACCCAGCCAAACCATTCTACCTGTCCAAACTCATACCGCTGTACGATAACTGCTAAGCTACCTGTGAAACCACTGCTGGTCACCCGCCGTACGTCCGTACATCACCACAGGTCACCTTTGTGTGCGAGGTCCTGCTGTCGGACGAGTGCATTGTACGACTGGGTCCCATCGGATGCGCCACGGCGGCCCTGGCCCGGCAGGCGCCGTCCGGCAGTAGCAGTAGCAGTAGCAGCAGCGGCACAGCAGCAGCTACAGCCTCCGGCAGTAGCAGCCGCACAGGCACGGCCGCTGCGGCCGCAGGCGGCGGCGGCGGCTCCAGCTCCGCCTCCCTGTCCGCAGGTGCCATTGCCGGTATCGTGGCGGGGTCGGTGCTCGGGTCCCTGCTGGCGGCACTGCTTGCCGCGTCAGTGGGGGTGTGGATGCACCGCCGCCGCCGCCAGCCGCCGCTGGATGTGCCGCAGCCGCCGCAGCCGCCGCAGCCGCCGCAAAAGCCGCCAGGGGAGCTAGAAAGGGTGGCCATCAGCGGCCGCGGCGGGGCCGAGCGCGGCGCCAAGGGCTTTGCTGCGTGCGCCAGCGGCGCCACCGCTTCTGCCACTGCTGCCGCGGGCGCCCACCTGGGCACCGGCAGTGATAGCGACTTTGCCGTGGCGCTGCACGGGGATCGCTGCAGGGGGGGAGGGTCGCCGACGGCCGGCGGGGAGGATGGGGGCGCTCTAGACGACTCGCTTTCGTCGGAAGCGGCACGGTTCATGGTAGGCGTCCCAGCAAAGCAGCAGCACCACTTGCAGCAGCTGCCGCAGCTACAGCCGCCGGCAGAGGAAACGGCGGCTGTAGCAGCAGCAGGGCCGCCGCAGCAGCAGCTGTCAATTGTTGTGCTGCAGCAAGACCGCCAGCAGCAGCAGCAGCAGCAGCAGCAGCAGGAGGGCGGCCCACCCACTATGGACGCCTGCCGTAAGAATGCGCAGCACCTGCAGTACCGGGCGCTGGATGCGCCGGCTGTAGCACCGGCAGCAGCAGCAGCAGCAGCAGCAGCAGCAGCATCAAGCGGCGGCAACCAGCACCACCACCAGCACCACCACCACCACCACCTGGCTCTTGGTGCGCTGGACTCGTCCGCCGCGGCCAGCTGCGGCGGCGGCGTGGGCGACGCGCCGACCAACAACACGTGAGTTTGTTTGTTGTCCTCCCCCTTGCCTTCCCGCGCGGCTTGATTGCATGCTTGGCATGGATGCGTAGGTGGGCACGTGCTGGCTGGTTCTTTGCTGGCATGCCGGCAGGATCCAACCATGTAGGGCGGGCACAGTTTGGCGGCTATCCTGCTGCTGTTCCGGATGTGCATAAAAGAGCGTGCCCTCCTTTCCTTCTCCGTTCCTACCTCTTATTATGCCAACCCCAAGGGGCTCTTCCACGGCGCCTCTCTGGGGCAACCCCACCACAACCGCAACCGGCGGCGCCGGCGCCGGCGGCGTTGCGCCGAGCATGGACGCGGACCGCCCCGCCGGTCGAGCCGGCGGAGCAGGCGGCGGCGGCGGCGGCGGCGGTGGCGGCGGCCGGCGGACCCTGGCAGCCGCCATGGCTATGGGTCCCGCAGGCGGCGCCGCCACGCGCGATGATTCCAGACATGGACCTGCGGTGGTGGCGGCGGCGGCGGCGGCGGCGGCGGTGGCGGCGGGGCGCGAGAGGGCAGCTGCTGGGGCCGCGGTGGGTGCAGCCGCGCCTGGTGGTGGTGAGGGCACGGTGGCGGCGGCGACGACCATGTCCATCGCCGAAGCGGCGGCGGCGGCGGCACTGGACGCGTTGCTGGCGCCTGCTGCTGCTGGCGGGTCGTCCCACAGCACCGCGACGGCGGGCTCGTGGGCGGCGGCTGGTGACGTGGGGCTGATCAGCGGCAGCACCTACACGCGGCCGTCGTGGGGCGGCGGCAACTGCGGCAGAGGAGAGGGCGGCGGTGATGCCGATGACGATAGCGCCAGAGGCAACCTGGCAGCCGTCGCCGGCGCGCTCCTGCTTGACGGTCACCGGAAGCAGCACCAGCAGCACCAGCAGCACCAGCAGCCTAAGGGGCGGGCGGTGTTGCACCAGCGGCAGCGGGTGTACGCGGAAGTGCCGTTGCTAGCGGACCCGGGTGCGAAGGCGGCGGCCGCAGCTGCAGCGGCGGCAGCGCTGGGCCCTGACGCGGTCGCTGCCGTCCGCGCCGCCGGCGGGGAGTCCTGGGGAGGCGGCGCGGGGGGTGGTGGCGGCACTGATGAGGATGAGCGGGGGGACGACATGTCGTCTGGAGCCGTTGGGGTTGACGACCAGGGGTCGCAGGAGCCCCTCAGGGCTGTGTCCTTGGTCGCAGACGAGGGTCCGCCGGGGGCTGCTACAGCCGCCCGCCAGCGGGTGCGGTCGCCCCAGCGGCCACACCGAGCTGTAGCAGCAGTAGCAGCGGCGGCCGGCGTGGCTGCTGCTGGTTCCGGCGGCAACGGTGCCGGCGGCGGCGGCGGCAGCAGCGGCAGCAGCTGTCGCTGGCCGGCTGGTGTGGGCTCCGTGGCAGCGGCGGCGGCGGGAGCGTGCGTGGTCACGGCGAGTACGCCGGTCAGGGCCGACGTCAACCTCGGCTTGTCCGCCGTGCGGACGCGGGCTGCTGCGCCTGCTGCGCCTCCTGCTACTGCTGCAACCGGCACACCCGCCGCCCGTAACAGTGCCGGGCTCATGGCTTCATCCGGGACGCCAGCAGGCACATCATCATCGGCGCTGGGGCCCATGCATGGCCGCCACACGCACCACGCAACAGACGGCGGTCTATCCAGTAGTGGCAGCGGCGGCGGCACCGGGGCGGGCGGCGGCAGGCCGTCGGCGGCGGGCACTGGCGGCACCGGAGGCGGCCTTGGCGCCAGCGGCGGCAGTGATCGCGTCCTGGGCCACCCCCACAGCGCCTGTAGCACCAGCAGCGCATGTGCGGAGCAGGCCTTGCAGCAGCAGCAGCAGCAGCAGCAGCAGCAGCAGCAGCAGCAGCAGCAGCCGCACCAAACGCCTTCGGTGGCAGCGGCAGCGGCTGCGGATGCGGATGCTACTGCCTCAGCTGCCACGGTCACAGCTGCTACAGCCCAGGAGGTGGAGGAGGAGGATGACGAGGTCCGGCTACTGCCGGTGGTCCGGGGCCGAGGTTCCTTTGGCAGGTGGGCGGCGGGTTTTGCTGAGGCGGACACGGTTTCGGTGGGACCCCTCCGAGCGAGGATACTCCGTGTGCACAGCAGTTCGCATGTCGTACTCCACTTTATCACATCGCATGCATGTGCACATGCCGACATGCGTTGCCACGTGTCTACTGAGGTGGCACCACCGTCGCTGCTGCTGCTACTGCCGCTGCTGCGGCTGCTACTGCTGCATGCAGGGTGGTCGAGGGAATCTACAAGGGCCAGCGTGTGGCGGTGAAGCTCATGACCGCCGCGGCGGCAGCCGCGATGTCGGTGGCGGCTGGCGGCGGCGGCGGCGGTGGCTGCGGCGGTGGCGGCGGCGGCGGTGGCGGCGGCGAGGCCGCCCTGGAGGCTGACGACGGCAGCAGTGCAACAGCGGTTGGCGCCGGCGGCATGAGTGACTGCGGCGGCGGTGGCGGCGGCGGCGGCTCCAACGCTCTGGTCCGGGCCTTCCATCACGAAGTGCAGGTGCGTGTTCTGACCCTACCGTAGTGCTGCCGCTGTGTGTACAGGGTGCCTAGCGAGCGAGCAAGCGGGGTTAGTTATTAGCGGGGTTCCCGCAATTGCACGTGCGTGAGTACGGATGTGCCCACACGTATATATGTATGGCCGACACACTCGTCACGCCCCGTCATGAGGCCAACATCATCAATCGCACGCCTCACCTCCGTCCTCCCTCCGTTCGGGTTTGTTGGGTTGTTGGGTTGAAAATAAATGGGCTGCTGGTATTTCACTGTCCTCCCTGCTGCCGTACAAACTAACAGGTCCTGGCGCGGCTGCAGCACCCCAACGTGGTCCGGCTGCTGGCGGCCTGCATGACGCCGCCGCGCTTCTGCCTGGTCATGGTGAGCTGCGGCGGCTCGGCGGAGGGAGTGCTGCTGCGTGCTGTATGTGGGGCAGCGGCGATCGGTTCGTGGTGCCGCACGTGGACAAATTAGATGAGCATTTATTATAAAATACGGAACTGTATGTATGATTGTATAATTGGGATATACTAATTTGCAGGAGCTGATGGACACCAACCTGGAGTCGCTCATGCGCGACACGCCCGGGCGGCTGCTGCCCATGACTACCCTAGTCGCCATCGCACTGGACGTGGCACGGGGCCTAGGTGGGTGAGGGAGCGAGACCGGGAGCGTGGTATGTAAACGCCGCCCACCCACCCACCCACCCCACCCCCCAGCCAACCGAACTAACTGCCGCCACAATTGACGCCATCCACACCTCATACATGGCATACCCGGCGCCATCCCGCCCATTCCCATACATGCTCTTTTCCTGCCGCCCTTGCCCTTGCCTCGGTCCCCTTCCTCCCCACACGCACTGTGTCCCCCCCGGCCACCATCACTCCTGCTCAACGTCAGTATACTAATCACATCAAACGGAAATCCAATCAAACATGCAGAATGCATCCACCCCACCATCCTTCACCGCGACCTGGTACGTGGCGTGGACGGGATGATGAAGGGGATTCAGTTGGGGCGGGGCGAGGCGGCACGGGGCGGGATGGGGGGTGGGTGGGGAAGGGGGCGGGGGGCGGGGGGCGCCGCGTCATGTCACCTCATCTCGCACGTGCTTGTGCACGCACGGTGGCTATGCTGGTGGTTTGAGCCGATCAAAAGCCCGTGGGCGCTCATACCGCTCTTAGTTACAAAGCCGTACCCAACAAACTAACGGTACTTGTCTCTTTTTTAGCGCTTACTTCTGCGGCGTGCGTCTGCTGCTCCCGTCCATGCTCCACCTGCAGAAACCCGCCAACGTGCTGATCCGCGACCCATACGGGCCCAACCAAGTCGCCAAGCTATCGGTGAGGGGGCCGCGAGAGCAGCAGCAGCAGCAGCAGGCACCAGTCCAAGCAGTCTGGCGCCAGTCCAGCGCAAGATTGTGACACTGCTGTGCGGGTCACTGCATCAAGGCAACCAAACTGGAGTGTACGGAAAAAAGTTCATGTTCTAATAACATGTATCAGGCTGATGCGCGCACATGCGGTATGTGTTCAACGCAGATGTGTGTGTGTGTGTGTGTGACTCCACAACCCATCACGCACGCGCAGGACTTTGGCCTCGCGCGGCTGTACTCCTCAGTCCTGATCACGAGGCACCCGGAGGCGGGCACGGTGCGTGAGTCGTCATCGTTAGTTGCCGTTACGTACTACGGTGGTTGCTGCCGGTAGTTAGAGACGAACGGGCCCGTCCCCACACACACATGTACATTCGTGGCACCACAGGACTGACCGCGGCACTTAGACTTGCTTCCTTACGTTCGCCCCCCGCCCCCCTGCTCCTCCTCCCCTCTTGCATACACCGCATGCACGCACTTACCTACCCGCAATCTATCTACCCGCCGCTACCTACCCGCCCACACAGCCGCCCTACATGGCCCCAGGTGTGTGCGCGCACGTGCAGCAAGATAGACCTCAAGCGGTGCTGGTTGCTGCAGAGGGTGTTTGCAAATAAGTGCTTTCCCATGCGTCTATCTTGCCAATTTACCGCTTAGTTTCCTAAACAGCAGGGTGACGTAAGCCCGCGCCTCCTCCTTCTGGCTCACAAGCCCATTATGGTTCACACGGCCCTTTCTCTCTCCCTCACACACGCTCACACAAACCCTCCCCCACCTCTTCACCATCTTCAACGTCACCTCACACTCATGAACGTACGGCAGAGTGCTTCGACGCCACCGCCACATCGCTGACCCACCACGCGGACGCCTACTCCTTCGGCGTGCTGCTGTGGGCCATGCTGAGCGGCCTGGAGCCGTGGCAGGTGGTTGTGATGATGATGGGCTTTGCATTGTATATGGTTATGCTTTTGGTTTTGTTTTTGGTGGTGGCAGTACGTCCACTGCTGGCGGGATTCGACGAGGGCTATCCAATACGGCAGTCAAGCTATCTAGTCCAGCCCACCCGGAAGCAGGAACGCGCGGATCAGAGGCAGTCCCACGTGGCTGTGCTTGCGTACGTGCGTGTGTTTCTATGCGTGCCTAACCAAGTTTGTGTGCCTTTCACGCTGTAACGCGGGTACGCCCCGTTCCTGACAACTTAAGTTGCCTTTTCCGTCGTTACAATTGGTATCGAGACCAAACCCGACTAACCCCGGGTCGAATCTCTGGTAGGACGGTTGGAATCGGATTTGGCTCGAAAAACCGTCACTTGGGGAAGCGTAGCTGCGGCGCTGTCCCGACGCGGCCTGGTCACCCGCTGTGGCATAAGGGTTTCTGGCGAGCAAAGTCACATTCGTAGACGCCCCGGGACGTGTCGTTCAGGGGGGGAGAATGTAACGCGGGTACGCCCCGTTCCTGACAACTTAAGTTGCCTTTTCCGTCGTTACACACGCACATACACTCCACGCCCTCACGTGGCTGCTGGCTGTGCTCATCAGGGCCTGAACATGGTTCGCCTGGCCTACCGTGTCGCGTACGGCGGCGAGCGGCCGCCGCTGGACGCCGTACCGCCCGAGCGCCGCCTGCCCAAGCTGGTCAAGCTAATGGAGCAGTGCTGGCAGACGGACCCGCCCCGCCGGCCCGCGGTGAGATAGATACCGTAGCTAGATAGAGGCAGGGCTTGCGCGGCTGGCTGGCTGGCTGGCTGGCTGGCTGGCTGGCTGGCTGGCTGGTTGGTTGGTTGGTTGGGTTGGGTTGAATGAATGCGGTGTGGGGGGTAGTGTGGGCGAGGCGGGGCGGGGGCGGGGGCGGGGGCGGGGGCGGGGGCAGCAGGAGCAGCAGGTTGCAGCCCGGAAGCAATCAAGCTAGGAACTGATAAGCAAACGAATCCAATGTAAAAGAGGGGAAGGGGGGAGGGGGGAAGGGGGACAGGTAGGGGGGAAGGGGGGACAGTGCTCCGCACGCCATCAATCCCATCTACCGTAATAACCATCACGAGCTCTGTCCACACTGCCTTGTTGCTTTCAGCATCGCTACGTACGCTGCTGGTCTTTATGTTTGACTACTCTCACTGTGTCAGTGCTGTACGTGCAACAACTGCCGACGCCCCCCCCCCCCCGCCCGCACGCACGCCCTTACACGCAGGCGGCTGAGATGGTCAAACAGCTGCTGCTGGTGCGCCAAATGGTGAGTCATCTTGCGACAGAAATGGAGAGCGCCCGGCTTCGCCCCGGATAGATTATTGGCTTGCAGTCGTTGGAAATGTCGTTGGGCCCTTTCTCCGCTTCTTCATTCCTTTGGACAACCGCCGGCAGCGGGCACCTCCATCCATCTGCTTGCTGCTGCTGCTGCTGCTGCTGCTGCTACTGCTGCTACTGCTGTTGCTGCTTCTGCTACTGCTGCTGGTGTTGCTTGCAGATGTTTGTGTCGCGAGGCGGCAACGACACTGCTGGGCACTAGCTAGCTCCCCCGCGGCGCCGTCCAGCGGCTGCACGGCCTAGCTGGCTACCTGGGTGCGATGTATGCGTGATGACGATGGGTTGACACTGGTTTGTGTGTGTGTGGTTTATTGGGGTGGGTGCGGTTGGAGAAGCGGTTGGAGGGCCTTCTGTGCCTCACGCCTTGCATGCGATGAAGTCAGGAATCAGGAACCGGTGGGAACAGGCGGCGAGGCAACAGAGTTTCTAATGTATTGCTTGGCAACTATTGCAACTGAGCGGCTAGGGGCAAACCGAGTCGGTTACGCCGAGGTACAGGCAGCACAAAGGAGAGGCAGCGCATCGTGCATGACAGGGCTATTGAGAATTAGAGTGTTGCGATAATGTCTAAACAATCGAACTAGCGACTGCTGCATTCTAGACACTGGCGGTCCTGATAACGGGTGCCGTGGTGGGTGTGGCGTGTTCCTGCATTGACTGCTGAGGGCGGGCCTCGCGTGTGCGTGGTCGTGTTTATCTTCATTGCCTTACTTGTGGGATTAATATAAGGATAACGGCCGCAGCTGTATGGCTAGAAAGTGACCAGCCGGACCCCGGAGTGCATTGCATGTCGTTGGTGCACTCAGGAAAGCTCCGTTGCATGCATGCATGTGCATGTGTGCATGACCAGCATTGCCCCCCGCCATGGGCTGGCTAGCCATCGCTGAGGCCCTAGACGCCAATGTATGAGGCAGGTGTTTGCATGTGCATTGAGAAAATACAAACTACATCGTGGAAGAGCACAAACCGTGGTGGTGCAGGATCGATTGGCGCACATGGTCCCCTCACACAATGTACGTGATGCGGTGGTAACATTCAAATTGCCTCTGAAGAACGCCAGAGAAGATGATGAGGGAGAGCCCAAGATTACATACGGCATTACTGTCAAAGCACCGCGGCGGACGTGCAGGGCGGGCGTACGCTGACAGCTCAGGGTACATACCGTACGTATTCGCTCGGTATGTACGCACTAGCTAGCTAATCATAGCTATGCGCGGCTGTGGAGTGTGGAAGTGAGGCACGTGGGGTGCAAGGTTCAATCACGTGAGGAGGCTTCATCCATCATGCTGGGCGTGGGCGTGGGCGTGGGCGTGGGCGTGCGCGCAGGCGGGGGCGTGTGTGTGGGGGGGGGATTCCATGCATTTATTTGTGTGGGGGGGAGGGGGGGAGGTGGAGCTAGGCCACTTACTGCATGGGAGTTGAACACGTCATCAGGCTTCATCATGCTGTGCGTGCGCGTGGGCGGGGGCGGGGGCGTGCACGTGTGCGTGTGCGTTCGCATGCGCGTGTGCGTGTGCGTGCGCGTGTGCGTGCGTATGCGCTTGTGCGTGTGCGTGTGCGTGCGCGTGCGCGTGCGCGTGCGCGTGGGCGCGGGCGTGGGTGGGGGCGGGGGATGAGTTGGGGCGAGGCCACATGCTGTACACATGTTATGTCGGGTTATGTGATTCGGGGCGCCATGGTGCAGTCTATCGTGGTACCTCTGTGAGTAATATATGTATGTCAGGGGCGTGCGCGTGTGCGTGTGTGCTACCTGAGCTCGCGGTGCGTGCTGCCAGCAGCAGCAGCACCCCCTCGCGCTGTATGTACCGTACTGGTGTTGCGTCGTACATGAGCCATCCATCCATCTATCGCATACCTGAATTAAATTGAACTGAGGACAAGTTCATGGCTTCGGGTTGAGAAGCCCAAGGACAGCAGCAGGGGAATTAATGAGCCGTGAAATACGGTACCTCTGGGGGAGATTGCAAGATGCAATTGATGGCCATGCTTTGTACGCGTGGCGGACAATTCATTGAAGACGGCGTGCACGGCACTGTCAGTTGTGATTGATGAAGCTGCACTCGGTGCGAGACGCGAGCGAGTACGGGCAACGGCGGCACTTGATGGGCTGAAAGGCCGGTGACGATGCACCTATAATGGCTGTGGCTGTGGAGCTACCTATGCTGGTGTTTGAGGACATCCAGTTGCCCGAGCTGGCCTGTTATTAGTTGCTCGAGCTGGCCTGTTATTAGTTGCTCGAGCTGGCCTGTTATTAGTCGCCCGAGCTGGCCTGTTATTAGTTGCCCGAACCTCCTGCCTTGCAGTGTATTTCGTGCTTCCTGCTGTGTATGCGTCCTGGGCGTTCATCCCTGCCGTACATTGCCTCTCCTTGCGCCATGTGCGGGCATGTGGCGACCATGCATCCGGTAGATGTTGCTTCGGAGGGATGTGGGAATTTATTTGAATTTGTGCGGTGCCATTCGGCAACACCACATACTCAGGCAGGGAGATACGGGCCGGCCCGCCCGCTGGTGGTCACACCACTGCTGAGTGGCTGGCTCGGTGAGTCCAGTGCGTGGCTCGGGTCTGGCTGGTAGGTTTATCTGGGAGATGAGCCGCCGTGGCTTCCTGTAATACCGTACTTGCGCTTCACAAAGCGGTCCTTGAACTGTCTCAACAACCGTACGTAGAGATGGCAGCTGGCAAGCAAGACCGTGCGCCGCAGCACCTGCGCAGTCCGCAGCCGGGTGTGGCGAGGCGCAGCTAGCGCAGCGCGGTGGCATGTGGCGCGGTGGCAGTCGTTGTGTCGCGTGTTCCTTCATGCAATCATACTTGTGAGTGCGCGGTGGCGGTGGTGACGTGGCACGCGAGGGCAAGACCATCAGGACATCGGGAAAGTGGCGTTGATGTTCATTTGTTTTGCATGGGGGCGCCACAGGAAGGCCTGCCTGCACCGGTTTGCAGCGAACAGAAAGGCTCACCCGCTGCCCCCTCATGACTCATCATCGCACATACGGTACGTGCCAAAGCTGCGCACAGCATACCGCGGTGGGGACTCATCAGGAGAGTGAACATGGGAGGAAGGTCGTGGCTGCAGGCTTGCGGGAGGGGTGGCGGGAGCCGCGGAGGGGTGGCGGGAGGGGTGGCCCGTCGAGTCGCGAGGTTACAATACCGAGGGCAGCCCCGCATTCCCCGAGAAGTTGGAGAGCGAGCTTCCACCACATTCCCGCCCGGTCAGACTTGTCCAGAGGCCGGTTCTGCCCCGGAGGCTGGTTCGTATGCCACGTTTGAGGAGGCCAAGTACGGATATGATGCGTTGAGTGAGTGGTGGGCGAAGTTGTCTGCGCTGCCACTTTTGAGGCCTACTTGAAGCACATGTTCGCATTGAGTCAGAAAGGTGTTGAGGCGCGGGAGAATGCGCGCGGTGCTGCCATGTCAGGGGTGCCATCTTATGGGCAGATGGTGCCCCAGAGTGCCCAGATTGCCACCTCCTCCTTTGCCGAGTTCTATAAGGTGGTGGGCAAGGCGTTCCTGGATATCGCCTTGAAGCAGGGTGTGTGCGTGCTGTGCTGCGCGTTCCAGAAGCTGGGAAAGGAAATGAAGAAGCTGCGCCGCAACAAGTTGTGCGGTTCTTGTGCTGCCCACTACAAGTGCGCTGAGGGGTGGGTGTTCCAGAGAGGCCAAATTAAGGGGAAGGCGCTGGGCAAGGTGGCCGAGCTGGCCCCCTTGTCTGTAGGGAGGCTGCGGAAGTTGGAGAAGTTGGAGAAGAAGAGTGACAGCGACGTAGAGATTGTGGAGAAGAGCGACAGTGACAGCGATGTAGAGATCGTTGACTGAGATGAAAGGTAGGACGCCGCCCTTGCCTGTGTACTACTATGCAAGCCGTCTCATTCTCGCTTCGCTCATCTTCCGCGCTGCCCGCAGTCGTGATCAGCCAGGACACACGGGCCTTATTACCTGGACTGCCATCCTTGCGGCGCAGTAATGGCTACACGCAATAATGGCTACACGCAATACTGGCTATAATCAGGGAAACAATCCCCGCGCCAGGTGTCAGGTTGGCACGCACGTGCACACGGCACGTGGATGTGGAACACAAACCCCACGCAACGCTCCAAAAGCACGTCATCGGCTGAAGCAGGTATCCAACACTGTCATAAGATGCAAAATTGAAGGTCAAACCCCAAACCACATCTGCGGCCATGCGGCCGTTGGGTTCTGATGCGGTTGCTGAGTGTGCGGGTTTGATTGCTTCTCCGCAAGACTTGGGTGCTTCTCTCAACCACCAGCGGGACCAACATATATCGCAGCGGCCATGATCTTCAAACACGACACTCATACCAGTACATACGTCAACGCACAAGACCATTAGCATTTCCACTCAGCCGCTAGCCGAAGGCTCGCTTGACACCGCCACGCAGAGACCACTTCTTTGGCGCACAAGCGTCTTCGCGCTATGGCGAGGTAGCTTGGACTAGTCAGTAATTGTGTTGGAATGCAATAAGAATAGATAAGATGCGGGCGCACATGTCGCCACGGCCCGCACACTGACACTCAAACTTCACACGCGCACGCAGCATTGACCTGCTTCGCCCATCACCCCTTCGCTAAATGTCCCGTTTCCCCTCCTTTTTGACATCGTCCGGTGAAGACAAACAACCGCATTCTCGCAACTGTTCTTCTTAGCCTCTCAATCAATAGTAAATTGCAGCTAATTAGCACTAATTATTCTCACGGTCGCTCGCGGTTGGCGGCGTCATGCGACACAAAAGGTGACGTGCAGCAGCATCAGCCCCGAACGCAGGCCGCGCCACCGGTTTGTCGCATGGGCCCCCGCCAGCGCGCGTACATTCACAGAAAGCGCACCACGGTTCCGCAAACTCCTAATTCTTATTTCCTGGAGTCTGCACTTCGGGAGCTGCAGGTTGTCCCAACTGTCCGAACCACCTTTGCACAGCTCTTACGGCTGAGATTGAGTTGTAGTCTTAGACGGGCCCTCTGCTGCGATGCAGAGGCATTGATCCCCGCGCGCTCCGCAAGCAAGCACGCGGCCGCGCAATCACCACCGGCGGCCACGCGTAGCAGCCAAAAGCGGCCACGTGGGCTCCTGGGGCGCAGGCGATTATGCCCGCCACCGCAAGCTGCTGCTGTTGCGTGCTTACTCGAGAGCAGACCTCCGCACCCTAAACGAAGCCTCTACGACTGCTGGAGCTGCTGGGCCGCGGCGGCGGCCGCGGCGGCCGCGGCGGCGGCGTTTGCGTCCATGGCGCAGCGCGCCTTGCGCAGCGCCTCAGCTTCCAGCGCGGCCAGCAGGCCTGTTTATTTATTAGTAATCAGCAGCGGCGGCGGGGCGAGGGGCGCAACAGTCGTTGGGCACTTCGGGCCACAAGGAAAAAGGGTAAATGCAGAGGCATGGGGTTCCGCTCGCTGGTATCCTGCCGCTCTGCCTGCATGGCTGTTTTGTCAACCTTCTGTCTTTCCAAGTCCCTGTCATGCACCTGCGGCCCTGCTGCAATCGCGACAAAGCGTATTGGCTCTTGCCCAGCCCCATCACTACTTGCCTAAGTGTCACACACACCCGCCCAAGTGTCACACGCACACTGCATGAGCCACACCTGCATCGGGGCGGCCGAGGCCGTCGAGGTCGACCGAAGACAGCGGCGAGGGCTTGGGCGAGGCGGGCGCACTGCGGGATGCGGGCGTGGCTGACTCGTCTGTCCACGTTGATTGGCAGTCGGTAGGCGGGATGGGGTGCGAGAGCAGCGGGCATCGCAGGAGGGACGCGTCAAAACAGAAGAGAACTAGAAGCCATTTCGTGAGGCGTGCATGCCGAAAAGAGAAACACAGAAAGCTCGAGACCGCGGCGCAAGCCAGCGGGCGCCCGCAATCAGGGCCCAACACGGCCAAGCAATCACGCCCTAGATCGGCACTGCTGGGTCGAGCGCAACGATGGGGTAATACAGTACACCTCAAACCCAATCCTTAGGAGCACGCAACTCACCCACACTGAGCGCCATGACGACTGGGCGCGGCGCGCCTCCGGCCTCGGTCTCGGCGGCGGCCTCGGCGGCGGCGATCTCAGCCTCGATGGCGGCGAGCCGGGCCTTCTCCTCCGCGGCCTGCACATTGATTGGGGAGCGCGGGGTAGGCAAGCAAAGGACAGCAGGGTGAATTGCGCCGTGTGAAACCCAGGGTGGATTGTGGCAAGACGGGTGTCACCGAGCCTCTTGATTGAGGGCCGAGTCCCTGCTGACATCACCACTGATGTCAGCTAGCTAGCTACCGAGTGACGCTATCCCCCTCATACATCCCGCACCAGCAGCCACCACCCACTGACCCACCTCAACGGCGGCGGCGTGTCCAGCCATGGCGCAGCGAGCTGCCTCCATCGCCTGGGCCTCCAGCTGACTCAGCACGCCTGTTCGTGGGACGGTTTCAGGGAGTTAGCAAGCTTGGATCTGGAGAAGCGTGCGAGACCGCTGCGGGCAAGAGCGACAATGGTGCAAAAATGCGCAAGGCTCTCTCCAAAGGTGTTGACAGCATTGTTCATACACTGGCAGTGTGGCAAGGGCCGGCAATCCGGTATGGAGCTGTCGTGGTCACAGCAGGGGACGCACAGCAAGCACGCACCGGTGTTTGACGGCTCATATTGCTCGGTGGGCGCAGCGGCGGCCGCAGCAGCGAAGCACGTCTGCTCCTCTAGGTGGGAGAGGGACAGCTGCGGCTCGGCGGCGGCGGCGGGGTCCACGGCCCGGCGATACAGGGTCTGCGGGAAGAGTACAGCAGGCATGGGCCGAAACACAAGAGGGCATGCGGGCGTGGTTGGAGAAGAGGATGGGCAGGGGCGATTTTGACAACGTGCGTGGCGCGTGGATGCTGGTGTGTGTGTTTGCACGCTAGCTGGGGGGGTGCGTCGGGAGTCGGCAATGCCATGTGCGAGTTGGGCTGCAATGCATACCCGAGTGAAGCGAGCGCACCTCATCTGCAATCATGCGAGCGCTCTTGCCGACCTCCTTGGCCCGGCGGAAGGCTTCCTCTGCCAGGGCCTCGAGCTTGGCTGCAATCACAGGAGGGGGCAGGGGGCGGGGTTGCCGGACATCAGATAGGAGAGGAAGTGCATTGGTTGGTGGGAAGGGAGATAGGCAGTCACAAGCAAAGCCAAAGGTGCCATTGTCGCTGCGGTTGCTAGCGATTGAAAGCGCATGAAGAGAAGTGGGGGAGGGCCTGTGGGGCCGGGGTTTAGAAGCGATCAAGTCGAGGGCAGGGGACGTGGGTTGCGCCAGTTGTCGGAGTGGCGCGGCCGTTGGGCGAGTGCGTCGCACGTGCGCTGAGCTGGCTCGCGAGTTTACATATTGAACCCGCCCTCACCTGCGTCCACGCTGATGTTGGCCCTGACTGCTGCTGTGTCCTGCAGGATCAATGCGAGTGCAGGCGCCACAGGTTAGGTAAGGCGAGAGGCACGCATGCAAGGCCTCGGTTACAAGACTCGCTCGCCGACCGAGCAGCGACGGCTAAACGAAAGCTCGAGACCACTTTCAGGTAAGAGATGATTACAGCAGACTCGCGCTCAGCGCCTCGGCGGTCGGCGACACAAAAAAAGCGGGAGCCGCACACTCACGCGCAAGTCCTCACCGTGAGCTGGACTGCCGCGACATGCGCCCTGACGGAGCGACGACTGCCCTGGCAGGCAGTGCGTTGCACCACCAGGCTTGAGCTGTGAAGCAGCACGCTGGTCGACGCCATGGTGTTGCGATGGACGGGAGGGAGTTGGGCTTTGTGAGCGTGTATGTGGGGTCTGTAAACGATGGTGTTTTGTCTTGAGAGCTGTATTTTAAGCGCTTGTTTGTGTGTATGCTTGATTGTAATTAAGGAATGAGCAGCGGAGCCCGAGCTTATATCTTCAGGATGGCGCCCGGGAAAGGGTCCGTGACGTCAGGTCGACGCGACCATTCATGCATATTTTAGTGTCAAATCCGTGCACGTTAGTTGCAGTGATAGAATTTGTATAACCAAACCACGCTACAGTAGCCTGGAGTGCTGTTTTGCGGTCGTGCGGCCTAGTGAATGACAGCCCAACGGTCACACAGAGGTTAAACCACTATGAAAGGTTTGCAATCAGTACATGAAACGAATTATAAAATATTAGAGCTGATACGGCTGGGAAAGTCAGCTCGCGCGGAACGTTTTGCCTTGGCAGTACGTCCGGCCCCAAGCAGCAGAAGACCTCGAGCATTGCCAGCGCGGCAAGGCACTACATGCCAATTTTTTTGACGGTGCGGAGCATGTGCTGGAGCGGCTACTCGGTTGGTGTCGGAAGCAGCTGGTCAGGCCTTGCCCACACGGGGGGCACGCCGGTCGGGATGGGGGCACGAACCCTCGAGGGGGTCGATCTCGCCCCACGTCGCATGAAATGCTGCACCGAAACCTGTTGTATCATTTATATGCTATAAGCATGCCTCATTACAAATAATATCGATGGCGAGCGACGTTGCTGTTTAGGTTCGGCCATCGCGGAGTGATACGTCGTGTTATGCTCTGACCGATTTCCTAATACTTTGCTCTTTGGTGCAAGGAGTCTACGGCAATAGAGCTGGCGATGCGCGGTGCCTGGAAGTGGTCGCAATGCCGACATGTTAGGTCCCACCCAAAACAACGTAGTTTAGCACCAAGGCCTGGATCAATATACATCTTGCATGTCAAGTAACACAGTAGAATCATTAGGGGAACCGCAGGGGGCTCTGCTGCGCGGAGATGCTGCGATGTTGACACTTCGCGGACCCGAGCACAGACCGTCGCTATCCCTCAGCCCAGAGGCCTGGAAACTGTTAACATTAGTGTCAAACATCTATAACACGCAGTCTGGGCTTGCTCTGTCGATGTGGCCGAGGGCGGGTTTCGCGACACGCTCCCCTCACAGCAGCCCCTGCCTTACTTGCGTGGTGCTTCCCAGGATGCTGCAGCCCATGCCCCTAACATTCGCCCGCCGTAACCCATCCTGTTTAGTGCATATATGTACATGGAGACTAGACAGCGGCAGCACAGAGATGCAAGCTATGCGCGGGGGGCCTCTAAAGTGAGGCGGATTCGTCTGATGTGAGATCCTGGAAAGCGCCCAGTACACCAGTCCCATGCGCCTGCGATGGCCCCATGGACCCAAGCCCATGTATATATGTGTATGTAGTGAGGGGGACGCTGTATGTGAGGGCTGAACCGCGGCCATGGGCTCAAAATGGCTCAAAATATAACGCCGCCATGAACCACCACAAAATGCCACGTAGACCGCAGACAGGGGCCGCTCATGCCCCCGGAAAGTGGCGTCTGCCTACCTATATGTATAAAATAGTCGACGGCGCCACATATGCGAGTCTGGTTGGGTTTGGACATGGTTGATGGACTAAAACCACTAAAACCGACCCCAACGACAAAAACCGAAAATTTTTGCTATTTGCAATGAACGCCAGGATTTTAACCTGGTAGCCCCCTTAAGGAGTATGGGTTTAGGCCGTGTGCAAAGTCTCAGCCTGGCGTTCATTGCGAAGCGCATGTTCTGGGGGCTGCCGTTTTGGCCCCCTTTATGAATGGCGTGCCCCCCGTGTGGGCCTTGCCCCGTCTCAGCCCGCGTGCAGCCAGCGCTCCACCCGGCCTTCCGCTGGCCTGCCGTGTGGCGGTGGCACCCCCCCCCCCCCCGGTAACCCAGGCTTGCAAGTGGCATGCAGATAGCTCCCTGCGCCACCCCCTCTTGCGGCGCGTGGTCCAGACAGGATGTCGCTCCTGCCGCGATGTCCTGTGAAGGCCCTCGACCCTGCTGAGCGCAAGGGCGCCGGTGCCTGCGCCTTGTGCACCGTACTTTCCCCTTTATTTTTGCATGCTTCCTCACTTGCTCACGTCGACGTTCAATTCTGCGTGGCCGCGCGGTCTACTGATCGAAACAGAGGACTGTGGACCAAACTGGAAGCACCAGTGGCACAGCCCCAGCTTTTACCGACATGCGCTAGAATGCAAATGCGAAATGCGAGAGCGAGGCAGCCGGGACGAGGATGTCGCATCTGGTAGGCAGCAGCGAAAGAGGTGAGCAGCAAGCAGAGGCCAGTGGCATTTACCTCACACGTGACGGTAAACCGCTGGTAAAAAACGGGCGTCCTGACACACGCTGTCGGCATGACTGTATGCTGCGTGGTATCGGCGCTGGGCTGTCGTGCGCGGCGGGCTGCGGTGGCGAGGCCGCCGCGGTGCGACCAACCTGAAAATCGCCAGCGCCACCGGTGTCCAGCGCGACATGCGGGAGGGAGGAAAGGCGAGGAACTTGTAAAAGGACAAAGGAAGGCATGCAGTCGCAAATCAGGCAGGACAACAGGGCGAGCAAGGCGGGAGTGCGAAACGGCAAGGCTGCGCTGGGCTGGGCTGGGGGCTGCAACTGGGAGGCGGGGCCACTACGCGACATGGTGCAAGACTAATGTAAGGAATGGACAGGGGGGGGTAGAAACAAACTTTTTTGACCCCAGGCCACAAAACCTCCCGGACCCCCCGACCGACCGACCGACCGACCCCTATGGACAAAACCGTGTGTTTCAGGGGGTTTTACCCATCCATTTAATGCCGGAGTGGTGCCAATCGATTGCTCTTGATGTGCTCTATCACGCTGTGCGATTTGCCGGTCGTGCACGTGACTTCGACATGTGCAAAATTCTATCCATGGAAATGTCCCCGGGCCTGACCCACCCCAGCCAACAATGAAACAGGCTACGCGCATAGCGACACGCAACAACAATATACTCTCTCGGTTGGTTTACCGCGATTGGACTGGGGTTTACCGCGATTGGACTGTGGCGGCATGACATGTGGCTGTGTGACATGCCGACATGTCAACAACAATTCACGTCATTGCTTCCTGCAGTGTCCTCCATCGCTGCAAACATTGCTACAGTGTGTTGCAGTTGCACACGCAGGCTTACAGAAGCGTTTGGGGCTCGTGGGACAAAGTTTTGCACAAACCGTGACAAAACCTTGGGGGACCCTGGACCGACCGACCGACCCAAAACTTTGGAGGCCCATAACTTTGCACCCAGTACCCCATTTTTATTTTAAAAGCGGATTCTGAGCGCTCTCGTTGAGCTCTATCCATTTGAAGCATGGGGTATGTTTCGGAAGATTCTACCCCCGCCCCCCTGGAATGGACGAAATAAATAATGTATAACATGAAAGGAAGTATGGAAGCTTTTGCGCCCCCTACAATGCAATGGTGGCTTTGGTTTCTGGTATAAACTACCGGTACCCCCCCCCCCCACGCCTTCACGTGGAGGGCACTGAAACTTGCTGCTGATTGAGGACCAAGGGGGTGAGGGGTGCCGTGACGTACGACACGCCTTCGGACGCCGCAAGCACATCTGCACATCAGAATCAAAGAGCGCTCCGCATTTCACCACGGTGATATCACTTTACATCCACACAGACCACGCGCAGTCCGGACTCCCTGGCAGCGCAATTTGCGCCGGGACTATCGCACTGATCTTTTTCTTCACGGTCGGGGGTAACAGTTCGGCGCCAAACAGCAGCGCCTTACTAGGGCTCCCTCGCGCACACCTGTACACTCACAGCACAGCCCATCAAAACATTGAACACCCTCAGCCCTTGGGCTAGCCCCGCCGGCAGGGCCTCTGCACGCGCTGGCCTACACTGGGTTGTCGGTTTCATCTCCTTCACGTACCATGCAGGCTTCACCCGGGCCCCCACATCCGCCTGCAGCACAATCCGTCGCATTTGCTGCGTATCACCTCTTGTCATTACCAATATGGTGTCGGCCCCCAGGACCAACATAACGCGAGCCACGGAGGCCAAACACATTAAATTCCAACCACGGCCAAGAACTAGACGTGCGCTATGAACACGTTTCCGGTACCGTGTGGGCTTGGGCGGATTCAAATATCCGGATTGAAGCCCCATCGACGCAGGCGCCCGCATGCATCCATCCACCGCACGTTTGAGAGCATGCGGGGTCGTCAACAACCGAGCGCCGCAATGTCCCATATATAGCAGACCGCCAAAACAGCCACTCCCTTTTTGGTTACGGCCCGCCCAAATCCAAATTGCCCGTGTAGACACAAAAACAGGCGCATCCTATTTGTTATGCATGGAGCCGTCAAAACGCCTGGCCGCATATATGAAAATCACGGCCCCTCAAGCGGCATCAGCAATCACAAATGTGTACCAGAGCTCTACTACCGTTATCCGTGCCAAAGGTCACCAAGTGCATGCTACACACACCTCCCCTCGCCCGCCCGTATGGCAAGGTTGAGAAATGACATGAAAGACGCCGCCGGTAGGTCAGGCGAAGCCCAGGAACCCTGAAGAACTGGGCATCATTATTCCGAAGCATGGATGATCATCACCACACACGCGCCCACGCACGCACGAAACATTGCAATCTGACAGCCGCCGTGCTGGCTTCTGTGGATCTACCTGTAGGCTGGTCAGTCGCCTACATACCAGTCTGAGGCGAGTCCGGCGGCTGCCGCGGAGCCACGTGCGGCCGCCAGTGCTGGCCACTGCCCGGCCACAGGCTGTAACAGCGGCAGCCCCCTCCACCTCGCGTGCCGACGAAATTTCTGAGCTGCCGCCGCCTCAAGAAGCGCAGCTCGATTGCCGATGCCGCAAATACAGATGCGTGCACATTGTGTCGCAGACCACCAACTGCTCAGGCGCATCCGGCGTCCCAGTAGTTGACGCCGCCATGTCCAGCCAGCGCCATGCACGCCACCACCCTGGCATGCAGGAGCTTCACATGCAACCGCCCGTACCGACCCACATCGCTCGACCACGTCACCAGCCGGTGAGCCCTCCGCTTGCTGCCCCCCCCCCCGCGTTCTTTTTACTGGCCCATGCTCTTGGTGTTGACCTCACGCGCCTTCTTCAGAGCCTCGTGCTCCAGGGCTTCCAGCTTGTCGGCTGTGAGTTGGAAGGGAAGGGCGGTGCAGCCACATGCGAAGGAAGGCACAGGGTCAATGGCAAGTTCGCAGGCGCTAGATAGGTTTCATGCGTTATGCTGTTGTATGAGCCGGTTTGAACAAGTCCTTCAGCGCTCTATCTGCAGCCAGCCTCAAGTCTGCTGCACGCCACCGCACCTGCAAATGCAATCCTGGCCCACTCCCTATCCCGCGCCCTGCGACCCCGGCACACGCCAACAGCCATCCCCGCCCTCCCCCGGCACCGGATCCGGCTTGCCATCACCCATGTGTCCATTTACTACGTCTCCCAGTCTCGACTTCTCCCCTTCCACCTCGCATCCTCTCCAGAGTTACCATCATCACCATGACTTTTCCATTGTCGACGCCAACTCACCGAAGTCAAGAGCCTTGGCCACGGGGGTGGCGGGCTTGGCGGACGCGGGCGTCTTGGAGCCGCTGCCGCTGTAGTAGGCGCCAAAGGTGCCAGCAAGCAGCGCCTCGGTGTCGGGCACGTCCTCGTGCGCGGCGGCGGCGTCGATAGAAGACAGCGAGCGAGCCACCTCGTAGAAGCTCTGCATGCGCAGGCGCATGTGCGATGTGGGTTGCGGGCCGGCAAGGTGGTGGAAGGGCGGATGTAGGGAAGGGCGCTGTGTCAGGTACGCGTGCAATGCGCAGTGCTGAATGCAGCTAGCACGCGCAATTTTTGCAGCAAGCTGCGCTGGTGCAGATGTGACTTTCAGGGGCGAGGCTGGTTGCTGGGAAGATTAGCGTGACAAAAAGTACGGCTGGGGGTCGCGCACCTTCTCGGTGGCCGACTCCTTGCGCGACGTGACCGCCTTGTTCATGGCCTCCGCAGCCAGCTTCTCGAGGTTGTCTGCAAGACGGAAGAAACCGACGTCATTAGACGTGCTTGGTACTGCAGCGCAATGGCGTGGAAGCGACCGAATGCCGCGCCGGCGAGACCATCGCACCAACCGCCGCAACACTCGGACGTCAGGCAGTATCTGCGAAACAGACTTACGTGCCGCCTCATCAGCGAACTTGGCAGCGATGGCCTCCACGTCCTACATCGGGCACAGCGGAGGGCAAGCTTCACGGCGCAGGCGCGCGCAAATTGAGGCATTCCCTCCATGGGTTTCGCTGGCGCACTCGTTCATCAAGCGCGCCAAAACGCCGGTAATAGGTCAAGTACAGCACTGAAGCCATTACCACCAGCCAGCTGCACGGGCCAGGAACGCGGCTGCCAGCGAGTGACAAAACGGTGTCGGCGACTCGAACCGCGACACTTCCGTTTCCGACATCCGCAGCTTTCGGAATCAAGTCCTAAACAATCATATCAATACATGCATGCCATGGAAGCAAGCCGCAGCCAGCGCAAAGCCCGCGGAAGTTGCACGCCTGCATGCAACGACGCAACACTTGCCTGCGTAAAGCCCGATGCCTTGGAATCAGGCTGCTGGAATCGAACGGTGGTGCCACGCACGCGAGGAAGCGAGCAGGGTGCGGCGCTGGTGCGCGGGCGGCAAACGCGCGCGGACTTGGTAATCGACGAAAGGGCCATGGTTAATCAATTGAGCTGGTTTAGAAAGTGCAGCAAAGCGTGTATTGTTTGTATTAAGTGTGGAGCTGTGTGCCGAAGCTTGCAACTCATGAGGCATTTGAGGCAATTTGGTCATGGGTCTGCCGAGTCAGCATGCTGCCCTAGTCAATCATTCGGTCTCCATTACGCAGGGAAGCAGCTGGCACTAGAGTTTACAAATGCCCTTGACTCTCAGAACGCAGGAGTGCAAAAGCGCGTGCCGGCGGTTTCCCTGCCAACCCCCTCAAAGCGTATGAAGGTACCGGCAAGTCAAGTACGAAGCCTAGCCCACACACACGCTGCCAGTGAATGCACTTCAAGCCAGCGACAACGCATCAGCAGCATATCTATCCAGAACTGGCTGGCGCAGCATGCATCATGTCGGTGTATCCAGTCTCCGTGACCGCTTCCCGTACGCGACGGGGCATGCAACCCCTGCTGCACCATTGTACACAACGCCGCTAGTTGCCTGTGCAGCCGGCCTTTTGCTCTGCACTCACAGCTAAAATCTTCCTTCTCGACACACATGCATGTCCAACTTACAACCCTTGCCCTGAGGGCACGTCGACTACCAACCAGGTTGTTGCCCCCCCCCCCGCCCCCAATTTCAAGCTGCTGTGTCCTTCCTGACCTGTGCTGCTCCTCCGCCAAGCCCTGGCCTCAGTTGCCGCTGCTTCACCTCCGTCCCAACATGCGCTGTACCCGTGAGTGCGTACCTGACGCGGGCCGCCCAGCGCGCACGCAACACACGTACAGACACACACCTAGCACGCACCGGGCCTCGCCCCCTGCCATTTCAATCTATCAAATACAGCCGGGCTGCGGCGAGCATTGCATGGGCCTCCAGCGCCGCCAGCAGCAGTTGGTGCGGGTGCCCCCGGTCGCTGTAGTGCCCTATCTATCCGCTGTGCTCAGCGCTCAGCGCTGCGGCCCAGTGCCGGTCTCCTCGCCCACCGCCGGCTGGCGCTTGGACTTGGGGTTGGGCAGCGCCTATGGGGGTTGGGTTGGGGCCGGGGGGGGGGTTACATGCATTAAGATTAGAGAAGACGGGGCGGAGATCAGGGTGAAGGGGATGGATGGTCACGTGCAGGGACAGGCGCAGTAAGGTCGAGGGCGAAGGCAGCGATAACAGCTGCAGCTGCAATACTATATGAATGTCTGCGGCGGAGCAAGCCTCTCATGGGGAACTCAGCGAGCGTCAAGGCACGTTGGCCATGTCGGCGCCCAGGCCCCAGCATGCACCCACCGCCCGCCTTGATGACGTACCTCAGGGGGCGACGGCCAAGGCACGAGCGCGCGATAGCACCCCCACACCCTTGCTCGCGGCCACACAGGCGCCGTGTCCCTCGCGTACCCGCCCCTACCTGCCGCTTCCTACCCCGCTCACCCTTAGCCTCCTGCGCCGCTGCGCTCCTGGGCTACCCCTGTCCCCACCCCAGGGCCCTCCAACACCCCACACCCCACACCCACCCCGTCCGGACTGCGCGCAAGGTCTTCCATCGCCTCCCGCTCCATGGCGCCTGGGCGGATGGGGGGCGCGGTTAAACACGGCGTGTTAGTGCGGGTGGTAACATGGCGTGTTAGTGCGGGTGGTAACATGGCGTGTTAGTGCGGGTAGTAACATGGCGTGTTAGTGCGGGTGGTAACATGGCGGCGGCGTCCGGCACTGGGCGTGTTTGTGGCCAGGTGCAAGTTGCTGGGTTACGAATGTGGAGCGGGCGGAGTGAGCGTGGGTAGTGGAGCTAGCGGTGTTTGACTGACGGACGGACCCAAACACGTGCGTGTATGTCCGCCGCCCCGTGCGACAGTGACCGCGCACGCCCCCTCTTTTACACCCCCGCTCCGCACCCCACTCCTTCTCTCCCTCTTTCAATCCTTGTCTCTCACTCTCACTCTCACCCGCGCCCCTGCCGTACTCTCCCTCCAGCTGCTGGTTCAGGTCGTACTCTGCCGGCACCGCCTGGTCCATGGAGGCGCTGCGGCTGCGGCCGGGCGCGTGCAGCGACTGCGGGGCACAGCAGGAGACAAGCGGAGGGGCCAAGGTTGGGGGATAAGGTTGAGGGGCTAAGGTTGGGATTAGGGGTTGGGCGGCTCCTAAACCCCAGGCGGGCACGCCCAATAATGGACTGCTGGCGTCCAGGGGTCATACCTACCCTTCTGTTCTACCAGCACCAATGCACCCGCACCTCCACCTGCCTACCTCCTCACCTCCCGACCCCTCCTTTAGATTGGTTTAGTTTGGGCTGGTAACCACAACCTCCCCACCCCTCCCCACTACTTCCCCACCGCTCGCGCACGCACGCACATGGTCCACGTGGCGGCTGAAGCCGGTGGCGGCCGCCGCCTGCGCCGCCGCCTGCTCCGCCAGGGCCTCCAGCTTGGCTGCAGGGCAGGTGTGTGGCAGGTGTGTGGCAGAGGCAGCGCCATGCGCGATTGATGGCTCGCGCATTCCCAAGACAAATGCTCTGGTGAAAGGAATGGGTTAGACACGGCATGCAGGTCGGGCAGCTCGCATGTGGGGCTGGCAACCCGACAGCACTTCACTATCCTGCACCGCGCGCACGCACACGCGCACGCACACGCGCACGCACACGCACACGCACACGCACACGTCAGAAATAACACCACCTGTTCACCCACCCACCCACCCACTCACCATGGTCGGGCGCCCCCAGCTGCATGTGCCCGGTGGCGGCGCACGCCTCCGTGTCCCAGCCCAGGCACGGGTCCAGTGCCGCCTCGCCACCGGGCTGCTGCTGCTGCTGCTGCTGCTGCTGGGACTGGGACTGGGGCTGGGTAGAGGCGGAGGAGGAGGAGGACAACTCGGGGTTGGGGACGCCGTTGAGGCCTGTCGGAAGTACACGGCAGGTAGGAACCATGCGGCTCTTACACGGAGAGAAGAGCATGTGCGCATGACCTCCCGACCCAGTATTGCGTACGCCTAACGCGGCGTGTGCAAATGTCCCATGATGCGGTTGCTTCACACATACACACACACGCACTCACCCTCCACCTCCTCCGGCCCGCGTTGTTTCGCCATCAGTACGCCCCCGCCCTCCCCCGCCGCCGCCGCCGACAGCAGCAGCAGCGCGAAGACGCTGGGGCCGCCGCCACGGCCGCTGCCGCTGCCGCTGCGCCGCTGCTGCTCCTGCTGCTGCTCCTCGCTGCTGGCCCAGGGGGTGGTGGTGGGCGAGATGGGCGGCGGGATGGGCGCCTCGCCGTAGTCGTCGTCATGGGCGGTGTAGATGCGGGACTTGCGCTCGTCTAGCTCCTGGGGGGGGGGGGGATGGAGAGGGAAAGGGGGAAAGGTGGTACCTATTTTGTAGGCAACGCAAAAAAAGTATTGGCAGTTTTGCACCGCACCGCACAACAGCCTGTCCCAACCACACATACACACACACACACACATCTCCGTTACCGTTTACTAACACACACACACACACACAAACATCACAGTATACACCACCAACCGACTACCCAGCACTCGCATCCCCACATCCCCACAGCAGTCGCCCCTTCCGCCCGCTCCCGCAACCCACACCCCACACAACCCACCCACGCTCACCTGCAGCAGCCCCTCCACGTAAGCCTGGGTGGAGTCCGGCCCCTGCTGCTGCTGGGCCCCAAGGCGGGCCAGGTCAGCGCGCGCGATGGCAGCAGCAGCAGCAGCGTCTGCGAACGAGCGTGGTGCGGTGCGGTGTGGCGCAGGTTACGGTATTGGTTAAAGAAACATAGAAGTACGGTTGAAAGGGATAGGCAGTCTGTAGTCAGCAGGACAGGGACAGCAGGGGCGTTTGGGTTGGGGAGGTGGTCGCGGTAGAGTCTGCGACCGGCTACCTAGCGTAGTGCTTCGCACCCGCCGACTGCTGTGCCTGCTGTGAATGCTCCTCCTGAATCCGCTGGTCCGCGCTAGGCTGCTGCTGCAGCTGCAGCTGCTGTTGGTGGCTTTGGCGGCTGTGGTGGTGGTGTTGGTGGCTGTAGCGGCTGTGGGCAACCTCGTGGCGGAAAGGGTGACCTTGGTGGCTTTGGTGGTGGTGGTGGTGGTAATGGTGTCGGTGCTCATGGTGCCGTGCCGCAATCGCCTCCACCACGCCTCTTGCCGTGGTGGCGGCGGCGCGCGCGGCTGCGCCCGCCGCACTGATGGCGGCGCCGCCACGGCCGCGCCAACCGCCGCCGCCGCCACCGCCGCCGCCGCCGCCGCCGCCGGGCGCCTCGTCTTCATCGCTCTCCGCTGTTGAGGTTGCAGCAGCAGGCGCAAACACTGCACGCACTGGCGGTTTGTATGTGTGGCGGTGCGGCGGCGCGGCGGCGGCGGCAGCAGCAGCGGTGGCGGCGGTGGCGATGGGCCCGTGGGTCGGTATGCGTGCCTGTGTGTGTGCTGCTGCGAGCTCTGGGCTGCGGGGCTGAGGCGGGCTAGTCCTAGTCAATCCGACACTGTCCTCAATCCCAACCCGTAATAGTATCATCACCATATGTACACATGACACTCAAATCCATCACACACAAGCATGCAGGAATCCACGACTTGCAATTACCCTACCAAGTCAATCCCGCGCTCATCCCACCCTGCTCATCCCACACACCAGCCGTGCGCCGCCAGCACCCCTGCCCGCCCCTTCCCCCCTCTGCTGTCCTCGCACACGCACAGTCCTCCTCCCGCTCACCGTCCCTGCCGGCGGCGGCCGCCGCCGCCGCGCCGTCCGCCGCCGCGTCGGCCAGGTCGCTGACGCTCTCCGCCACCCGCGCCTGCGCCGCGCCCAGCAGCAGCCGCAGCTCCTGCCGGCCGTGCGCGAAGAGCAGGAAGCGCCACCAGAACCAGGCGCTGTAGGCGAAACCCACCGCCTGTGCGTGCAGCGATGGATGGATGGATGGACGGGTTGAGGGGCGGGTGGGTGAGGGGCCGGGTGGGGATGGAGGAGAATAGGAGATGGGAGATGGGGGATTTATTCTCCCCCGACACCGCCCCAGCATCTCACTGCCCCTCCATATTCTTTGCTCCTCCCAAACCTCCTCCCAGACCTCCTCCCTTTCCCTTCCTTTCCCTTCTCCCCCTCCCTTCCCGCACCCTTCGCTTCCTTGTCTCATGGCTGTTGAGATAGTGCGCGTCAAGGACGTCCCCGTTGTTTCAAACGATTAATACGCTGAATCCGTATGTGTGGACTCCAGTCTAGCGTTGTGAACCGCATCTTTGGTGGCGTCGTAGCAGTAGGGAGGTAGCTAGGCACGGATAGTTCAAACCGACCCCGGCTATGTCCGGGCGATGAGGTAGTTCGGCCTCAGACAGTGGCGGGCTGAGCCCCTTTTCCCTGACACAGGGGAACACTTGTCCTTGTCTCATCCTTGGACTGTCTGTCTGCCTGCCCTGCCCGCCCACCCTCACCCAGCAAGCCCGCCCGCCCACCTCGAACGCCTGCGGCAGCAGCGGCACGCGGTCCACCGCCCCCAGCACCGCACTGCCCAGGTAGGCGGCAACGGCCAGCGCCGCCGCCTCGGCCACAACCAGCCGCTTGTCCTGAGGGGTTTGGGTGGTAGGGGTGGGAGGGGGTGGTAGGGGTGGTTGGGAGGGGTGGGAGGGGTGGGAGGGGCGGATGGGAGGGGTGGGGTTTGGGTGGTAGGGGTGGGAGGGATAAGGGTTACGAGCATTGGGGGTAAGGGGGGGGGCGAACCGGAGGGCAGCGGGCGTTGCGGTAGGGTTGCTTGGGCAGATGGGGCAAGGATCAGAGGGAAGATGAGACAAGGATGCGATAGAGACGGTGCGCATGCCCGGTATTCGGTCCCTGGCATCATGCCCAATGGATTGGGCGCAGGTTAGGTGCAGGGCAGGTGTAACCCACCGCCCCGTGTCTCCGTGTCCCGGTGGTTCCCACGCCCCCACTGCCCCTCCCACCCAAATCGTGTCTCTCACCGGCACGCCCTCCCACCACTGCCGCAGTCCGGCCAGCGAGCGGCCGGCGGCGCGCCCCACGCCCCGGGCGCGCGGGTCGGAGCTCAGAGCCGCCAGCGGGTTGGTAGCGGCGCTGCGGGCCGCCGCCTCCGCCTCGGCCTCCGCCGCCGCCGCCGCCTCGGCTCGGGCCTGAGCCATCAGCTCATCCTACGCGGCATGGGTGTTGATGGTGGGCGAAAGAGAGCGGTCAATGACACGTAACAAGGTGCGAGCGGAGCGTTGATTGTCAGCGACTCCGGAATGTGGGTAATGGGCTGGGCCGGCGTGACGGGACCGGCGGCGGGAGCTATAGCCCTGAAGGCAGCAGCCGGCCTGCGCCTCGCCTCAGCAGCAACCCTCGCGCATTCCGCTTGCCAGCCCCAGCAATCTGTATTCAATCGCTAGCTAGCTAGTAGCTAGCTAGAAGCTGTGTGTCGCGGGCTAACACTCACGCACTCACCGTTGGCTCGCGGTAGCCCGAGGGCGGCGGCCGCAGCACCTCGCGGAACGCCTCCTCCCGCCGCACGCGCGCCTCCTCCGCCGCCTCGGCCGCCGACGAAGCGCTGTCCTCATTGCCGCTGCTGCTGCCGCTGTTTTCGTCGCGAGCGAAGTTCCGAACGGCCCCAATGCTGCTGCTCTCAACCTCGGGCGGCTGAGGCGGCTGCGTGGAGGCGCCCGCGCTTCCGGAGGTGCTGTCGGAGGCTGAGGAGGCCGGCTGCTTATTATTGCTGGTGCTGCTGCTGTCACCGCCCCAGCGGAAGGCTAGCACGCGCACGCAGCTGCCGCGGCCGCCGGCGCGAGGCAGCTGCAGCGCGTGGCGGGCGGCGGTGGCGAGACGCCGGCCGCGGAGGTGGCTGCTGGCGCTGCTGCTGGCGCTGCAGGCACCCGCGGCTTGGGCCAGGCACAGTGCGGCGGTCATTTCTGCGTACTGCTGCTGCTGCTACTCTTGCTGCTTGTGGGATTATTTCCTTGCAAGGTAAGGAGTGATGTTGGTATGGGTGTTGAACGTTTGATTGCGTGCTTGAAGGTGGCAAAAGCGGGGCTGGGCGGGGATGATATCGACATCGGAAACGCCCTGCTGCCCCGCGAGTTTCATTCCGGAACCGCGGGGGCCTGCGCGCAGCCGGCCTCACGTTAAGGTCCACGTCGCGGCCTGCGGGCACCTGCATAAGCGTGCGTAGCATGTGCCGACAGTCTAGGCGGTACTGGGAACAAAACGCCGGTGTGGGGATGCAAGACCCGGCGATTCCGGCTATTCCGGAATGCGACCCGCGGTCCCCGGGCCGCTGACACGCTTTCCCACACCTGCACCCGCGCAGCTCCAACCAATAGAAGCGGAGCCCACACCAACCCCAAGCGGTTTTTATCTTCCATGTTAGATTCGGAACGCTTTGACGCTCGGAGCCGCTGACCGTGGCCGCAGAGCCGGCTCACCTCGCGCGCGTGCGGCGAGTGCGGCGTGAACACATTAAGCACGTCCCCATCCGCGCAAGGCACACTGCACAGGTATTGATGCGGCCCGCAGTATGACGCTCTGTAACGCGGTCCCTGGTCATGGCGTGGCAACACGGAGGCAAAGTGCGCGACGCCATGCGATGGCTCGGGAGCAGGCAACGCCAGCACAGCTCCCGGTATTCGAGAGGTTCTTCCCAAGAAAGAAGATTGTCGTTCAGGTGTAATTCCATGTTACGGTGCTTCCAATAAGTTGCGTTTGTGTGGGCCTTAAACGAATGATATATACAGTTGATTCATGTAAATTTGTGCCGACTACGAGCAAAAACCGCGACGAGAAGGCGAAGAGAAAGAGAAAGACGCAAAAACATGTTCGGATCCGACAGCTGCTCCGACGCTTCTCAGTCGGCGACGCTGATGTATAATACTGTATACGTATTACTGTATAAGTCGACAATACATTTGCTAGTACTGCTGAAAAAAAGGTAGAGACTACATGCGGTGATTCCTGAACGTCTTACCCCCTGCCCCACGCCCCGTGCCCACGCCCCCATTGGGAAGGTTTTGCTCCACGCGCCACACTTTCACTGACGCCCTGCACCCGCCTCGCACTCGCCCCGCCCCAGCCGCGCAGTTCTCGAACACATTACGAAAGCTCGCAGCGCCAAAACCACATACCACCGGTTCATGCACACGGGGCCTACCTCCCTGACGGAACACTACCTACGTCATACACGTGTGCTCGCAAGCACAATGTGCGATCCGCGGCGCGAAGGGCGTTTCGTGCTTGTCACTGCCTCCTCCTTTAGGCAGGGCAGCCGGTGCGGGGGCTGGCGTACTTGCAATAAATCCGGGTCTTGTAGGTCTGCGTCTGCGTGCGCATCCGGATCCACTGCAGGGAAAGTGCGTGGGGACAGGGTCAGGGACAAGGAACACATGTCATGACTGATGATGGGTCGCAGTGATAGTATGTATATACATGCACACGGAGTGCGCCGCCGCCTGTGAGCGTATCTCACAGAAGCTCTTCCCACGCACACACCTGGCCGGGCGAGAAGCCGGCCTTGGTGTAGGATCCGCCCGCGCCCGTGTCGCCGCGAAGGGAGCCGCCCGCGACCGAGCAGTAGTCTGAATGCGGCGAGAGGTTTGGCCGTTTGGGACGCCGCGTGAATGGCAGGAGCTAGCTAGCTAACCACAAGTGCAGCAGCAGGCGTTGGGTGCTTGTGGGCAGGGTTTTTCACATCTCACTTTCAGGATTACGCTTCTAGTACCCCTACGGGTACTCACCGCCGCAATATTTTAGCGCCCCAGTACCCGGGGCCGAAGGCCCCTGTCCCCCAATGGGGGGGTCCGGGGGGGCCGCCCCCCCGGAAAATTTTTTAGGATTACGCATTGAAAATAGCATTTTTCTATGTACATCTGCATTGGTCCGTACTTAGAGCGTTGCGAGAATATGCTGTCAACACGTTGCAAGTAACAGCCGCTCACACAAATAAAAAACACATCGGCGCTAACACAGCCCTCTAGCGCAGCCGTCCACTGCTACAGCACTCCAGTCCGAGCCCAGCCGCTCCCAGCTTCTACTCCCAGCGGAATGCAGCGTTGTCCCGCCAGGCCGCCAGCGCCTTGCTGTACGGGAAGTCCGCCACGGTGAACCACCGCTGCACCTTCATCCGCACAGCCAGGCTCAGGTGCCGCTGCTCCAGCCGGTTGCGCTGCTTGTTCTTGATGTAGCTCATGGTGCTGAACACGCGCTCCGCCTCGACAGACCCCGGCACAATAGTTGCGGCCAACTTGGCCAGGCGCGCGAACTCGCCGTAGGTGTCCAGCTGGTATGCTGACCGGGTCATCGACTGCCAGAAGGCCACAAACGACCCCTTTGGCAGCTTAAGGCCGGTCTCCTGCGCCTCCAGCACGCACACGGCCTGCTCGTGCGCCTCAGGAGCGAACAGGACCTTCTGGCTGCGCAGCTTGGCAATGTCCAACAGCGGCGGCAGCGGGCTGGTGTCGATGCTGGGCGCTGTGGCGGGCGCAGGCGCGAGGAGGCCACCGGCAGCAGGCACGCCGGCACCGCCCCCAGTAGGGGGTGCAGCAGCGTCCGGCCCTGCCACGGCTCTAGCTCAAGCTCAGGCTGCGGTGCAGCACCCTGCTGGGCCTCCTCGCCGCGGTCTGTCGGTGCTGCCGCTGCAGGCTGGGGAGCAGGCTGAACCGCAGCGACATCAGCGGTGTCCTCAACCCTGGGCCTCTTCCGCGGCCTGCCGACACCATTCTTAGCTGGAACGATATCCACAGGCTCCTGATCAGCAGCGACTACACCGTCTTTGCCCGGAAACAGCGCGGTCAAAGGTCTAATTTTGCCCAAAGGCTTAGGTGGCTCCCGTGGCGGCATTTTGAGCGTCCATGCGTCGTATGCGTATCTCTTATTGCGCAAAAAATTGCAGCGAGCACGGGTACTTGCAGGGGGGCCGAGAATTAAAATTTAGGTACCCGTGTGGGTACTCGAGCGTGTGATAATTATTTTCTAATACCCGTGCTTTGTAAGGGTTAATTATTTTTATAGTACCCGGGTGGGTACTAGTACCCGATGTGAAAAACTCTGCTTGTGGGTTTGATGGCCGAGCGAGGCGGTCGCGGGGCGCCACGTGCCCTCAACGTGCCCGCCCGCAATTCCGATAGATGACCACCGTTTGATTTACACCCGCCGTCATTTCGGCGCCACGCGTGTTCCGTGTTGCGCCCACCCGCAAGGCCCCACTAGCTAGCCCCACTCCCCCGCCCCTCCCAGCAGCCAAACTCATCCCCAGGCGCGCACCTGGGCTGTACGACATGAAGTTGAGGACTGCGCATCCGGCCAGACATATACAGAAAGAACATTTGTTTACCGTTGGTGACAATGAGTAACGCAAGTAAGGTCAGGGCACGAGCGGGTAGTGTTACGCTCTGCGGACGGGCACATTAAATACTGCAACAGGCGATGCTTGACGCGGCAGCGCCCCCGTCACTCGCCTGCCGCTAGACAGCGCTGCAAAATAATGCGAGCCCCGCCGCCCCCATACACGCACGCACGCACGCATGCACGCACACACACACACACACACACACACACACTCTCTCTCTCTCTCTCTCTCTCCGTTTCCGTTTACCAACACACACACACACACACACACACACACACACACACACGCACACACACAGCTCACCCGGGTCGTTGCCGCGCTGCGTGTTCCTTGTGCACGAGTCCAGCGCCGTGGAGGTGGCGCAGCAGTCGGCGGGGCAGGCGGAGGCGGTGAGGAACACGCCGCTGGCGTCCTGCCGTACCGGTATGTCGCATTAGTAACACGGTGTCAAGTTTTTAGATAGGCGGGAGGGAGGGAGGGAGGGAGGGAGGGAGGGAGGGAGGGAGGGAGGGAGGGAGAGGAGGGAGGGAGGGAGGGAGGGAGGGAGGGAGGGAGGGAGGGAGGGAGGGAGGGAGGGAGGGAGGGAGGGAGGGAGGGAGGGAGGGAGGGAGGGAGGGAGGGAGGGAGGGAGGGAGGGAGGGGGGAAGGTGTGTGTTCGTGTCCGTGTAATGCGGGCCGTACGCTGGCAACTAGCGGCAAGGCGGGTTTGCAGCTGCTGGCAGCCAACCGGCAGACCGAGCTCAGACAGGGATGGATTAGATGGATAGGCTGGTGACAGCATTGTGCGGACGGCGAAGGGCAGTTCATTTAGCAAATGCGAACGCTGATTGTGCAGATAGGGTTAATACGCAAGGGGAAAGGTGCCCTGCATACCGCATACCAGCAGGATGCAGCATAGTAGCATCCGCCCCCCCCCCATGCATTGGGTCTGGTTTAGTTTGGGCTGGTAACCCCCCCCCCCTGCCGTACCGACCTTGGCCCCGCAGCTCTGGCAGCCGGGCCGCTCGTTGGCGAAGAGCGGGCAGGGGGTGCCCAGGCCGCTGCTGGGGTTCTGCAGGCCGGGGCACTCCTTGAGGAAGGAGGGGGAGGTCTCGGCGGGCGTGTCGGTGATGCCGTCATTGGAGCCAACGCAGCCGCCCTGCAGCAGCCGGCACGCAACCCAGGACGACATACAGCAGGCCCTTGCTTGCTTGTGAGATGACCGATTGGACGGCCAAGAGATAGACCAGGTGTGGGTTTGTGATGCCTCCACTGCTGGCTCTTCATCTGTGCGCACAATACCTTGTTAGGTCAGCCGCACCCGCGCCTAGCTACCCGCATGATTGGCACTCGCACCCAGTCCCCCTCCAGCCACCCACCCGCCCACCCGCCCACCCACGCAAGCCCTGACTCGCACATATACGGTGTGGAGTGCCGACCTGGAAGGTGTGGAAGAGGCCGAAGATGTGTCCAAACTCGTGCGTAATCACCGCATTGCGGGTGCGCCACCACTTGGGGTCGCAGGCGGGGTCGGTGTTGAGCACAGTGACGCCGTCGCGTTTCACGCAGGCAACCGCGCGGTAGTCCACACGGACCTGTCGTGTTGGTGTGGGTGTAGTGGGTGTGGATGCGGTGTGAGGGTAAGATGAGGGAATGGAGGAGGAAGGGACGTCTGAAGGGGAGGAGGGGACAGGAAAGTCAGGCAGACAAATTACAGGCGCATGATTAACGCAGCAAGTCATCTCATCCTCCTTCACCTGTCCTGCTTTCACCATCCCCTCGCCCCTCGCCCTCGCCCCCGACCCCGTGCGTGCGTGCTGCTCACAAGATTGTGCTGGCTGTTGTCAACCGCGAAGTCAGTGGGGAAAGAGGCGATGCCGGAGTAGTCCGTTAGCTCACAGATAATCACCTGGGAGGGAGGGAGGGAGGGAGGGAGGGAGGGAGGGAGGGAGGGAGGGAGGGAGGGAGGGAGGGAGGGAGGGAGGGAGGGAGGGAGGGAGGGAGGGAAGGAGGAGGGAGGGAGGGAGGGAGGGAGGGAGGGAGGGAGGGAGGGAGGGAGGGAGGGAGGGAGGGAGGGAGGGAGGGGGTTACTGGTAAACAGTCCCGGTGAGAAACAAAATGCGAACACGACGGAGGGAGGGAGGGGGGGTAGCCATCCATAGGATGGTGTGGGGAGGGAGGGAGGGAGGGGGTTTCAGGCAGCGCAGGCAGAGGGATGTGCCTCGTCCTGCAGATCCATCCCCTGCGTATCGGTGCCCATGCCTGTCAAAACACACACACACACGCACGGCACGGCACACGCTAGTGTATCAAACGCACGTGCAGCTGGTCGGCGTAGGCTGGGTTGCCGGTCTTGACGATGGAGTCGTAGTGGGTCTGGTTCAGCCCGTCGCAGTTGTCAAAGGTCCGGTCGTCGTGCAACACCGTGCCCACATACCTTGTGTTAGAGATCACAAGGGAGAGAACAGCAGACATAGGCTTGTGTGTGCATGCGCGTGTTTCGTTGACATTCGAGGGTAAAATGATGTACGGTAAGCAGAGGGTAGTAAGTAAAGTAAGGAGGCGGTCGTCAGTTCCGTGTGTTCCCTGGCGATGTCAGGAGGCCTGCTGCAGGGACAGCCATCGCCCCTCCCCCCTGGCCCCTGCCCCGCACCCTACATGTGACAGATGGCAGCAATCACGCACGCGATATATGGATGAATGAAGCAAACAAGGTTACCGCATCCAGTCAGCGGCGTGGCCAGCGTGCAGCTATCTAGCAGCGCAGCGCTCGCTGTCAGGTCGCTCACGTGAAACTCCAGAAGTTGGTGGCGTTGTTACGATAGTCCTCGTTCATGGCGTCCACCATATACTACGCAAACGTACGTGTGTACGAACGAACGTGCGTGTCGATTGCAGTGTCGTAGATGACGCGTGGGTCCGCCGTCCAGGAGCCGAAGGGACGTACCGAGCAGGTGGTGAGTACGATACGGTACGGTAGAGTGATGAGATGGGCAGTACGTAGGGAGGGCCGAGCGAAGATGTGTGTGTGTGTGTGTGGGGGGGGTAGTTCATTCCAGAAACCAGGAGGGCCAGGAGGCAGGCAAGGATAGGCGTGCGTGCAGGCATGTGCAGGCAGGGCCTGGCCCCAGCAGGTAGCCCCAGGGCCAGGTCAGGCATGCATGCGACATGTGTGCCAGGGACATCCCCCAATCAAGTCACACCGGAAAGCGCGAAACGTTGGCGAGCCGCGCTTCATCCATCCGCCTCAGGCCAGAGTCCGCGGCCCGTTCCCTATGTCCTCGACCCTGCCAAATCCTACACGACACACACTATAACACGTACAAAGCGCGATACTAGGCACGCCCCGCCCTGGCGGGACTAACACTGCGCAATCTCTGCTGCCAACACGGAACCGGTGTCCGCATTGCCGGCGGCGCGAGTGCACACACACATTCGCGGCCGCACCAACCTGCGCCTGCGCCCCGTTGATACGCGCGGTGGTGACGCCAGCAGCGGCCTCCACGAGAAGATGGAACACGATTGGCACGTTCAACAAGTTGTAGGCAGATGTCGTTTGCAGCAGAGCGCGCCGGCGGTTGGTCGCGACAGGCTTGCCATTCGCGTTAATCGCCGCGTAATCGGCGGCACTCATATCTTTCAGTGCCTTGCCAAAATAGTTCCTTTCGGCGGCCTCCAGTTGCAGAATGGTGTGGTCACTCGGGTGCGGGACTCCGCAGTCCTCGTGCGCAAAAGCTTCAAGCGCGACAAGCAGCAGTATACATGCCGATGCAGTATAAAAGAACAACAAGCGCAGGGCCATTGTGTCGGTGGTGGCGCTTAACGGGGCCGGTGAAGTAGAGGCGTACAGGCTTGCGTGCACAAGAACGCTGCTTGTTGCTTTAGCAACTATGCTGGTATGTAGACACCGCCTTCAATTTCGTGTTAAAAGGGTTGGTTGCGACAGGCCTTTGGGCCGCCCGAACTGAGCCGAAGCGGTTGGTTCAGGCGATCGATAAGCTTGACACCGGAGTGTGAGTTCCTTCCAAGCTATTAGCAATTAGATTTAAAGAAACAAATGTATACATGCCATTCATGGCCCTCCATATGCCATATCCGGAGGGCCTAACTGTTCCGCACGTCAGTACAGTGCTCGACAGCAGGCTCTTGTCGCAGCACCGCCAACACGTCGAATGCCAGGCCAAGCTTGAGCAATGGCCCACTCATATAATGCAAGTGCATCAACATGCACGCAACCTTCGATGGGGGAGGTCGTGACAGCTGCACTAAATCCCATCCCCATTTCTCGCCCTCCCCACCCCCACACTCGCACACTTACATGCTCACAGCCGCGGCCACAAGCTTTGCGTCCTGCCGCTGCCGCCACCGCTGCTGCCCGCCGCTGCCGGCACTGCCGCCCGAAACCCCGCACACCCGCACATTCGCGTTGCCCACCAAAGGTTCGTTCGTTGTGAGTATGGAACACCCTCACATGCCTTGAAGCGATGCAACGCTTGCAACGTTCATGGCAGTAGCTGCTTGCGATGCAGCTCCTACGGCTGCTGCTGCTACTGCTGCTGCTGCTGCCCCTCCATCCCTCCACCAGACGCCGCTGCTGCCGCCGCCGCAGCAGCCCTTGGTTCCTCCTCCTCCATTGTCACGGATGCCGCCGCCGCGCTAGGTCTGCCGCCGCCGCTGCCACCGCTTCGCCCCGCCAGCGGCGACGCCAGGCCGATCCCCACACTGGGTGCGGCGCCGCCGCCCGCACCCACCCCCCAGCGATTGTCCAGCAGCATCGCCACGTCCCGGACCTGTGAAGGCGCACGCATGTGTGTGTGTGTGTGTGTGTGTGTGTGTGTGTGTGCAAGTGCGTTCCTCATCATCATCAACTATGAAGACAAGACAAGACGAGGCAAGACGAGCCAGAGAAACTCGCGGCTGCAATGAAATGGTGCAACTGATGCTCCGTGAGGGACGGAGGGTAGTGTGACTGGATACAGCTAGCCCGCACTTGCGGTGTCCCCGCGCAAATCCACCACTAGCACCAGCACCAGCACCGGCACCAGCACCAGCACCAGGTTGGGCTGGCTGGTTTGGGTTCTCTTGGTCGTTTCGCTTTTGGTTTCTGGAATGAACTACACCCCCACCCCCACCCCCACGACCACCGCCCCGCACCGTGAGCAGCTCGCTGCCATCGCCGCCGCCGCTGGCCCCGTGGCCCCCGTGGCGGCCGTGGTGGCCTTGTGCGCCGCCGCCGCCGCCGCCCCGCGCCGCCGCCGGCACCGCCACTGACAGGTCCATGCCGCGGGCGCGGTTGTCCGCCAGCCGGTGGACCTGTGTGTGTGGGGGGGGGGTTGTGGTTACCAGCCCAAACTAAACCAATCTAAAGGAAGCGTGCAGGAGTGCAGGAGTGTGAACGGGTGGGTGAACGAGTGAGAGAGCGAGTGCCGCTAGGTGTGGTTGCTGCATCGCTTTTCGCCCAGTCGCCCTGTCGCGCGTCTGCTGGGGCTGTTTCCCTGGTGATGCACGCAACCCAACTCCCTGCATGCGGACAACGGCGTCTCCAGCCGAGCAACGCAAGCCCTAGCTGGTGGTTTCAAATCCCTCACTCCCTGTACAACAGCCCTCCACACCCGCTGTGTCCCCATTCTCCCGCCCCCCCTCGGCGCCCCCTCCACTCCCGGGCCACCCGGCTGCCCGGCACCCCCCGGGTTCTCTTGGTCGTTCGCTTTTGGTTTCTGGAATGAACTACCCCCCAATATCCACCCACCACCCATACCTGCCTACCCACACCCACACAACCCACACCACCCAGGCCCCCCCCAGGAGCCCCCCCCCCACCAGGCGTCCCCCACAGGTTAAGGCCACACCACCTCCGCGCTCTGGGTTGGGCTGGTTGGTTCGGGTTCTCTTGGTCGTCTTGCTTCTGGTTTCTGGAATGAACTACCCCCCCCACACACACACACCTGCTCCTCCACGGTGTGCGCCACCACGAAGCGGTGCACGTGCGTGGGCCGCGCCTGGCCGATGCGGTGGACCCGCCCCACCGCCTGCGCCTCCGCCGCCGGGTCCAGCTGCGGCTCCACAAGCACCACGTGCTGCGCCTCCGTCAGGTTCAGGCCGGCGCCGCCCTGCTTGAGCTGCGGGGCGGGGGGGTGGGGGGGTGGGGGAGGGGGCGGTGGTGGGAGTGGGGGAGGGTTAGGGTTGCGTGGTGCTAGTGTGTGTGTGTGTGTTGGGGTAATTCATGCCAGAAACCAAAGCGACCATTGCAACCCATAAACCCAGAATCCAGAATGCGCGGAGGAGAGGGACATACTCGGGGGGGGGGCGGGGTTGGGGTGGAGGGGGAGGGGTTTAGGGGTGGAGGGGGTGGAGGGGTTAGGGATGGAAGGGGTTTGCAGGATTGGTGGTGTGGGGCTTGTGGGGCGCGTGTGTCACAGGGTGGCAGTGGGCTGGAAGCGGGGAGGCCAATCACCACTTAGCGGACGTTGCCGCTTGAAACATGCTTGGGCGTGTGGGTGCGAGGAGGCAGTGGGAGGGGGCAGTCCATTTCCCAAACAAAGAGGGCGCGACACGGAGGATGATGACTACATGAGCGGCAGTCGGGCTGTTGTTGGCTCTGTTGGCCTCATGGGCCCCATGCCAGCAGGCGCACCTGCAGCAGCAGCACCCGCGGCTTGAGGTGCGCCTGCGGCTTGGCCCGCCTGAACGCCGAGCCGCCCGGGCTGCCCAACAGGCCGCCGGCCCCTGCTGACGGCCCCGCCGTCCCGCCGCAAGGACTTCGCAGAGCGCCGCCAGCGTCAGCAGCGCGCGTGCCGTGCAGAGCTGGCGGCGGCGGCGGCGGCGGCGGCGCAGGGAAGTCCTCAGCACTGCCGTACGCGCCTGTGTTCAGAGACGGCGCCTTCACAGCGGCTGTAGCTATGGCTGCAGCAGCTGGCCCGGCGGCTGTAGCAGCGGCGGCGCCGGCCTGCTGCTCCTCCTCCTGCTTCACGGCCTGCTGCGCTTGCTGCTGCTCCGCCTTGACGGCTGCCGCTGCCGCGGGCCCTCCTTCTGCCGCTGCTGCTGCTACAGCCACTGCCTCTGGTGGCTCCGTCGTGGCAGTGGCAACGGCAGTAGCAGCGGCAGTGGCGGTAGCAGTGGCAGTAGCAGTGGCAGTAGCAGCGGTGGAGGCGGGCGCTACGTCCAGCAGCTCCTCCTCCAGCGCCTCCTCCTCAACCTGCGTGCGCGCCGGGTGCATGTGCGACAGGGCATGCCGGATGAAACATCTGTTGCTGCTGCTGCTGCTACTGCTACTGCTGCTGCGTGTCGCTTTACTTCCTAGTGACCCGCCTGGCAGTGCCCGTATTTTGCGCCTCACCACGCAGCATGCACGCCATGACGTCCCTGGACTCCTCCCGCTCCTTCAATGGACCCTCCACAGCGCTCGGTGCCTTAGGACTATTCCACATCTACTGTGCGCCCATGCCCGTGCCCATGCCCATGCCCGTGCCCATGCCCGTGCCCCAGCGGCCCCTCGCACGACCCACATAACCCAAGCTCCCCAGCCCCACGCAGCTGATGACCGCCCTAACCAACCCCCCCTCAAACATGCATACATGGTTGACCCACCCACCCACCCACCCACCCACCCACCCACCCACCCACCCACCCACCCATGCCAACCCACCCATGCCAACCCACCCATGCCAAACCACCCACCCACCCATGCCAACCCACCCATGCCAAACCACCCACCCACCCATGCCAACCCACCCATGCCAAACCACCCACCCACCCATGCCAACCCGCCCCCGCCACCCACCTCCCCAGGGTGGTCCTTGAACGCCGCCAGCGCCGCCGCCATGCCGCCGCGCCCCCTCCGCGCCACCGCCGCCGCCACGCCGTTGGCCGCCAGCGCCCCCGCCACCAGGTCCAGCAAGTCGGCCCAGGCGCTGAACACCAGCACCTGAGGGGGCGGCAGGGGCACGGGGGCAGGGCACGGGGGGTGATTACACGCATTACCGTAGAGATGAGAGGAAAAGGCGCGTAGCCACAGGTACACAGGTACACACAGGTACACACAGATACACAGGTACACAGGTACACACAGGTACACAGGTACACAGGTACACAGGTACACAGGTGCAGTAGTTGTGGCGTTAGTTGCCGATGGGGCAGGGGGCAGGGGGTGGGGCGGGTGGGGGAGGGGAGCAGGAGGGGAGCAGGAGGGGGGGAGGAGGGGGGGGAGGAGGGGCGCAGGGAAACGGTTGGTAAGAGGGGGCGAGGAGGGGCGTGAGTGGGGAGAAGGTGATCAACGCAGGGGAGGACACGCGTGTGAAGATGGCTGGGTGGGAGTGCAACGTGTGGCACCACCCTGCACGCCCCCACCCTGCACACACCTTGGCCGCCGCGTCCTCCCCCAGCACGAACTTGATCCGCCGCACCACCGCCTCCACCTTGGTGCCGTAGCTGCCGCGCACACCCACACCCGCCTCGCCTGCCCAGGGGCCGCCGCCGCCGCCGCCGCCGTCGGCAGAGCCGCCGTTCGCATCGCCAGGACCGCCGCCGCCGCCGCCGCCGCCGCCGCCGGATGCGGACATGCCGCCGGATGCGTCGATGTAGGCCATGTCGGCGATGTGCACCCTGGGCGTGGGAGAGAGTGTTTAAGAGTGAGTGAGTGCGAAAGAGAGAGAAAGAGAGAGAGAGAGAAAGAGAGAGAGAGAGAATGCGAATGAGTGCATGAGCGGGCGCTGAGGAGGAGGAGGAGCAGGGTATGGTGACCCTTTAGAGATAGACTCTATAGAGGGAGACCGTCCCTGAGGCCCGCCCCCCACTCCCACCCCCATCCCCCACCTCCCACCCCCGCTCCCACCCACCTGGTTCTGCAGTTGGGGCAGTGTATGCGGCGCATGGGGTAGGGCGTGGCGGGCGCCAGGCTCTTGGCCACCAGCGCCTCGCAGCAGGGCGGGTGCATTTGGTGCCCGCACGGCAGGATGACGCTGGCGGTGCCACTGCCGGTGCTGGTGCCGGGCAGGTCAATGGGGTCGTGGCTGTGCAGGGGGGGGGGAGAGGGAGGGAATAGAGGAAGGGGGCGTTGGAGGGGGCCGAAAAGGGCAGTGCAGCAGGGTAAGGGGCGGAGGGCGGAGGGCGGAGGAAGGGAGAAGGAGGAGCAGGATGGTGCAGCGGGGGGTGGGTGGGTGGGTGGGGTGGGTGGGTTGGGGGTGTCGCGGAGGCGTGCGGTGGGCGGCCTGCTTGCTTGCCGGGGCAACTACAGCAGCTGCAATGCCGGATCCAACCTTTGGGGCTGCCGTACCTGGGGCCGCTACATCCCCCTCTCCCTCCCTCCCTCCCTCCCTCCCTCCCTCCCTCACCCCGCCAGCCTGCTGCTGCCCCCCCTCGCACCAGATGGGACACATCTCAATCTCCTCCTCCGCCTCCGCCTCGGCACTGGCACCACCTCCGCCTCCGCCTCCGGGCTCCTGCGCGCCGCCCTCCCCTTGCGGCTGCCTGTGCGGCTCCACCACCTGGACCTCGTCAGTGTCGTCACCGCCACCACCGCCACCGCCGCCACCACCACCACCGCCGCCACCACCGCCACCGCCACCATCGCGGGCTGCGGCTGCACTAGCGCCGCCAGCGCCGCCAGCAGCGGCCTCGGCTGCAGTGGCGGCGGAGGGTCCGGCGCCAGCAGCGGCGGCGGCCTCGGCTGTGCCAGTAGCTCCCGCCTGCTGCTGCTGCTGCTGCTGCTGCCGGTTCTGGATGGCCTGAAGCTTGCGCAGGTACCTGCAGAGCGGTGGCGGCGACGGCGGCGGCCCCCAAACAGACAAGCGCACAACATGTTGCTGGTCTGGTCTTTTTTTATCTGGGTTACAGAGTTGAATGACTTCTTGTCAGGACCACGTTTCCTGGTCTGCTCTTGCCCGATTTCGCATCGGAGTAACTGGCCGCTCGCTTTGCGCACACGCTCAGCCCTCGCCCCCGCTCTGCCCGCCATCCAATCAGCACCACACACGCGCGGCGCCTGCGCCTCCACTGCCGCCTCCACTGCCGCCTACGGGCTGCATGCAACGAACGCCACGCACGCACCTCAGCGTGCCCAGCGCGCGGCGCAGATCTGCCTCCGCCAGGATTCGATCGTTGGTCAGCTCCACTCCCTTTACCGGCACCATGGCCGCCTGCAGCTTGAGGTTGGCCTCGTGCGGCGCAATGGGCTCGCCTGCGGACTCGATAGACGTATGTATGGGGGCACGTGGCAGGTACGACAGGGCGAAGTGATGCGACACGGCACAGCCACCCCGCCGGGTTCTGGGTTTTTGGGTTGCAATGGTCCACCCCCTGACCCTCCCTCCCTCCCTCCCCTCCCTCCCTCCCTCCCTCCCTCCCTCCCTCCCTCCCTCCCTCCTCTCACCCTCCCGCGCCAGGCGCATGCGGCCCACCGCCATGCCCAGCTCGTCGTGTGCATACAGCAGGCCGCGCTGCGCCAGCCCCAGGGCCCGGCCCGCCACCAGCAGCCGCCGCTGCGCCTCCAGACGGTCCACGTGAGCCTAGGGCAGCAGGTGGCGAGCAGCACCAGGTCGTGAGCAGGTAGGTGAGGAGCAGGTGATGGGCAGCAGGTGATGAGCAGGTGAAGAGAGGGAGGGGAGGAGGCGGGGGTGCAATTGCATGCTTAGCAATGTGTAGCATGCAGGTGCGAGGGGAAAGGGGCTTGGCCACTCAAGCGGATTGTGAATTTGTGATTGCCAGAGCTTTGAAGTGACCCTGAACCATGTGGGAAGGAGGTTGGAAAAAGGACGCACGTGACAAGGGAGGTCCAAAAACGGGACAGCCGCAGAGGCGAACGGTCAGGTGAGGGGAAAGGGCGGTCTAGAGCTTGAAACAAGTTCGCATGCCGCCGCCCTATCCTTGTGCCCCCTAGCTGCCCACCTTGCCGTCTGACATCAGCCGCTCTAGGTGCTCCCCTGCGCCTCCTCCTCCTGCTCCGCCTCCTCCTCCTCGCACGTGCTGCCGCAGCAGCGACAGCAGCAGCCGAAGCACCTGCAGCCGGAAAGAAGCGAAGGGTAAGGGCAAGGCACGGGGCAAGGCACACATGCCGACCGTACGACTGCAGTACCGGTATTCGCGTAGCGTGGCCGACACACGTACGTGGCATCGCCATTTCCCAATCACGTTGTGTCACGCGTCCGTAAAACACACTCCCTCCCTCCCTCCCCACCATCTCCGCCTCGCTCTGCCGCCAGCTGGTGGCGGTGGCGGCGACCTGGTTGGAGCCCGCGCCGCCGCGCCGCCCGCCGTCGGCCGCCAGGACTGCACACGGGCGCGGCCAGGGGTACTTTGTGGTTTGTAACAGGTTTGTGTGTGTAACAGGCGTGTGTGTTACCGGGCGGGGAAGCTGGCGCATTTCGTGTCCGCGCATTCACGGTCACACATCACACATTGACATCCGTACAGTTACTGCTGCTGCAGTGTCAAGTCCAGTCCCAAACGTCGCGGCGACAAATACACGAGCCACATCCCACTCCGGCCCCTCGCCCTGCACACAGCCAGTGGCACACAGCCACCTAGGTGGTCACCGCTGCGTGGCACCGCAACCCCGGCCCCCCCTTCCGCCCTGCCGCCCTGCCATCATGCTCCATAATAATAATGATGCGGTAATGCGGTAATGCCCCACTCACCCTCGTCCTCCTCCGCGCCGCCCTCCTGCTCGCCCAGCCCGCCGCGCCCCGCCCAGCGGACCATGGCCGCCGCCGCCCGCCGCGCCGCCTCCTCCGCGGTCACGGTGGCGCCGGCGGTCAGCGCGCGCGAGTAGAGCGCGAACAGCCGCACCTGGCAGCCGGGTGTGTGCATGTTAGAGATCACAAAGGGAGAGAACTATGAAAGACTGTAAGTGTGTGTGTGTGTGGGGGGGTAGTTCATTCCAGAAACCAAAAGCGAAACGACCAAGAGAACCCAAACCGGGGGGGCGGCGGCCAGGCAGGTAGGCAGGTAGGTGGGTAGGTAGGCAGGTAGGTACGTAGGTGGGATGCCACGCACAGTGCGCGGGCAATGACGGTGTTTGAGGTGTCACATCTCGCGCGCATCCCTCCCCACCCCACCCCACCCCACCCCTCACCTCCCATTGGATGAAGCGCTCGTCCAGGCGGCAGTGCTCGCACACCAGCGCCCGCACCGGCCCGTTACGGCAGCGCCCGCACTGGCCCGCCTGCGTCGGTGTGGTGTGTGCGTAGTAGGGGTGGGGTTGAGGTGCAGGGAGGGAGCGGGGGGGGGGGGGCTTGACGGGGTGAGGGTAGTGACGGGGGGGGTCGCGGAGTGCGGGAGTGCAGGTGCGGTAATCTGCGTCCTGCCCGCCTAACTGCACGCCTCGTGTGCGCCGGCCCGCCCGCCCGCCGGTCCCCGCTCCCCGCCCCCACCTGCTCGATGAAGTCCGGGTGCGGCGCCGGCAGCTGCGCCGTCCGCCGGCCCAGGCCGTCCAGAGCGCCCAGCGCCTCCGCGCGGTGCGACTCAATGCCGTCCAGGGCCTCATTCAGAAGCATCTACAACATAAAATGGGCAATGCACCATGTTTTAAGTTGGAAAGCACGGCCACACCCCATGCCCCAATCCCATACCCCATACGGCCATACCTCACACCCATGCCCACGACCACCCGCGCAACCACCACCAACCGACACGCCCGCCCAGTACCTTGAGTCCAAGCAGGGAGGAGAAGCGGTGCGCAAAGCTGCTGGCGTTGACCTCGGTCTGCAGGGGGCCGGAGGCAGGAGGTGGACGAACACACCCGGGGTTGATCGAGGAGGAAGAGGAGGCGGGGGAGGAGGACGAGGGGGAGGAGGAGGAGGAGGAGGAGGAGGAGCCGGCATCAGAGCAAGAACAGACGCACCCGTGCTGGGGCCAGGGCTCTGCACTCGAGTGCCCGCCTGGTAACCGAAATAAACCCTGGTTGGATAGCCCCTCCACTACTTGGACGGCTAGGCCGCCCCCTCCCTCAATGTCGGAGTTCACACACAAAGCACGCTAAGCACGCAAAACACATGCATGTCCTCCGCCACGCATGCCCGCCCCCTTCCTTCAAATTGGTTTAGTTTGGGCTGGTAACCACCCCCACCACCCCCACCCCACCCTCCACCCCGCTGGCTCACCCACCCACCTTCTGTCTGTAGGTGTCGCCTTCCAGCAGCTTGGCCCGGATGTGCTCCGCCGCCGCGTCGCCCTGCCCCTCCAGCTGCAGCAGGTCGATGGCGGACAGGTACCTGTGTGGGGGCGGGCGGGCGGGCGAGCGGGCGCGGCGGGTGGGAGTGAGGAAGGGCGTGCGGGAGGGCGGGTGGGCAGGGCAGGGGAGGAAAGGTACCGGTAGCAGCGTGGTTGGACATGTGTGCAAAGGCGCTGGTAGACGAACCCCGGGACTCGCCGCCCGGCCCCGCCTAATTATTACGCCTGGCCCCTCGCCCGACTTGGTGCACCAGGTTCAACCCAGCGCGACCCACCAGCCCACTGCGCCGTGGAAGGGCGTGGCCGTGGCAAGGACCTCGCGGTACTCGGTCTACAGCAGCACCAACCGCAGGAGCAAGGCAGCAGCGAGCACACAATCGCAGCAGCAGCAGTCGTATACGGTATACAGTAGGAGTAAGAGTGGCATGATCAACGCTGATAATGCCCAGAGCCTCATCAATCCTGTACAGCAAAAAATACAATGCACTTATTATCCTGCAGCCTCCGCCGCCGCCGCCGCGCTCTTGACTCCTCACCTCTGCCGCCACCAGCTTGCTCCGCGCCTGCCCCAGGTACCGCTCTTTGATGGCCGCCGCGTCAGCCACCAGGGCCCCGTCCCGCAGCGTGCGCGGCACCGCCGCCAGCGCCGCCAGCGCGGCCGCCCCGATGGGAAGCCGCCCGCCGCCGCCGCCGCCGCCGGTGCCGGTGCCTAAGAGTGACCTCAGGCGTTTAGTCGCCTCAGCAGCCGCCGCCACCGCCGCCTCTGCGCCAGTGGGGCAAAGCGGAGTGGCGGCAGCCGTGTGACGCACGACCCGTCTGCCGGACCACAAGCAACGTGCCCAACTTGACGATAACCAAGACGCCGCCAGCCAATCTCCCCTGTCCCTTAGCCCCCCCAAAAACCTACCTGCCGTTACCCTCCGCCCGCCCGCCAGCACCTTCCCAACCCACCTGCGGCGCCCGCCTGCTGCGCCGCCAGCACCGCCGCCGCGGCCGCCGCCGCCTGCAGCATCAGGTCCAGGTTGTGCAGCGTGTGTAGCCGCTGCAGCTTGTCGGCGTCGATGCCGTCGCGCGCCTTGTGCTCCTCCACCGCCCGCAGCGCGGAGCGGTAGGCGGCCACGGCCTCAGCCGGCTCGCCCTGTGGGAGTTGGTTGTTGGCAGTGGGGCGGGAGTGGGGCGTGGGCGGGGAATAGCGGGAGAAGCGGGTAGGTTAGTTCATAAGTTCAAAGCCCCACAAGACGCAAACGCCCTGACCATTGCCGCCGCCACCGCCGCCGCCGCCGCCGCCGCAAACGTGCCTCCTCCACACACACCGTCTCCAGCCCTGCACGCACGGGCATTCCGCCTCCCGTCCCCGCACCCCCAGCCCCCCCTTCCTTGCACCACCCACCTGCATCGATCCGCACCCTGCACACACACACGCGGGCGCACACGCACACACAAAAACACACACCACACCTGGATAACGAACAGCGCCGCCAGCCCGTTGAGCGCCATCACCAGCTTGCGCTGCTCCTCCTCCGCCTCCAGCCGGGCGCGAGTCACCTATGGGGTTGGTGTGTTCGTTCGTACGATTTTGTTGGTTTGGGGGTGGGTTGGGGTTCAAGGAATGATTGGTTAAGAGAAGGGGGAAGGTGTTATGAATATCAAGCCCAATCGAAACCGAATTGGATCACGCTAGCGTGGGCGCATGCGGTCAAGGGAAAGGTTCGGCGCAGACACAGCGTTGACGTGGCAACCGCATTGCCGTGACCCATTCCACGTCACCACGTGATCATCCCTCAGCCCAACCTACCCTTGAGCCCGTACCCTTCTTCACCCGCGCCCCATGCAGCCACATCAGATTACACAGCCGGGCCACCGACCCACCCCACCCACACCCCTCCCCGCGCTCACAGCACCCACAGCCTCAGCAAGCTCCCAAGCTCCACATACTGCACACACATACACCCCCACCCACCCACCCACACATCCATATCCCCACGCCTTCACCCCACCCACCCACCAGCACGCTCAGGATCTCCTGCATGCTCATGGGCCCCTCGCCCCCTCGCCCCTGGTGGTGATGGTGGTGGGCGTGGGCGGCGTGCGGCCCCAGGTGGCTGTGGGCGTGCGGGCCCGCGGCGGCGGCGGCGCCGCCGCCGCCCCTCCGCGAGCGCAGGCCGCCCGCGCCGATCTGCGGCGGGTAGGTGCCAGCCGGCCGGCAGGGCAAGGACACGGGCAGGCACACACACATTGCAAAGAGGCCCGATATCGCCGATATCGGGCGGGGGTGGAGCAGCATCCCCCATCCAGTGTCAGCCGGCAAGCAACGCATCCGGCCAGCCGGGTCATTGTCATTGAGACCTTTGTATCCCGAGGCAGCGCCCGCCGTGAGGGCTATGGGGCGGCGGCGGCGGCAGCAGCAGGCGCAACGTGCTCGCAGCAACCGCTGCAACAATGTGTCCTTGCTGGCACGCCGCCCGCACGCACACAGTTGAGCACAGACCGCCATGACCGCCCGCCCCAGTGCCGGTACGGCAGTCTGTGCCCACACCAGCAGCAGCCCCTGCGGCCCCCACGCACTGCACACCTGCGGCTGCGGGCGACCTCCCTCCCTCCCTCCCTCACGCACCTGGGGGTGGCAGCACGCCTGCCGCAGCTTCAGCAGCGGCTCCAGCAGCTTGCGAGCCTGTGGTGTGACGTGACGAGTGGGCGGGCGGGTGGGTAGGTGGGTGGAGGGGTGGAAGGGGTGGGCTGGGGTAGGGATGCTGCGGGGCGGGGCGGTCCCAGGCTCAGTACCCCCCGATATGCCTGATACCATGCTGGGCACGGATGCAGTGCTGCAGCCGCGGAGCGGGCTCGAAAGGAGAGGAAAGGCACGCACAGTCGGGCATTGCCCTATGTCTGTTGTTCTCTCCCTTGTGACCTCTAGCACAGTCGGGCGCCCGGGCGGCGCGCGCTCCGAAACGCCCATCACATGGCAGCTCTGGCACGGGCTGCGCCGCCGCCTGATCAGGCCAGGCTGGCTCCTGGCAGCCTACGCGATGGGTCGGTACCCGAGCCGCGGCGCCCCGCCCCACCCGCTGGCCCCACCACCCGCAGGCCCCACCACCCGCCGGGCCCCCTCCCCACCCTCACCTGGTGCGGTGCCAGCGGTCTGTCCAGGACGGAGGACAGCGGCGGCGGCCGGCGAGGCCGCTTTGCCTGCGCCGGCTGCGCCGGCCGCTTCGCCTGCTGCTGCAGCTGGCCTGCCCCTGACGCGGTCACAGTCGCCGCGCCACCCGTCGCGGCCGCCAGCGCAGCCGCTGACGGCTCCGTCACACGACTGCCCGCGCCGCCTGCTCTTGCTGCTGCTCCGGCCGCACCCGCTGCGCCCTGCGCCTCCTCGCCGCCGCCGGCGCTGCCCGCCGCTTGGCCCTGCTGCAGAAGCCCCTCCCACTGCTCCCACTCTTCCGTCTCGGAGGACTCTGCTTCATCCTCCTCCTCCTCTACCTCCTCCTCCTCTTGCGCAGCCGCACGGCCGCGGCCGCCACGTCCTCTCCCACGGCCCCTGCCGCCACCTCCTCTTCCCCGCCCCTCCTCCTGTTGTTGAGACCCCTGCGCTTCACCCTCCGCTGCGGCCCGCTCCTCCTCCTGCTCATCCTGCCGCTTTGCACGGTCCTGCTGCTCCTGCCGCGCCCGCCGCAGGGCGTCCAGGCGCGCCTCCTCCTCCTGCTCCTCCTGCTCCCGTCGCTCCGCCTCGCGTTGCTGCTCCCAGCGCCGCCGGTGCATCGCAGCCAGCTCCGCCAACGCGCCGCCGCCGCCGCCGCCACCGCTGCCACCAGTGGCACCAGCACCACCTTCGGCACCTGCGGCGGTGCCTGCGCCACCTGCGGCACCTGCGGCAGTGCCTGCAGCCGCCGCCGCTGCTGCCCCTGTCCCGTCTATGTCCATGTCGGCAGCCGCCGTGGCGGCCTGCGAGCCCCAGGGCCCAGGCCCAGCTGCTGCCGCCGCCGCCGCCGGCGCCTCCCCTAGCCGCCCGTCTGTGGTCGCGGCAGCCACGCCGGCCGCACCGTAGGCACCGTCCTGCCCCTGCCCCTGCCCCTGCCCCTGCCCCTGCGCCTGCCCCTGCCCCTGCGCCTGCCCCTGACCCGGCGCCAGCTGAAGCCGCTGCTCCGCGCGCTGCTGCCGGCGCAGCGCCCGCGCCGCCTTCCTCGCCTCCGCCTCCGCGGCGGCCGCGGCCGCCTCCTCTGCCTCCGCCTCCCCGCTGAACAGTCGACCCGACTCCATGGCCGACACCACACGCGGCGGCAGCACAGAGCGGGCCTTGGCGGCGCAGTCCTGCGTGCGTGTGTGGTGTTGTGTTGCCAATTTGCCTTCCCCTTCTTTCGACCCCGCGTCTTTGTCGTCTCCTTGTGGCGTGTGTCCCCCGGCTTCCCATCCCGGTTGTCACCCACACCCCCGTGGCCCGTGCCCATCCCTCCGGACGCGAACCCCGCTTCCCGCCACCAGCTCCACTACAACACTACAACCAACAACAGCCCTACCCCCGGTCCCGGACCGAACGACCCGCCCCTTTTCTCCACCACCGCATCAACCCCTTCTCCACCGCACCCCCACCTCACCCCCTTCACACACCCCACCTCACCCACTCCACACAACCCGCCGCAATCCCCACCGCACCCCACCCAACCCCCCTGGCCCACCTGGTGCTGGCGGTTGTAGAAGTGCAGCTCCACCGCGTTGAGCCGCAGGCGCGTCAGGTGCGCGGCCTGCGGCGGCAGCCCCAGCTCCGACTCCACGTCCCGCTTCGCGCTGCGCCACATCAGCCCCAGGCTGGCGTAGCAGCTGGCCGCAGAGCCGTCATCAGCAGTAGCAGCAGCAGTAGCAGCAGCACCGGGTGCAGCAGCAGTAGCAGCAGCACCGGGTGAAGCTACGTTGTCAGCGGCCGCAGTGGTCGCAGGAGTAGCAGGATCAGCAGCACCTGCTGCTGCTGCTGCTGCTGGCAGCGGCGGCTGCGGCTGCGGCGGCCCCAGCAGGCGCGGCCGCAGCAGCCGCAGCAGGCGCTGCCGGCCGGCGGGCTCGCCCGCCTCCACGGGTCGCGCGATGCAGCGGTTCCACCAGCGGCGCTCGGCCCAGGGCGCGGCCTTGAGGAAGGCCACCAGGCCGAACACGTCCTCCAGCCCGCGGCTGATGGGCGTGCCCGTCACACACCAGCGGTGCACCTGGGACACCCGGGGGGGGGGGGTTACATGCGTTGGGGGGCCGGGGGTAGCCATCCATGGATGGTGTTTAATCAATAATGAAGTGCCGATGTCCCCCCCGATGGGGGGGGAAGACACCGGTGGGGGGGGGGGACACACGGGGGGAGGGCGGCAGGGAGGCAGGGAGAGGGAGGGAAGATGTGGCACGGGCGGCGACGGCAGAAGGGCACCCCACGTTCACGCCCATGCCCACGCCCACGCCCACGCCCCCGCCCCCGCCCCCGCCCCCGCCCCCGCCCCCCGCCCCCGCCCCACGCCCCACGCCCACGCCCACGCCCACCGTGTCCAGCTTGAGCGCCATCTCCGCCGCCTTGGCGGTGCTGCTCTCCACCATCTGCGCCTCGTCCAACACCACCCGCCACCACACCAGCCGCGTCAGCGGCGTGGGGACAACCTCGTAGCTGTGCGGAGGAGCAGGAGGGTGCGGTGCGAGATGCGAGTGGAGGAGGTGGGTTGATTCATTTCAGAAACCAGAAGCCAAACGACCAAGAGAATCCGAACCAGCCAGGGGGCGGAGGGTGCGGGCAAGGAGGAAAGGAAGGGTGTTGAGGGCGCGGAGTGCAGAGGGCGGGGAGGGCGCGGGGTGCGGGGTGCGGGGGAGGAGGGTGTGGGGGGAGGAGCAAAAGGGAGGCGGGCGTGTGTCGGCACGGGGGGTCGAGCCGGGCAGTCAAAGGCATAGGCATAGGTGTTGCAGTGTTGCTCAGGTCGCCCGCCGCGCGGAGCTGCGCACGTGATAGGAAGTCGCGCCCTGTCACGCAGGCAGCCCTGCCCTGCCCTGCCCTGTCCTGTCCTGCCCTGCCCTGCCCTGCCCTGCCCTGCCCTGCCCTGCCCTGCCCTGCCCTGCCCTGCCCTGCCCTGCCCTGCCCTTCCCTTCCCTTCCCTTCCCTGCCCTGCCCTGCCCTGTCCTGTCCTGCCCTGTCCTGCCCTGCCCTGAGAGCAGGGCGACTCTCAAAGGCCCCGCTTCGCTTTCCATTAAACCCCCATCCGCATGGATGGCCACATCCCTACCCACCCAACCACCCTAACGCCCCACCCACCCGACCCCCGGCCCCGGCCGCCTTACCGCTTGCCGCGGCGCAGGCTGCGGCCCTGCCCCGGGTTGCTGTCCCCCGGGTCGGGCTGCCGCGCCACGTCGCGCTTGAGCACGTCGTAGCTGGTCAGCACCACGTCCGCCGCCGCCAGCTGGGGGGCCGACACCACCTGCGGCAGGGTTGCGAACAGGAGGGGGGGCAGGAGGAGGGGCAGGAGGAGGAGTGTACGCTGTGCGCGGACGGTAAGGAGCGGTGCGGTGTGGTGGTAGGAGGATCGCTGTGAGGCGGCTGTTTGGAAGAGGCTTTGTGTCAGCCAGATCCACAGACTGACTCACAGGCTTTACGTGACCTCCCGTCAACACAGCACACGGCGCCAGACCCAAACACCGGGAGACCGCCCAGCACCGACCCCTGCACACCGCTACCGATTGTTCACACACGCACCATGGACGTCGCGATGTTGTAGTGCCCGTCCTTGTCCGGCCCACCGCCGCCACCCGCAGGCGCCGCCCCACCCTTGGCGGCGGCGGCGCCGCCTCTTCCCGCCGCCCGGCCGCCGCCGCCGCCGCCCAGAATGAGGCCGCCGCTGAAGCCCGCCGCCGCCGCGCCGCCGCCCTTGCCGCCGGTGCCGGGCTGCGTTTGGCCGCCGTACACGACGACGCTGAGCGCGCCGGGCATCACGTGACGTTGCAGCTCGTCGTACCTGCAGTTAATGTGGTACGTACGGTACACCGGTAAAAAACGTACAAGTGTGTGCCCCAGTGAGTACGGGTACCTAGCTAGTGGACAGCCCCGCACGTCGCCCGCTCTCGGCTGTGGCACTCCCAGGCGCCGCCCTCGGGTCCTGGCCCCCGGCGACGCAGCCGTCCACCCCAACTTACCACGTGGCGTCTGGTGGGACCAGCCCAGACACTCCTTCCTGACCCCGGTCGTGCTTCGCCGTGCCCCGTGCCCCGCCTCCTGCCCTGCCCTGCCCTGCCCTGCCCTGCCCTGCCCTGCCCTGCCCTGCCCTGCCCTGCCCTGCCCCCGCCCCCTGCCCTGCCTTGCCCCTTCCCTCCCCTCCCCTCCCCTCCTCATTGTAGTGCCGCCCCACGGTAACCCACCCACCACTGCTGCAAGATGGCGGACGGCACGACAATGAGCGTGGCGCCGCAGGGCTCCGACACCTGTGTGGTGTGGCGGAGGAGGGCGTTGGCAGCGTGTGGGGCAAGCACGTCAATAGGTCGCGCGGTGGTGTCAGTCGTCGCAGTTTTACGTACCAACGGTACGGCGAGGCAATGGCGAGCCCTCGGGCTGGCAGGTTGTGTTGTGTGAGAACCTGGGCACCCGACACGCCCCTCGCCGTGGCCCCAGACCGTGACCCCCCGTGGCACCTCCCTCCAATCAGGCTTAAGCCGCACCCACCAAAACCCATGCCCCAAGCCTCGCGCCACGGGGCCCCTCTCCACCGAGGGGAAAGCGGACACTTCCCCGCCCAGGTCCAACCCACCGTGGCCGCGGCCGTGTCCCGCAGGCAGCGGGTGCACACCCAGGGGCCCCGCGGGGTGCGCCGCACGCCCACACACGCCCCGTGCATCCAGGCCGCACAGGCGTCGCACTGGATCCACAGCCCGCCGTACGACGCCGCCGCCTCGTCCTCCGGGTCGTCACACCGCAGCCCGCACGGGCAGTCCACGCGCTCCTCCTGCTGCTGCCGCCGCCGGCCGCCAGCGGCTCCGTGCCGCGCTTGCGCGGCCGTGCCGCGGCCCCGTTTGCGGCCACGTCCGCCGCCGCCGTCGCCGCCGCTGTGGCCCTTGCTCCTCCCGCCGCTCGGCACCACGTAATCCTCACCCCCGTCATCCGCATCAGCCGCCGCCGCCGCCGCCGCCTCCTCCTCATCCAGGACAAAGTCTTCGTCGCTGTCGTCGTCGCCTTCGCCCCGTTGGCCATCTGGGTCGGATTCAGAGTCCGCGTGCGCATGCTGCGTGCGCCGCCGGGCGCGGCTGCCGTTGCGGCCGGCGCCGCCTCGCGCGGTGGCGGCGGCGGCGCCGCCGCCACGCCGGTTCCGGGCCTGCCGCTGGCCCGACCTCCTCGGCTCCTCCCCTTCCCCCTCACATCTGTCCTCCCCGCCATCCTGCCCTGGCAGTAGCACCGCTTCCTCCTGCGGCTGCTGCTGCTGCTGCTGCTTTTCAGGGGAGCCCTCGGGCGGGGAGGCTACAGCTGGCGGCGGCGGCGGCCGCACGAAGCGGTTAGCAGTTATGAGCGCCAGCAGCTCAACCGTCTTGCCCAGCCCCATCTCGTCCGCCAGAATGCCGCCGAGTACCGCCGGCGGTACGGCGAAGCCAACCGCCGCCAACGACCCGCTGTACGGGTTAACGTACAGCGCCGCCGCCGCGCTGCCGGGCAGCGTGTGCAGCCGCCGCCACAGCGGGTGCAGCGGAGCGCCCGCGGCCGCCTCTTTCGCGGCTGGCCCCGCCCCCGCCCCTGCCCCTGCCCCTGCCCCGGCTGCCTCCTGCGCTTGGCCCTCCTGCTTCAGCCCCTGCTGCCCCTGCCCCTGCTCCTGCTCCTGTTTCACCTCCTGACCTTGCCCCTGCCCCTGCGCCTGCGCCGGGTCCCGCGCCTGTCGCTCCCTCGCCAGCATCCACGCCACGGCCCGGCGCTGGTAGGGCCGCAGCCGCGGCCGCAGCTCCGGAGGGTCGCCGCGCCACTGCGGCTCCGCCCCGCTGGGTTTGACCGCGCTGTACAGCCAACCCGCGTCGAAGCCGGCGGCGGCTGCAGCAGCAGCTGCGGCGGCTGCCGCCGTGGCTGTTGCAGAGCTGGAGCCAGCGAGGCGCCGTGGGGACGCGGCTGCTGCAGCCGGCGGGCTCGAGGGGCCAGCGGCGGAGGTCGAGGGACCCGCCCCGCTGTCAAAAGCGCCGGAGGTGGAGGGACCCGCCCCGATGTCAAAAGCGCCGGCGCCGGCGCCGCCTGCAGAGGCAGCCGCAGCGTCTGCCTTTGCGTCGGGCTGCTGGCTGCCACTGCCACTGCCGCCGCCGGCGTCTCCGTTGCTGCTACTGCCGTCCAGGTGGTGGTGCGGCAGTAGCCAGGCCAGCACCTCCAGCAACTGGGCCTAAGGGTGAGTGGGTGGGTGGCGCGTGTCCGTGTGTGTGCACACGCACGAGCGCTCCATGAGGACAGACACACACACACACACACACACACACACACACACACACAGGCCAAATGAGCTCCACTCCCATCCTGTCTGCCCCTGCCCCCGGCCTCACCACCCGCCTCCCACCGTCGGCTGTACTGCCACCACCACTGGGCCCCCCCGATCCTGTGCACCCTACGTGGCTCCCTGCCGCCCCCCTCCCCAACCATACCCACACACCATGCACCGCCCACGCAATGCTAGCATACACGGTCTGCGTCCTTCCTATCTCATGCTTGTTGACAAACACCCCACAGCAAGCAGGCCTTCCGATGCGACGGCTCTGCTCGATCTCACCCACCTGCCAGACGCGCTGCTGCGTGTCCTCCGGGTGCCCCACCGCCACCTTGTCCAGCGCCGCCGCCGGCACGCCCAGGCGCAGCACCAGCCCCCTCTCCGCCCCCACCCCTGGCCCCGGCCCCGCCTGCCCCTGCCCCTGCTCCGACACGTGTCCCTGGCCCTCGAGTCCGTCGGGCTGGCGGCTACGAATGGGCGCGTGTGCGGATCCTGAGCCACTGGGCCCCGCAGCCCCCTCCCGCTGCACCGCAGCCTGCCGGCGCCCTCCGTCCGCATGCGTGCTCCTGTCGCCACCGGTGCCGCTGCCGCTACTGCCGCCGCTGTTGCCGCTGTTTTGAAGGCAGCGGTACACTGCAGGCCGCCAGTCATTGCCGCCGTCGGCGTCGCCGCCGCTGCCCCCCTGCCGCTCCTGCGTGTCCCGGGCCGCTGCACCTGCAGCTGCAGCTGCGGCTGCTACGGCCGTGGCCATAGCGCCGGGACCTGGGCCGTACGGGTAGCGCTCTGGCACTGGCGGATTTGTTGAGGAGTCGGGGCTTCCCGATGAGGCGCCGGTAGTGGCTATCGGCGTCTGCGCGCTGCTGGAATTGAGGATGCTCACGCCCAGGAGCCCCAGCTGCAGGAGCCGCACCAAGCCCGTCCCGGCGGCAGCTGTCGGCAGCTCCAGCTCCAGTCCCGCCTGGTTGTGAGGGCGGGGCTGGTGAGCCGGCGCGCAGCCCGTGTTAAGGGAAAGGGTATCCCAACCTCATCCGTGCCGGTCAGCCAGTGCGGTCAACGTGGCCCAAACCCTGACCGCAGTCCGCTTTCAGCCAGCGGCTTACCTGACCATGCTCGCTCCATGAAATGATAAGAACAGCACCATCGCTTTCCGAGTCCTTGCCATTTACGCGCACAGCGAGAGAATCGTTGACGGAATTGCCCGCACCCGCAGCTATGTGTAGCTCCACAATGCCCAGAAGCTCGGAGGACTCTACAAAACTGGTGCTGCATTCCGCCAAAAGCTTAATAGCTTCGCTCGAGACAGGCTCCTTTTTCCGCTTCTTTGGCGGTCGAGCAAGCCCAGTCGCAGTGTTGATCGTAAGGTCAATGACATCATTTAATGCGCCTTGTTCCGGACCCGCGGCAGCCTGTGGCGGTCGTTCCTCCGCAGCATCTGGGCGCCTTTTGGGCGCAGACGCCTTGCGGGGCATCTGTTATGGAAATATGGGGTTCATACTAGGCCATTAATGTGACTAGAATTTAGTGCACGCCGGCCGGTCATTGATGCGGGGTGACTTGCTGATGCAGTGTAGCAGCGTGCTGTGTGCGATGCGCGGATCAGTTCTGCGCAAAGGGCGGGAAACCCAGCAATCCTAAGTGAAGTTCGTCTGTGGAATCGCTGCGCCCCTGCCTCCTGCATGCATGCCCTACCACATAAATCCACTCAGTCCACCACTAAATCCACCTGGGTTACAATGATGCAAGACACAAGGGTGGAGCCCCATACTCCACAGCACTGGCTGACACATCCACCCTGACACATCCACTGGCTGACACAACCACGTCCATGGATGTTCGCTTCTCGCTCCGACGTGTTTCTGGGCCACCGGAATTTAGCGTTCAATATACGTTCATACGAGCTTCAAAAAAGCACTGGCTCGCCTGATGATACGTGTAATGCGTGGTGTCCGGCGCAAACGGTAAGCTAAGGGCCCATGTAGGAACCTGCACCCTTGCCCTGCTTGCGCCATAACTCCATGCCATCAGACATGGCTGCAAGCGGAATTCTTCAATCAAGCCAAACAGAAGCATACCTCCTCCAGTGCAACAACAGCTTCCAGCATCGACGACCGGGTCGGGACCCTATGCCCGTCCACCACCCTGCGCGCTCTTGCCTATTCACACGTGGTGATAAGAATGTTTGGCAATCCACCACACTAACCACACAACGCATGCGAAGTTGCGCACGCCTTGTAATTACGGCACCAACACGCACCCGCGCTGCCCACAGGTATCCCCTGCGCCGCCTGCAGCGCAGCCTTAGCAGGGCCCGGGCTAGTTTGCCTGGTGCCGCCGCAGATTGCTGCTGCACGCACGCGAAAGCACTACGGACAGACAGGCATGCGCCCAGGCACTGCCGCTTATGAACTGGCGAATGCCCGGCACCCAGAGTTCATCGAGGTAAAAGAGTCCAGCCGACTTCATTTCTATCCAATGACCATACCACACACATGAATCAAATTTTAGGGTGTCAACCGCTCCATGGACTGCCACGTATTAGTATTTGCTATTGTCTATTGCATGTAAATAGGTGGCAGGGAAAATTCGGGCGGAGCGAGAAGTGCCTTTGCGCGTCCATGGGCATCTTGACTTTCGGCTGGGGCGAGCATAGCAGCCCGGCAGACTAACAATCTATTCAAATATGCGCACAGCAACCCAATAACGACTACTGACCTATCGGTAGCTGCAGCGCGCATGTGTGTCGCGGAGGGGGCGGGGAGGGCCACGTGGAGGAGGAGGGCGCAACGTCGCCTAGAAAGCGGCGCCGGCGCACAGGTTGAGGCCTGCCAGAGTCTAATTAGTAACGTCTATGCGAGCATGGCGTGTGCGGTTTAGGTGGACTAGCGGGACGTTACTGCTGGACGTAATTTGGTGGGCGGTGCCTGGTCAAACCGACCCCGGCTATGTCCGGGAGATGAGGTAGTTTCGAAACCTTCGGCCTCAGACGGTGGATGTGGTGCGGGATCAGCCCGCTTTTCCCGTGCTTCACGGGGACCACCTCCCTTGTCGGGTGTCAACCGCTCCATGGCATAAGCCCCCGCGAGCGCTTCAGTTCCTGCCCGATAGCACCATGGGTACCGTATTATTGTGCCCGCCTGTCCCCTACCTGACTTGTGTGTTGAATTCAAGGCTCATGTCACGTGTAAAAATCAACCCACCATGAGCCATGGACATTCCCATCAAGACCCGCCCTCCAACGCTCTGTGTTCATACCATTGAAATCGTTTGAAATACCGGTTGCTTCCACCAGCGTGCACGGTATACATTTAAGCTAGTACATATGGCACCCTACCAAACCCAATCCAAGAGCTGGGTTGCTCGTTACGCATCCGCAAACCAGCGTTGGCCCCCTTGCCACCTGAGGACGAAGAGGGCAAGCATGTTATCATGTGCCCGCGTGGCTTCGCTTAGCAGCCATATGCCACCATGCCTTGCGTGCGTTGCCACATCTCAGCACCTCCCAAGCCAACGCGCCCCCATCATACGTTGCGCTTCAGTCTCTCGTGCTCTCTTGACGCCAACCTCTCGTACACTCGCAGACCAGCAAACCCCATGCGTTCATTCACTGTGTTCGTGCGAGCATTCAAGCGTTAGTTGTTGTCTTATTGCGACACCTGCATGCATTGCTTGACGTTGCGCATTGCCAAGCGCACAGAAGCTTTCGAACCAGCGCGTCCCCATAGCCACACGGATGCGGCCAACACTGAGGCATACGATTGCGCAGCCTTACGCTTGATCACCACCGACCGTACAGAAGCCCATACTCACCTGCCCATCCCCACCCACCAACGCGCCCCCATAACGGTTGTAATCACAGATCACCTCACACCCAGCGACCCTAAGCGGCATACTTCATGCGGCATCCCCAATGCGGCATACCCATAAGCTCTGTTATGATTTCCCTTGTAAAACCTTGCCGCGCATTAGTGCATCAACGCTTTCAACCTACCCCCTCCCAAATGCCGCCAGAATCCAGCCATCATGCTTTCTCGAAGCCATCTCGCCTATCCAATGCAATCTAGGTCTGACACGATGAATTCCGCACATGTATCCCGTGCGTGCCATATGGGGCCTCTTGTGTTGCTGAGGCCTGAGGGGTCCGCCTTGTATTGCATTCGCCGCCATTGGCGCTGGACTCTGCGACCCAATACTCGCCGTTGTTTGCTTGTTCAATTGCTTACCACCTGTGTTGTACTGTCTCTTGCAGGGCGCAGCGTAGCCGTACGTGTAAGTCTTACCCCCGACCCATTCTTATCCAATCCGTCACCCCCCAAATAATTGCATTTTGTTGGGTCGCTCCTCGTTGCAATCCACGTGCGTACTGCCGTCCACCCGCGCCCGACTGCCTGACTGCTACACCGCCGCCGGCACAGCGGCAGCGCTCCAACTGCCACAGCTTCACATCCCGTCTCCCGCGCGTTAGGGGCGCAGCAGGTACGTGCTCATCCAGCCTGTGGTGGTGATGGTGGTGGTGGAGGTGGTGGCGGTGGTGGTGGTGCAACACAGCAGCGCGCGCCCGTGCACCAGAACAGTGCGCGCAGCCAATGATGAGCAGTGAGCATGCGCCCCACAACTGCAGTTAGTTGCGCAGGTGACCAACAGTGATCTCTCCGACCAATCTATCTATCTACCCACTGTCTCTTTAACCCACCCCAGCACCTACCCTTGCCCTTGACGTCGACGCCGCCCGTGTACTCCCAGTCCTCATCCGGCACTAGGTCGCGTGTGGTGGCGCTGACGTGGATGGCGCCCGGCTCGCCGCTGCTCTCCATGCTGTGGTGGGTGGGTGGTGGTGGGGGCGCGGTTGGGCGCCGCCGGATGCAGGCAGCAGTCGAGACGTCAGTGGGAGACAGAGGAAAGCGCCGATGCGGAGGCGCGCGGGGCCCGAATGGGATGAGTGGTGAGGCTTACTGTGCGCACGTTTACTAAACCTGGCCCACGCACGGCCCCCCTCCTTGACTCCTTCCTCAGCCCCCGCCTCCCGGCCCCTCTCATCTCATTATCCCACTGCCCCCATCACCCACCGCGAGGCCGTGTTCATGGTGTCGCCGAACAGGCAGAACCGCGGCATCCTGTTTGCGTCACGAGCATGATGAGCAGGAGGGGGAGTGGGATGATGAGGAGGCGGCGAATGAAGAGGGCGGGCGAGATGCGCACGCGTCAGCGGCAGCACAGGCACGCATTTGTCGCGGTTTCAATCCTGCGCCAGTGGCAACTATGGGCTTCTTACGACGCACCGTGTGCCCACCACGCCGCTCATCGCGCTGCCGGAATGGATGCCCACGCGCAGCCGCACGGGCTGGCCAGTGGTGGGCAGCCGCACGGCGGAAGCGGCGCGCAGCAGCGCCTGCATGTGAGGAGAGGGTATGAAGGCAGTCGATGGGTAAGGGCGACTCCAGATCATGCGACGCATGCGCACACACGCCCAGAAAAGCAAAGCCACGTGTTCATGGAGACTCGTGTCGCCTACTGTACCTTGGCGAACTGCACGGTGCGGTAGGCGTGCAGCGGGTCGACGTCGTCACTGCGCACCGTCACCGCGCCCGTGTCCTCGTCCACCTTCATCAGCCCGCCCGCCGCCACGTAGCAGTCGCCGATGGTCTCCACCTTGTAGACGCCGTACTCGTCAAGCAGCGCGTCCAGCCGGGTGAACAGGTCGTTCTGTGTGCGTGTTTGTGTTGTGGTAGTTGTGGACGCGGGCGCGGGGCGGCGGTTGGCGGATCAAGGCAAATGCGACGTACGGCAAGCTGCGCCCGACGGCCCCTGTTTGACACTCTTGGTAGGCTGCTGGGGTAGCTGGGCTGGAACACCCATCTATTGCCCTCCGGTACACGTTGTGCTAGCCCCTCACGTGCTCACGTTGCCTCCGCTCTGCCATGGTGCCCGCAACTCCATCCATGATACATCTTATACGTCCCTCTGATCTTTGTGCGCTCTCGGTGCTCTTCAGGTCTATCACGCACACGCACACGCACACGCACACGGCACTCTTCAGCCCCCCCCCACACCACCCCTCACCAGGAACGCCATGACCACCACGGGCCGGACCTCCTTGCACATGGGCGTGAAGCCCTGCAGGCGGGCAGGAATGAAGTGGGGCGGGCAGGAATGAAGTGGGGCGGGCGGGCAGGCCGTGATGATGGTGGGTGTGGGCGTAAGAGCATGGTGATGACGATGCCATGGAACGCACCAACCTGTCGCTTTACTGAAGCCCAAGCCCGCCCAACCGCATACTGTCATGTTACGAAGTAAAGATGTTTGTTCTTGCTCACGCGGCTGCTACTTCCATTCGCAATGCAGTTTATTTCTCATTGATCCCCGTTGACACCGGTATATGCAGGACGTGAACGAACATGTGAGTGGGGGCGGGGGCGCGGGGACCCCCAGGCCATGCCGGTGGAAGCAGCCGTTGAAGCACGCACGCCCGCGCTCACATGCCTGTCCCAAACACATCCACACGCCCTGCACCTCCCCCCGCCCCCTGCGCACGCAAAACCCGCACACGCACACGGCACACGCAAGCACGCACGCCAGCCCCCTGCGCACGCCCGCACGCCCGCACCTGGATGTCACAGAACAGAACCGTGATCATGGAGTGGCTGGTGGCCAGGTGCAGGAAGGTGTCGCCGCGGATGGCGGGCAGCGCGGAACGGCTGCCGCCGCCGCCGCCGGCCCCACCGCCGCCGCCGCCGCCGCAGTTGCCGCTGTGCCCCCGCAGCACACTGTGCTCCGTGTGTAGGTACTGGTGCAGCAGCGCCCTCTCACGCTCCTCCGGCGTGAGCCCCTCATCCGCAGCCGAGTCGCCGCTGCCGCCGCTGCCGCCACCGCCGCCGCCGCCGGCGGCAACTGCAGCGCCGCCCGACCGCGACGCGCGGACGACCATGTTGGAGGCGTGGGTGTTGCGGGCGCTGCCGCGCTCGCTGGGCGCATAGCCGCAGTGGCTGTGGCCCGGCGCAGCCAGGCCGCCGCCGGCGGCCGCGCGAGCGGTGGCCGTAGCGATGTGCTCAATAACCTGCAGGAGGTCCCGAGCGACAGCCGGGCGTCTCGCTCGTCAGCTCGATTGATTGGACGCACCAGCTACTACGACCATATGGATAAATACAATCGATGCATGTTCCAAGCCAAGCTGCTAACTGCATGCGTCAAGTGCTAGCGGTGCCAAGGCACCGGCCCGCCAAGCGTGCATGCACGCGACCTGCCGTACTGCTACTACTTCCGTAACGCGTCACACTCACGTGGTGGGGGAAGATGTTCTCCAGCAGCGTGTGCTCCGCCTCCACCACCCGCGCCAGCTGCCGCTCCGCCCAGATGCGTGCCGTCACGTCGTTCTGCGGGCGGGAGTGGGTGGGTAGGTGGGAATGGTCTTAAATGCCGTGTGGGTAGGTGAGAATGGTGCCAAATGCCGTGTGGGTAGGTGAGAATGATCTTAAATAATGCCGTGTGATGCAGATTGGCCTGCCGTGCCTCCAGAAGACACGCCACTGAAATGCGAGATTGCAGCTGACCAAGCCGCGTCCCATGCACACGCGCTGTATATCTATCGGCGCATCTCTGCTTCACCGGTCAGCCAGGCCAGCCCCCACGTCTTCTTCGACTGCTTCAACCTAACGAGTATTTCGTTGTATTACCTTGATTGCATTACTCAACTCCGCTTCCTTTAGCTTGGTTTAGTTTGGGCTGGTAACCACAACCCCCCCCCCCGGGTGGGCCGGATGGACGTGCCCATCCGCGACCGCACGCACGCACGCACCTGCACCAGCAGCAGCACGGTCTCCTTCAGCACCGGGTGCACAAACTGCCGGATGGTGACCTCGTGCCACTGCTGCTCGCCTGCGGCGCCGCCCACGCCCACGCCCATTCCCACGCCACTTGCATGCCCCACAGCAGCAGTGGCGGCGTCTGTTTCAGCGTCGGCGCCGCTGCCGCGGCCACCAGACGGAGGCGCCGCCATCACCACGTCATTGCTGCCGCGCGCCGCGGCCGCCACCTGCCACTGAGGCGTCTCCCGGGAGTCCACCGTGGCGATGCCGCCCGACGCGCTTTCGCGTGGGCCGTTACAGTTGCCCGGGCCGTTGGCCTCCGCGCCGTCGCGGCGGTTGCTGGCGGCGGCGCCGGAGGTGGAGCTTGTCCCAACCGACTTGACCGCTCGACAGCTGGCGCCGGTATGGGCGACGCCTGACAGAGCGGATGACAGGCGCACGTGCAGCGCGCGCCCGGCGGCGCCGGCGGCGCCGCTGGCGCAGCCAGTCAGCATCCGCGGCGCCGCCAGCTGCTCCACCTCCGTCACCGCCTCCTCGTCCTGCTCCTCCTCCGCCGTCGCCGCCGCGGGGCTCCCGGCGGGTGCCGACCCCGTGATGAGCCGGGACTGAGCCACGGGGACGGAGCCAGACAGAGCGGGCCCGCCTGGGGTGGCGGCGCTGGTGGCGGCGCCGCCGCTCAGGGAGGTCGGACCAACTGCGACCGAGGGCCGCGAGCGCCGCCCGCCGCCGCCACCGCCGCCACCGCCGCCACCGCCGCTGGCCGTGGTGACATGGCCCGAGGTGCGGATGCCGCCGCCGCCGCCGGTGACGTGGACGTTGCTGTCCGCCGTCACCGCCGTGCCGTCCTCGTTGCGCAGGCACTGCAGCGTGATGGACGCGCTCTGCGGCCCCGACGGCACACTGGCGGCCCCGGCGGCCGTGGTGGTGGTGGCAGCAGCGGCAGCGGCAGCGGCGGCGGCGGCTCCGCCGCCACTCGAAGCCGCCTGCAGCGCGGCGGCGAGGAAGCCACGGATTGCTGAGCCAAAGCCGCCGGGGCCACTGGGGCCGCCGCTGGCGCGGTTGCTGCCAGGGGCAGCGGCTTTGCCGCAGCTGGCGCTGGGGCCCGGCAGGACCAGATCCGCAGACACAGGCGCCGAGCCGTTGGCGCCGGCCGTGGCACCGGGGCGTCGGGCTGCATTGCTCAAGCTGGCAGCAGGCTGCGTGCTTGCCGGACCATCACTGGGTGTGCTCGAGGCAGCCAATGGGCGCTGCATGAGGTCTGGACAGGAGCGGTCGGAGGCGGCGACGCCGGCACCCATGCCGACGCTGGCAGCCACCGCAGCTGCCGCTGCCGCCTCCATGCCTGCGGTGCCGCGCGCGAGCTCCGACGTGAGCGACGCGGGCTCGGTGCCGGTGGCCGCGGTGGTGGCGGTGGTGGCGCGGCTGTTGCGCTGCGTGGTGCCGGCGTGGGAGCGCTCCAGCGACACAAGCATTGCCTCCGCCTCAGCGTCTGCGGTGTTGGGGTGCAGGTCACGGGGGTGGTGGCGGCCGCCGCTTCTGCCGCCGTCGCCAGCCCCTAGCGCCGCGGCAGCGCCCCCGGTGGCGGCGGCGGCGGCGGCGCCTCGCGACGCCCGTGCAGGCCCAACAGCAGCGGCGGTGGCGGCGGCGGCGGCGGCGGCAGCGCTGTCGGGACGGCCCGTGTTGATGCTCATGGTGCGCGTGAGAACCGCGTTGGCGGCGCTGCTGAAGTAGCCGACAGTGCTGGCGTTGGCGTCTGCCATCGCCGCCGCCGCCGCCGCCGCCACCGCTGCTGCTGCTGCAGCCGCGATGGACGCGGCGCCGCCGGCTCCCGTGGCGCTTCCGATCCGTGCCCCGTGTGCTGAGATGCCACCGAACTCCGCCGTCGTCACCAGCCCAGATGCTGAATACTCGACGCATGCACCGTACGCGTGGTCCGAACCAGCGGAGGCAGCGCCGCCGCCAGCCACAACGCCGCCGCCAGCGGCGCCGCCGTGGCCGCTGGCCTCGGCGGCGCCAGCCGTACCGTGCCCAGAGGTACAGATGCTGGTGCAGGTCATCAGAGCCTTGGCGGCGGCGTCGGCGGCGGCGGGGCGCCGTGCGCCGCCATCGCCGTCGACGCTGCCGCCGCAAGCAGCGGAGGGAGGGTCCTCGAGGATGGCTGTGACGGACCAACGCTTGAACGCTGGCGGCGCAGCCATCTGCGGCGCCGGCAGCTGCGGCGCCGGCAGCGGCAGCGGCGGCGGTGTCGTCGGCAGCCGTGACGCAGCGACTGACGGCGACAAGGGCCGCCGAGCGGTCGGCGAGGTTACCGCCGCCGATGCGGCCTCTGTAGCCAGAGGCCCTGATGGAAGCGTGGTGGAGGACAGCGGAGAGGGAAGCGCCCGACCCCCTCCACCGGCGCTGACGTTGCGCGCATCCCTGCCACCGGCCGAACGCAGCCGGGACAGGCTGCAGGCGGAGCCGCCGGCCTCCATTGACACCGGTTGGTTGGGCAGCGGCACGTCGGTGACCAGCTCCCCAAGCTGCTGCATCGTGGCAGCGGGCGCAGAGGGCGCGGCGCCGCTGCCGCTGCCGGTGCCGGTGCGGCTGGGGCCCAGGCGGCTGCTGGCGGCGCCGCTGCCGGCGGCGTCCACGGTGACGCACGAGTCCAGCCGGTCCAGCGCCGCATTCAGGTCGGCGGCGGCGGCGGCGGCGGCGGAGCTGCTGGGCAGGATGCAGGAGGCGCGCCGCCGCGCGGTGCCGCTGCTGGCCGCGCCGCCGCCGAGGCTGCCGCTGTGGACGCTGCAGCTGCCGCCGGTGGCCAGTGCTGCGGTGGCGGCACAGCTCAGGGTCCTATTATCGCCGCCGCCGCCGCCGCCGCCGGGGCCACCGGGGCTGCCGGGGCTGCCGGGGGGCGCCATGGACACGAGCGCCATGTTGACGATGCGGCTCATGGCACCGCTGACGGGCCGGCCGCTGCCCACGCGGCGCAGGTTGGGCGGCGCGCCGCCGCCATAGCTGCTGATCCCGCCGGAGGCGGCGGCGGCGGCACTAACGGCATAGCCGCCTGTGCTGCCAAAGCGGCCGCTTGCGGTAGGCACGCCGCCGGCGGGCACCGCGACTGGGCAGTCTGAGGCCGTCACCTCTGTGGTGGTGCCCGCCGCAGCAGTAGTCGCAGCGGCAGCGGCAGCTATAGCAGCGGCTGCGGCGGTGTCGACGTGCTGGGAGCGCGACAAACTGGTGCTGGCGGCGGCTGAGCCCGCTGCAGACTCCGTCGGCAGGGGCAGCAGCTGCCCCGAAGTCACGTCCGACGTGAGTCCCGAGTCCAAGTGCCGTGCCGCGCCCCAGCCGGCAGACGTAGCGCCGCCAGCGGCGGCTCCGGCGCCCGCGCCGCCTCCCACTACGGCTTGGGCTGCGCCGCCGGCACTGACGACGGAGAGGGTGCGGTGCCGTGAGGGTGAGGTGGCAGACACGGTACCACTGCCCGCATCCCGGCTGCCGCTGGCGCCGCCGCCGCCGCCGCCTTGCGCCACCCAACTGGCGCCGCTGACGTCAACAAGCTCCGTCGACGCGGCCGTGGCAAGGATGTGCGGCGGTGGCGGCGGCAGGGCACCTGCTGCTGCGCCAGCGGCGGTGCTTTGGCCAGGCGACAGTACCGCCCCACCAATGGCGGCGGCGCTGGTCGGCCGCCCGGCGGCGGGCACAGCAAACGGACCGTACGGTGCCAACCTTGGCGCGGATCCAGCTGCCGCCGTCGCCGCCGCGACCCGCGCCGCCTGCTGCGCCGCCGGCACCGACAGCATGCGGTTGAGCAGCCGCGGCGCCGGCGCGGCGCCCAGCGAGCTCGCATGCTGCGGCAGCGGCCGCGCCGGCAGGCAGGGCGCCACCGGGTCCGCCGGCTGCTGCGGGCGCGGGAGCGCGGAGCAGCTGGGAAAGGACGGCTGCACCTCCAGCATCAGCATCGCTGCCGCCGACGACGACACGTCCACGCCGCTGGGCATCATAGCTGGCGGCGGCAGGCCGTGCTGCGCGCGCACATGAGCGCCGTACGCCGCCGCCGCCGCCGCCGCCGCCGCGCTGTCCGCCCCGTCTCCGACGGCGGCGACCGGGAAGAGCATCTCCACGCTGTGCGCGCGGCGCGGCAGCCGGCGCTGGGTGCCGCTGCCGCCGCCGCCGCCGCCGCCGGCCATGCCTGTCGTGCCGCCCAGCGGCGGCGGCGACCGCAGCGGCGCTCCCGCCGCGGGGCCGCGGCTTGCGCCCATCATCATGGTCCCCCACGCCGACGTCTGCAGCGCCGCCAGCAGGTCCCGCTGCGCCCTGTCCTTGCCGCTGCCGTTACTGCCGTGAGCCTGCGCCTGGCTTGGCAGCTGCCCCGAACCCGTCAGCGCCCCGGCGGCCCGCGTCGCGGATCGCAGCCCCACAGCGGTGCCGCCGCCGCTGCCGGCTCCGGCGCTGTCAGCAGCAGTCGGAGCCAATGCCGCCGCCGCAGCTGCCGCGGCGGCGTTGCTCTCCTCGCCCTCGCCCCATGCCACTGCCGGCGCGGTGGCGGTGGCCGCAGCTGCGGTGGGCTGGCCGCAGCTCGGCAGGTTGCTGCTGTTGGACATCATCACAGGCAGCGGCGCGACGGCTGCGGCGGTTTTGGCAGCCACGCCGACGATGAAGCTCATGGAGCGCTTGGGCAGGCGGCGTCCGCCGCCACTTGCTGCGCGCGGCGAAGAGATTGACGGCGAAAGCGCCGCCTGCTGCTGCTGCTGCTGCTGCTGCTGCAGCTGTGATTGCACCACAGGTGATGCCGTTTGGGAGAGCTGCGCGGCGGAGATGGAGCCGGGGGCTGCTGCGGGCAGCGCGGCGGAATTGGCGGCGGAGCCGGGCGCGCCGCCGCCGGCGACGGCGGCGGCGCTAGCCGCAGAGCCCAGTCCGTTGCCGCCTGCGCTGGGTAGACCGGCTCCGGCCACAAACACTGACACGGAGCTTGAGCCCCGATAGCCGCTGACAGCGCCGCCTATTGGGCCGCCGCCGCTGCCGACGCCTTTGAGGCCGGTGGCGGCGGCGACCGACGCAACCGGGGACAGCGCGGTCGAGCCCTCGTCAGCCTGGCCGTACCACGTGGTGGCGGGGGCGGCATCCGAGACCGTCCCGTACGACATGGAACTGAACACGCCGCCACCGCTCCCGCCTCCCAGCATTGCGGCTGCGGAGGCGCGCCGCCCGCGCACGCTGGACACGGCCGGCGGCGGGGGCAGCAGCCGGGCGGAGGACAGCTGCGCGGCGCTGCCGGTGCCGCCGACGTCGTCCACCGTGGCGGCCGAGGCGCGTTGCATGACCATGAGAGGCTGCTGCGAGTGGGACACCAAATGGCTACACGACAGCGCCATGGCCGGGTGGTGGAATGACGCACCCTGGCTCTGTACCTGCTGGCTTGGCTGCGGCTGCGGCTGCGCCGAGTGCGGCTGCTGGAAGGGCGAGCTGTGGTGCGAGGAGTCGCGAAAGAGGCGGCTGCGGCCCTGCAAGCTGCAGCGCGGTTCGCAAGCCGTGCGCGTCGCAAACGCACCCGACCCCGCGTCGCCGCCCGTTCCCGCGGTGCTGGTGCTGCTGTTGTTGCACCCATCGCTCAACAGCAGGCGGCCGAACCCGCCGGACGTCAGCGCGGCAGCGCCGCCGTCTTCCGCGTCCTCTGGCAGCGGCTGTAGCATGTGTGTGTCGGGTAGGCTCTCCAAGCCGCCAGGGGCCACCAGCGCGCCGGCGGCGGCGCCAGCCATGCACTGAGAGGACGTGAAGCTGCTGCCGGAGGGGTCGCGCTGCAGCTGCAGCTGCGCGAACAGCGTCGGCTGTAGCACCTGCTGAGGGTGTTTGCCATGGCTGTAGCGGTCGCCGGTGCCATGGGAGGAGCCCTCTGCCGGCTGCAGCACGGCCAGGGGCAGCGTGCCGCCCAAGCCGCAGTTGGTCCCATCCGGGCGATGTGGGTCGGCGCAGTGCGACGCGTGCGTGCTGAGGGAGGCCACCTGTACGCTGTGGACGCCTGCAGGCTGATGCTGATGCTCCACGCGAGCAGCAGCAGCAGCAGCAGCAGCACCAGCAACGCCCTCCGCAGTGTCGCCGGAGGCTGCGGCAGTGAGTGCCGCTGGCAGGTGCCGGTACTGGTGGTGCTGCTGGTTTCGGCAGGCCGAAAGCAGTGCCTGGTCCTTGGCACTCAGCCGGCCCTCCCCCATGAAGGGTGGCGCAGGCACAAGCATCAGACCTGGGCGCAGAGAGGGACACGGGCGTGGCGCAGGCGCATTTAGCGTCGTCTGGAGAAACGAAGTTGCACGACCTCCAGAGCGTTCTTGGTCAACGGGCACCCAGGCATCGACCAGCCTCGTCCACTCCGCCCCCAAAGCTGCTCCACCCATAATCCTGATCCGTAGTAACAGGCAGGCACCCACTGGCAGGCACCCCGGACCTGGCAGGCACCCCGGTGGCAGGCACCCCGGACACACCTTTCCACGTGCCCTCCTGCTGCAGCAGCAACAGCACGTCGTCCACGCACACGTCCTCCGACAGCCGGAACAGAACCTCCAGCAGCGGCTCCGGCTGGCCCGCAGGCCCCTCCCGCTCCGTGCACGGGCCCCAGAATGCCCGGCTAGGCTCATTTTGGAGCAGGACCTGGGCGCAGCAACGGCAGCGCGTGGTGGGAGGGGCATACGCGTGCCACGAGCGAAGCTTAGTGCAGCGAAGCGGCGGAGGTCGCCGAGGCACGGCGTCGAATTTGGCAGGACTGCACTGCCTACCCCGTGTACTTTTTTCTCACGTACGCGCTCAGCACACCTTGTTATCGCGGAACCGGATGAGCGTCACTGGGATGGGTAGGTGGTCGAAAACAGCCAGCAAGCCGAGGGACTCCACGGCATGCGTGACTGTGGGCGCGCTTCCAGTTCCTGTGCTTGCCACAAGCGCCCGTGGCAAAGTCCCATTGCTACAGGCGACATCATGATGCCTTGAGTTGCCTGCAAGGAAAACAAAGAACAGGTGTTTCCCCAGATGGCAAGGCACGGGCATGACAGAAGACACGCTCGAGCAAGGTGGGCTCATCCAAAAGCTTTGAAACTCATAATAAGCAGCTGACTGACAATTTTCACGCCTACCTGGTGCTGGGGGCGCTTTCCACAACGTAGCCCCCGCGCCTGGTTCCTTTAAGCGGTCATCCTGGGTTGATTGCTTTGACTTCTGTCGGCATAGAATGCCACAGAGCCACATTTGCGCCCTCAGCGGCGAAGCCTACAAGGTAGCCGTTCCCGGGGCTCGTCGCTCTTGCATTTGCGGGCGGATTACTTGTTGTACAGCTTATTGTGATAGAACTATACATTCGGGGACCTTCTGGTCACAATATGTGCACGGGCGGCCAAGTTCACACTCGGGCGCGATGACTGTTAGTGCGAAGTAACGGGCCTCGCTCCCGCTACGACCTTGCGTGTAGGGCAGTCCCGTCTTTCACCGCAGAATCGCGCTCTGTGATGTGATGCTTCAAAGTTGCGCTTACCCCCAGTTCATCCCCAGCCGTCCTCGGGACAGCGTCCTCATGACCCCGTCCTCAGCCGTTCCCGTCAGCAGGACCCTGCCTGTCCTCAGCCGTCCCCGTCCTCAGGTAGGTGATGGTGTACTTATTCGCCCTCCCCTTGCAACTTGCAATAATTCGGATCGTATTCTGTGTGCTTGATGTGCGCTGAGTCGCTGACTCACACAGGACCTGTCGTGAGCAAGGTCGTGAGTGCTTGGGGAGTGCCCGGCAGAAACAAGCACACTCGGAAAGGCGCCCCAAGAGAAAGCGGCCTGAGGACAGCGGTGCTGAGGACAGCGGCAGTGCTCTTACCTCAGAAATATGCGCAGAAATACCCCATAAATCCGGCGAAGTCGTAGACGTATTTTAGGGTTTGGCACGGCCCATCTATGCTGACACGGCTCTTGGCCCCCCCCTGGTTTTTGGGGCGTAGGCCCCCACGACAAGTGTTCCCCTGTGAATGAACTAACCCCCCCGGTCAGCAACACAAAGTACTCCAGCCGGTCCGGTGAGGAGCTTCGAGCGAAGCCCCCCACGAAAAGTTTTCAGCGTATACGTTACTGCTGGACGTAATTTGGTGGGCGGTGCCTGGTCAAACCGACCCCGGCTATGTCCGGGAGATGAGGTAGTTTCGAAACCTTCGGCCTCAGACGGTGGATGTGGTGCGGGATCAGCCCGCTTTTCCCGTGCTTCACGGGGACCACCTTCCTTGTCAGGTCAAACTACGGGGCCCGTAGGCCCCCCCCCTCGATAGGAGCTCTGGGTCACAGCGGTGCTGAGGACAGCGGTGCTGAAGACGGTTGTGCGTGTGGCGAGGACGGATGACGAGGAATTCGCTCTCCGTCCGCGTGCGGACGGCACGCAAACGGGGGTGTCTGACTGGATGTCACGAAGCCACAGGCGGTCAACGGGTCAAGGCAGCCCGCCAGCAGCTGATCGCAATTCCCCTGCTGCATGGACCAACACATGCAAGTCCATCTATCTACCCTGCACCTTGGCGGGCCCCGTGCTGAACTCTGCCCGCACGGCAGCCGCGTAGTGTACGACCAGAGTAACCAGAACGCGGATCTGTATGGATGGCCATACATATCATCAAGGGACCCCTTGTATATCCTGACCCAACCCGGCCAGACCCTGATACGAACTGATTTAAGGGCAGTGGGTGGCAGCATGGAGGAGACGTGGCGGGTGCTGCCGGGTCCGCCGCTGTTGCTGGCGAACGGCTGGCAGTTTGGGCTGTGCCAATGGGCTGTGCGCACGCCTCGCGAATCATTGTGACATTTGCTTCTTATTAATGTTTTGTAACCTGATGGGGTCTGGCACTTTCTGTCTTACCCCCGCACCGCGAAGGGCCGAGAACGTGTACCGTATTCAGGTTGCCAGCACCACCCTCCTGTACCCTGCACCAACGCCGCCCTACCTCTGGTAACTTTCTGACAAGCCTGAGTCTCTGTGCAGAGGTGTACACGGCGGGAGCAACTTGCGCTGAGTAGCAATGCGGGATCTCTTCGTTCCATGCCCGGATTGTCAGTTTAGTCAGCGTTGCTCTGGTGTGCCGGGGCTGTCCTGTCGCGTACTTGTGGAAACACACTGGCGCTTACGTAACAGGTGCCGCTGCGTGCGCTCGGAGCGCCCACGTTCCCCTCCGCAGCCCCTGTCCTCATGCGTACTCTCAATTACGTACGCACAATGACGGCCAAAGCCAGCAAGGGGCGTGTGCCAAGTTGCCTACATCCGCAACCTATCCGCACTTGATGGTTTCATGCTGTCAGGGGCAGCACGCACAGCGGTGCTTATGTCAGGCTGTTCCTGTTTCACTTGATAAGTCATTTACTCGACGTCCCTGTCCGCACAGATGTGCTGCCGTCCACAGGTGCCGTTAAGTACCATCCTTTCTGCACAACCGTTTCAACAGTCTAAATCAAAGAATGCCCCCGGCTGCTCACTTCCGCCAACCATTACCTTTCACATACATGCGCAGGTGTCACTTAAGGTTTAGCTAGCCAAACCTGACATGCACACAATCCCTGTCATGCCACCTGCGGCTTCTCACTGGGTCTAACCACGCTGGTCATCTCTGCTGCACACAGCCATCCTGCCGCGGCCGCGTGCCACGCGCTACAGCCGGCTCTAGCCAACGAATCTACAACTCGCCACCCGGATCCTCTACTATACATTGCACTGCGCTGTTGGTATGTCACATCACCGAGCAGCCGCACGAAGGCAGCAACCGTGCCCGCCCGCCCCCGTCCCCATCCCCGCCTCCCTCCTCGTCCCCAAGCTCCAGCACTACCATGCCCTCAGCACCGCGCCGCCCCCACCACCTGGGTGACAGCGACATGCCACCACCGCCGCCGGCGTCCCTGCCGCTGGCTGCCGCCCGCTTCGCCTCCGCCTGCTCCACCGCCTTGCCCACCAGCAGCTTCATCAGGTCCTCCGCAAGCAGCAGCGCGTCAAGCCGCGTCGCCAAGTCACCACTGAGCGCAGGTACCGCAACCGAGGTGCCGAGACCTCTTACTATTCCAGCTTTAGCAGCAGCTGCTGCAGAAGCAGCCACGGGGGCGCGCAGGCCCGGACTGCTGCCTGCGGCAGGATCACCAGCAGCGGCAGCGACAGGCGAGGCCGCGGCCGCGGCGGCCGTGGTGACGTGCTGGCGCAGCGCAGCGACGCCTCGCGGCGCATGCTGGTGTTGTGTGGGCGGCAGCAGCGCGGGTGAGGACCAGGGCTTGCGGGCAACAGAGCTGGTGACGCTGGCGCCGGGGGCGGGCGGACTGCAGCGCGCCGGTGTTGCCGCTGACTGCGAGGCTCGAGGTGCCTGCGCCGGCCGACTGAGCAGTGCAGGGCTGCTGCTGGCGCTCGGGCCCAGCCGAGAGGGCGGTTGCATCTGCGCTGGGGATGAAGATGGGGCCAGCGGCATTGGTGAGCCAGCTGCTGGGCCAGCTGTGGGAGTGTTGATAGCGTTTCTGGAGGACGCTGATGGCGATGGGCGAGAGCCCGACGGCGGCTGGGCCAGCGCAACTGCGACGGGGCCGACCGTGCTACTGCCGAGGCCGCTGACGCTTGCAGCTGGCCGGTTGTAGCCCGTGCCGCTGCAAGAGCTCAAGATGCGGCGGGAATTGTGCACAGGAGAGGCGCGTGCTGCTGATGCGAGGAAACCCATCGGCGCGGCTGCCGGTTGCTGTGCAGCGGTTACGGGGCTGGCGCGTGCTGGCGCGCCAGCAACTGCCGTCTCCGCGGCACAGCTTCCCGGGGCTCCGCTCACCCGCAGCTCCTGGCTCTGTGCAGCTGTGCTTCCTGCCCGCAGACTGTATTTCTGCATTTGGCGCTGCAGAACTGGCGACGGACCCGAAGCGCGAGCAACCCGCTTGGCGGAAGCCGCAACTGTGGGCGCCTGGCTTGCGGGAGTCGCTGTAGCGCTGCTCCGGGGCGCTGTCGCTGTGCTCTTCGCGTTAGCCGGCCCTGGACCAGCAGTTGCACCCGATCGCGTTGCAGCGGGCGTAACATAGCACCTGGATTCTTCCACAGGCATGGCAGACCGCAATGGCGTGCTTTGCGGGGGCTCAGCCGAGGCGTGCAGCGCGGGCGCCGCTGGGCCGTCGACGTCGCGACTTGGCACCGTGTCCGGCGCCGCTTCACGGTGCGTGCCCGCGATCAGCCCATCTGCCGCAGCTTTGCCTGCATAAGCTCCACACCAAGGATGGGAGCTGCGGGGTTAGCCTGCAGTAACAACCAGTGTCCTTGGTCAACGATTTGCGAATGTTTTGACTTGCCTTGCGGTGTGGAAGCACGCACATTCACGTTCAGAACTGCATATGCTGCTGTTGCTTCTTCTAGTGCACGAAGCAACTCGTCATCGTCCAGCCCGGCAAGCGGTCTGGGGCTTTTCAAAGCCAAAGTCGAGGGCAATTCTGCCATCTTTTGTAGGTGATATGTGCAACAAACTGAGTCTCATAAGCATGATATGAGGTAGAGAGGCAAACTGTGTAGCAAAGGCGCATATCCGGCTAAAGAAAGGGTGCCGATGCAGCAACATGTCGAGACGGGTCTTTCAATTACCTGACCCAAACAACTTGTTAATAACAGTGACCAATAGACTCTCCATAGGCTATAGAATTTGGCCTTATCATACAACGACGCTGCGCCGGCGCACAACATTCCATTTCTTTCCTAACGCACACACACCCAAGCCTCAACTTTTTGACCAGTTACGCGTAACCAGAAGCACAAAAATCAAGCAGAGGGCAGACTAAGGGTCGACGCCCTTGTGGGCAAATGCTGTCCCTCGAGCGCGTTCGTTCAAGCGCCGGTTGCTCAACCTCTTACGCTGCGTCTTCAGCATCGCAGAGTAGGGCGGTACCAGCGGTCAGGGGCCGGCGCGAGCGTGCCAGGTGAGCCCTGCGGTCCGCTCCACAAACGCTCGATATTCCCGGCCGCTCGCCTGCGCGATACCACAAGCCTCGCTTTGTCCTGTTGCAGATGCGCGGCACAAACACGCTCGTATCATACATCGCCTTCTCCCGAGCGGGTAAGTTGGCTGGGCCCGAGTTGCGAAAGCTGCAATCCAAGCCAGGGGAATTCCGTGGAATTCCTTGTCGGGGCCCACCCACGGTCACACCAGGTCTATCAACCTGCGCCGACGGTGTATCGCTTTGCACATACAGGACCCAGCACGTCAGCGGCATGTACCGACTCAGCGCGCGTCGCCGGGGTCCGTGGCTGCGAACGCGGTCTCGGCGCCCTCGTCACGAGGCAAGGACGGCTTGCGCTCCACGTCGAAGCGAGACATCATCACCACCAGCATCCCTGACGCCATTCCCAGCCTGGAGGAGCTGGAGGAAATGCGCAACCGCGTGCTGCAGCAGGGCAGCGGCCGCGGCCCTGCATCCCGGCGGCTCACGTTCGCTGCTGATGGTCCCGTCGTAGAGCCGGACGTGCCCGTCGCAAGCCCCGACCTGCGCACCTCGCTGCAGGCGGGATCTGAACAAGCGCCCAGCACGAAGTCAAAGGGGCACGCTCAGGACGGGGCGCGGGCTGCGGCGCACCAGGAGCAGGTCCCCGCGGCTGCTGCGGACTCCGGCTCGGCGCTGTCCCGAGCCGTGCCGCCTCCCGTGCCGCTCTCCCGCCCCTCGCCAGCCCGCGGCCTGAACGGCAGCGCCGCGAGCGGGCGATCTGGGTCAGGTGCTGCGGGCCCTTCTCGGGCCGAGAAACAGCGCACAGTGATGCAGCTGACGATGGCCATCAAGGCCGTGAAGGACTGGCGGCAGCTGCCGCGGCTGCTGGCGGAGGTGGCGCCGCAGGGCGGGCTGGACGCCTTCAACGCCGCCGCCTTCCTGACCCACCTGGCGCAATGCGTGGCGGCGGCGCCGCAGCCGCTCAGCGGCGAGGACCTGGCGGTGCTGGAGCGCATGCAGGTGCGGGGCTGTGTGCTCGCCGGCGTGTGCGCTTGTGTTTCTCGGGGCTGCTCGGGGCGTATGCGCAAGGAAAATCGGCGAGTTGGAGCAAGGTTGGGCGGCTGGGCTGGATGGCGCGCAGGGTTTCTATACGACGTTCACAACAGTAGTAATATCATGCTGATGTGGCGCCGCGGAGCTTACAGGCTGCCCAATGCGCTGCGCCAACTCACACTTGCGGTACTCTCCCGCTCTCATTGTCTTTATCCCAATCGCCCTTGCCCCGCAGGCCTCCATGCTGGCGGTGGTGGAGTCCAGCATGCACGAGTACCGCGCCCGCCAGGTGTCCAACATCACCTGGGCGCTGGCGCGGCTGGGGCTGCCCTCCGGCGCGGCCTTCCTGCGGGACCACATGCTGGCCGCCGCCTACCCGCTGCTGCCCTGGTGGGTGGAGCGAGGGTGGGGCGAGGGCGGGAAGGAGGGGCGCTGGCTGGGGCAGCTGTGGGTGCGGGCGGGGTAGGCCATTCCAGGACCACGTGGCGGGGTGGGAGGGGTGCGGCGTGGCGCCGTTGGGTGGGTGGGTGGTTGGATGGGTGGTGGGGTTCGTGACGCGTGTGTACACGGGCTCGACGTGCAATCGACACTTGTTTCGCCTGCGCCCGCGCTCTCCTGTTGATGGCGTGCCGAACCGTCGCGCGCCTTCCTCACGCGCTCTGTGTTGACACTCTACTGCCTTGTTCTCACAACACGGCCTTACCAACAACCAAAATAATTCGCGCGCGCGCAGGTACGAGCCGCAGCACCTGGCGAACACGCTGTGGGCGCTGGCCACGGCCGGCGTGGGCCCCGACGACGGCTGGCTGGAGGAGTACCTCACCGCCGCCTTCGTGGCCATGCAGCGCCGCGGCGGCGCCTTCGAGCCGCAGCACCTGGCCAACCTGCTGTGGTCGCTGGAGCGCATGGGCGTCATGCCGGACGAGGTGGGCCTGAGGGCTGGGGGCGTCCATCGGGGGGGGGGGGGTTGTGGTTGTGGTTACCAGCCCAAACTAAACCAAACCCAATGCATGCGGGGGGGGGGGGGGGGCGGGGGCGGCGATGAAGGCGGCAGGACGGGGATGTAGCGGGGCCAGTGGATGGATGCGGGCTGCTTGGCGTCGCTCTCTCTGGGATGGCAGGCACGGATGCTAGGGCAGGAAGGGCCCGCCGACTGTGTGCGCCATGGATAGTGCTGAACACGGTACGTGCCCTTTGCACCCTATGCGCGCAGGAGTGGATGGGCGTGTTCTACGAGTGCTGCGTTGCGGCGCTGCCCACCGCCAGCGGCCAGGACTGCTCCAACGTGCTGTCCAGCCTGGCGCTCATGTCCATGCACACACACCGCCCCACCGCCACTGCCGACCTCGCCGCGCGCATCGCCGCCCGCCTCAGCGCGCTTCTGGCCGCGCACGCCGGCGCCAGCAGCAGCAGCAGCAGCGCCGGCGGCGGCGGCGGCGGTCGCCGTGCTTCAGGCGCAGGCGGGGTAGGCGGCGTGGAGGCGGGGGCACTTGGCCCGGAGGTCCTCACCCCGCTGCCGTCTCATGCCGGCGTCAGCGCCACGGCTGCCTCTGCCGCGGCCGGCGCCTCCAGCCGCGCCGTCGCGGCGCCCGAGGTCAGCGACCAGACCATCGCCAACAGCCTGTGGGCGTTGGCGGCCATGGGCGTGGAGCCGGAGGCGGCGCTGTGGGACCGCTGCGTGGCGGTGGTGCGCAGCCGCTTGGCCGACCCCACCCGCCCCGCGCCCGCCGTGGCGCCGGCGGCGCTGACCACGCTCCTGTGGGTGGCGGCGACGCTGCGGCGGCCGCTGCCGCCCGCGCTCATGTCGCTGGTGTACGCGCGGCTGCGGGGGCCGCAGATGGCGGCCATGGAGCCGCGCGGCGTGGCCACGCTGGTGTGGGCGCTGGCGGCGGCGCCGCCGGAGCAGGCGCGGCCGCCGGTGGAGTGGCTGGGCGAGGCGGCGGAGGCGACCGGCGGCGGCCGCCGCGTGGCGGAGCTGGGCGGCCAGGCCGTGTCCAACCTGCTGTACGGCATGTGCGAGCTGGGCGCGCGGCCGCCGCCGGCGTGGATGGCGGGCCTGGTGAACCACTTCCACCGCCACCTGGGCGCCGAGGCGAGCGGGCAGTCCGTCGCCAACGTGCTGTGGTGCCTGGCCAAGATGGGCTACCGGCTCAACGGCGAGGGCATGGACATCCTGGCCGGCCTGGTGGCCAGCCGGCTGGGCGGCTGGCAGGAGGAGCAGGCGGAGGCGGCGGCCGCCGCCGGCGCCGCCGCGGCGGCGGCGGTGCCGCCGCCCTTCACCTCGCAGGAGCTGTCCAACATCCTGTACGCGTTCGCGACGCTGGGTTACGACCTGGCGCCGGCGCTGGGCGGCACGCTGGCGCCGGCGCTGCTGGCGGCATGCCGCGCCCGTCTGGGCGAGGCGAACGCGCAGGAGCTGTCCAACAGCCTGTGGTCGCTGGCCGCGCTGAAGCTGCGCCCCGCCGAGCCCTGGCTGCGCGACTACTACGCCGCCGCCGCCGCGCGCCTGCCCTCCTTCGCCCCGCGCGACCTGGCGCAGTCGCTGTACGGCGCGGCGAAGCTGCGCCTGCCGCTGACCGGGGCGGGCGCCGCAGGCGGCGGCGGCGCCGCCTGGGCGAGCGCGGCGCTGGCCGCCGCGCCGCGGCTGCTGGCCAGCTCCAGCGCGCTGGACCTGTCCAATGTGTCATGGGCGCTGGTGCAGCTGGGGCTGGAGGTGGCGCCGGAGGGCAAGGTGGCGGCGGCCTTTACGGCGCGGCTGGTGGCGCTGAGCGGCGCCGCGGGCGGGAGCGGGGGCTGCGACGCGGCGCAGCTGGCGCTGGGCGTGTGGGCGCTGGGCAAGTGGCGCGTGGCGCCCAGCCGCGCGCAGCTGCAGCAGCTGGAGGTCGCCACCTTCCGGCAGCTGCCCAACATGCGGCCGCACGAGCTGGCGGCGCTGCTGAGCGGCTTCGCTGCCATGGGCCACACGCCGCACGGCGAGTGGCTGGAGGACTGCCTGCAGCAGGTGGCGGCGCGCTCGCGCGAGTTCGGGCCGCAGGACTGGACGGTGGTGCTGGCGTCCCTGGGCCGCATGCAGCAGCGGGAGCGGCGCGGGCGCCACGACCAGGCGGCGGCGGGCGGCGCCACCGCCGCGGCCACGACGGCGGGCGGCGAGGAGGAGGGCCTCCTGGCGCAGCAGCTGGGGCCGCATGCTGAGGAGCTGGCGCTGAGGCTGCTGCCGCGCCTGCACCGCATGCCCGTTACCTCGCTGGTGCTGCTGGCGTACTCGTGCGGCTGCATGGGCCCCAGCCACACCAGCCGCCAGCTGGTGTCGCGCTGCCTGGCGCTGCTGTCGTCCGGTGACGCGGCCGCCAAGGCAGCGCGGGCCGCCGCAAAGGAGGCCGCGACCGCCGCGGGCGGCGCGAAGGCGGGCGAGGGCGAGGGCGCCGAGACGGCCAGTGGCCGCCGACGCACGCTGGCGCCTCGCCGGGGCAAGAAGGCGGCCATGGTGGCCATGGCGGCAAGCGCCGGTGGCGCCGCGGCCCCGGCTGTGACCAACACGGCCGCCGCCAGCTCCGTTGAGCGCCTGCTGGCGGCAGCGCACGCCGCCGCCACTACCACCCCTGCTTCTGCCGCGGCCGCACCAGCAGCAGCACCAGCAACAGCGGCAGCAACAGCTGCTGCTGCCGCGGCGCAGGCGCAGGCGCAGTTGCAGTTGCAGGCTGAGGGTGCGGACCAGGCGTCCGTGGTGGCGACGGAGGCGGACCTCCGGCCGCTGGCGGTGTCGGCGCTGAGCGCGGCGGAGCTGAGCAGCCTGCTGTGGTCGGCGGTGCGCACCGGCATCAAGGTTCTGCCCGCCGACTTCCGCACCCAGTTCCTCAGGTGGGTGGTGCGCGAACGTCTTCGACGAGCCTCGTGCCTCAAATGCTTGCTTGTTGCAGCGCTATGACCTGAGTAGCGATGGCCAGTGCAGTAGACTGATCAGGCCGCACTGACTCATCCTTTTCTGGTGGATCTGTCGCTCATGCTTCACGAAACACTGCAGGCGCACGGCGCCGCTGCTGCCCCAGCTGCCCGGCCCGCTGGTGGCCTCCTACCTGTGGGCGGCGGGCCGGCTGCGCATGTGGCTGCCCTCGCGCTGGCGGCACGCGCTGGTGCGGCGCTGTGAGGCGGCGCTGCTGGTCGCCGCTCCTGCGGCCCCCGGCGGCGAGATGCGGGAGCGGGAGCTCGTCATGTGCGCCATGGGCCTTATGTGGCTGCGGTGAGCAAATACTTGCCGGAAAGCGGGGGCAAGCGCGTTCCCTGGCGGGTGGTGGTTTTAGGGCTTCGAGCTCGCTTGTGCGGCATGCATGTTGCAAGGCAGGGCTTGCCTCCCCCCCCCCGTCCGCATGGATGGCTACCCCCACATTGGCTGCCGGCCCCTGGCCTGACCCTGCCTGTTCGTGTTCGTGTGGGGCCCCTCCCTCCATGCAGCGTGTGGCCGCGGCGCAAGCTGCTCGACTCGCTGCGGGCGGCGCTGGAGGCGCGCGCACCGACCATGGACCAGCGCATGCGGGCGCACGCAGCGGAGGCGCTGCGGGTGCTGGAGACCCGCCTGGCGCGGGCGAAGGAACGCCGCGTGGTGTTCCCGCGCCGCCGCGCCGCCTGGGTGGCGGCGGTGCGCAAGGGCCTGGAGGCTAAGGCCAGGGCCGCCGCGGAGACGCAACAGCCCACGGAGACGCAGCAGCAGGTGCAGGCGGCGGAGGCTGCGGCGGGAACGGTGGCGACGGGCGTGGAGGCGGCGGGCGAGGCTCACGTGAGCCGCCGCGGCGCGCTCAAGGCGGGCGTGCTGCGGCGCCGGAAGAGCCGCCTGCCGGGGCCGTCGGCATAAGCTTGTTCAGGTTGGGTTCGTGGCAGCATTTGATGGTCTGGCCGCTCCTGCGCGCTTTGGATTGTGACCTCTGTCAGCCCACCATCGTTGACGTGGGATGGGCACTGAAGCAATGCAGGGCTGTATATGAGGCGCAAGTGCCGATGGCGGCTGATTTGATTGTGGCTCGGTTTCATTCTTTCAAGGGATTTGGGGTTTCAGCTCGTTGACACTTTTTGGCTTGAAGTGAAATGGCAGCTCTTCGATTGCAGGTCGTCGGCTGACCCATGGTGATTTGTTTGCATGTTCGCGGTGTAGAAGCGTTGCTGAGGTACGCCCCAGTACGGTTGAGAGTTCAATGTCGCAACAGGCCGTGGCCGCAGGGCACCATGGTTTGACTTTAGACAGACAGTTAAATGACTAAACATGAGAGATACGCAGACTCCCAGACTTCTGAGTGAACCGACGCGAAAGGCTGTCGGCGGTCCATGCTGACCCATGCATGCCCAGACCCAGCGCCCAAGCCCGGCGCTTAACTGTTGTCCATGGACAGGTGGACCGGCGAAGACTTCACAGTATGATAAGAGAGGATTTCAGTGTAGCAGTTGTGGGCGCCCCATCCTAGTTAGTAGTGGACACGGCCCATCAACCCGTGCCATTAATAAGGCCCCGTGCTCCACGGGACCAAGTGTAACAGTAATATGAGCATACCATCGAATCCTCCTGCCGTCCTGCGGCCTCATGCGGCGGCCTTTGCCTAGCAGCCCTAGGTTGATGCAGCGAGGGGGCGCATCTCAACACTCAAAACGCATTCGCATTCGCAATTTAGCGCATGTCCGTAACTCAAAACGGCCAGTGGATGACCCGAGAGCAGCCCGAGGAGGGAACAACTCGGTGCCCCCACGCCCCAGTGCCGTGGAGGTGACCCCGACACGACAGCACCCGGCCACAGTCCTGAAACGCTGATTGCACCGGTATCCACCAATTCACCAATGGTAGCACGTCAGACAGTAGCGCGCGCCCTCATGCGCTATCCCCTGGCTCATTGCAATTGTCACAAGAAGGGGACTGCACAGGCGTAATGTCAGCAGTGACACGGCTCAACGGAACCAGCATGAAGAGCGGAGCCTAACACCAGCAATAGCAGCAGCAGCAGCGGCGGTCATGCATTCAGTGGTCTCCCCTACACAACACTCTTGGCAGCCACTCCTGTCTGCGACGCTGGGTGCTCATGGCTTTGCCTTGCCTCTGCCGCCCTCCCCTCAGCGGTTGCCGGTGCCGCCGCCGCCGCCGCCGCCGCCTTGCGGTCCGCCTCCTCCCGCTGCTGCCTGGTCCACTCCTTCCACTCCTCGTACAACTGGTTCCGTACCAGCCTGTCGTACGGCGTGGGCAGCCCGTGCACGTACTGTGCCACCAGCCGGACAAGGATCATGGAGCCTACAGGTGCGGCCATGTGCGGCAATAAAACAGGGGGTTGGTGGTACCCCCGATGTAGGCATGTTCTTCCTTGTCGTATCGCACGCACTATGACCAGAGCCATGAACTTGAAAGCTCCTGTGCTCTGCCTGCTAATCTAAAACCCCCTAATCAAGCACAGTCGGGGTGGTGCGCTACAGGTTGCTGCGGAGATGTGCCGGCGGCAGTTCTGCAGGGCTGCAGGGCTAGGGAAGTGCATGCGCATGCGTGTTTCAGCACCAGTGTAACCATTGCAGGTCGGTCTGTTTGTGTCGGCGGGAGCGGCGAGCGTGGCGCACGGGAGGGGAGCCGGGGCTAGCGCCGGAAGGGTGCGGCGCGCCGGGCAGCACCGTGCTGGAGACGCTCAGACCGCAGAAGCCCAGACACCACCAGACACGCCCCAGACTTCCTAAATAAGGTATTTCATATGCTTCGTGGGCTGTTGGCGGGCGGAAGTGGCTTCGGTGGGGCTCGGAAGGGCACCAAAACCGGGGATCGCCGCAAGGGGCCTTGTCGAGGCTTTCCGGGAGGCCGGTGACGCGGCGCGCGCCTCAGTTCATTGCGCATATTAAATTTACAGACAGAGCCACCATGTTTGTGCACAAAGTGCGCAACAGGAATTTCATATGACGCGTCTGAAGATAAACAGCAATGCGATGCCATCGCAATGGTCGGGTCCCCGGCAGACCCCTCTCTCGGGCTAAGACTGACTTTTATGACTCCAAGTAGTTGTAAGTTACAATATTATTCAATGGGAAGCACAAAAATGGGGGGTCGGAACACCGGTTCGGCCCGGATCCAGGCCGGATCCAGGGCTCGGGCCGGGAGTTGCATACCCCCCTCCCCTGGTGTGGTGTTTTTGCGGCGGAGACGAGGAGGTGTAAGCACCGTTGTGGTGCCGTGTGCGTGCCGTGTGACGGGATTGGGATCAAGTAGCGGGCACGCAGTCGCAGTGTGTGGCGGTGGCGGCAATTGTTGAGGCCCCTGCTGAGGGCTCAAAGCATCATACATGCTTTGCCTGCAAAGGCTGGTGCTAATGTTCCTCCTACCATAACAAGACCCAGCGTTCACTGGTTGCCATCACAACATCCACCTGCAGTCCTGCAAGTTGACTGCATGCAAGGGCAGCATGTGGGCCACTGGGCCCCCCAGAGTGGATACAGTACCTCCTGCTAAGCTCCCTATTCCATATCCTTAGACCCCTCATCCTCCGAGCCCTCGTCTGCGCAACCCTCAGCAGTTCAGGCCTGATCCTCCGAGCTCTCATCATCCCAGCTCTCATCCTCAGAGCTCTCGTCCTCCAAGCTCTCATCCTCGGAGCTCTCATCCTCTAAGCTCTCGTCCTCCAAGCTCTCATCCTTAGAGCTCTCATCCACCAAGTCCTGGCCATGCGCTCCAAGGAGCCCCCGCTGGGACAGGAGGTTTTTCACAGCCAAGTTGCGATTGACCACCCGCTCATGCTGGGCACAGGGAATTGCCTGCATGCAAGGGACAGGACACAAAGAATTGTGTTATGGAAGCTGTGTGTTACGGCAAAACACTGATGGCATTTTGGGGGTTGAACTGGCAGCTGCCCCTCCCAGACCTCTCCACTAAGGGGGGTTTCACATGTGGTTTGTTAATATGGATGCAGATTACAATTGGAGGGATAGCCCCACAAGCGGGGGCACACTGTGCCCACGCCGCGAGGGATCATCTTCAGCCCAGAGAGACAACACCCGCCCCCTGGTTGGCTGCCGACCTCCATAGCCGACCTCATACGCACATGAGTCGAAGCTAAGCCAAAGCCCCACCGTCACATAACATCCCTCATCTCGTTTAGGTCTTTTGGCGGCAGCACCCACGCCCAACAAGGCGCGACAGGCCACAGGTCTGCCGACATCCCCATCTCATCTTGGCTGGCGTCAGAGACGCGCAATGGGTTACTGAGGGGAATCACAGGTCAAACCCATCGTCCAAATCAGCTTGACAGAATATGTGGGCTTTGAGGCATCTGGCATTTGCTATGAACGGTTCACAGCTTCGCAGCGCAGGAAAATGATATCAACCACCAGAACCCTGGGTTATACCCGGCCGCGCCCGCACAAAGCCAAAGGGGTGCAAAGCGCTCTCATAGCTGCAGACCTCTACGCTAACATTATACGGTATGCAACTTAATCAGCATTGATGCCCGGTTGACCGTCTGGGGTAGCGTCTGGGCAAGCAGGTTACGGCCAGGGTTACGGCTTGCATGTTTCGGCCTTCCCCGCTCGCGCAAAGGAATACACAATGGGGCCCGGTCTATGCGTTAAATATTCGCTTAAGAATTGATTAAAGTATTGAAATAAATGTTCGGCAACCGTGTATGGCGTGAAGTGGTTTCGGCATGTCGTTATGTCGCGGGCAAGACTTGTTGTGAGCACATTGGAGAGTGGATGGGCTCTATCGGGGAGCAGACAGCTAATCATTATGTAAGCCTGGTGCACATGTGACCACTTGCTCGATTCGCCTGCTAGTGAATTGGCTTGGCCCTGGGTTCGGCAAACCCATCTCTAACACTTCCCTTGCCATTGTGAAACACCCCCCCCCCCAGGAATTCAGGATGCATGGCACATAGATCCAGCACCCCTGCACCAAGCATACCTGGATCAGGCACACCTCTCAAGCCTTACCTGTTGTGGCAGCCCAGCTGCCACCAGTGCATCCATTGCCCAGGCCACAGCCTCCTCACTGCCCTCCTCTGCCAATGCCGCCAAGTCGATGCGTGCACCATGCTGCAAAAAGGTTTCCGGGCAAATAAATTAGAATATAGCAATGAACGGGAGCTGGCTTGGCCTGGTGAGGTTTACAAACAAACGAACAGGCAAACATGAGTAATTTGCTGCAGTGCCTGTAGGTGCACTGCAGCAGAACCTACCGGTGTCTCTTCTATCTAACCCCTTCCCCTAAAAAAAAACCGGCTTCCCACCTCCCCACTCCCGTCCGATGGCTTGCCCCCCTCCCCCGCCACACACACATACGCCACGGTGCATCTCCCTGTTTCCCGCCCCCAGGGCAAGCACAAACACCCACCTGCTCGTGCAGGAATTGCAGCAGCACCAAGCCAGCGCCAAGGCGTGCTGCCGCCCTGAACACTGACGTGCTGCTCATAGGCAGCTTCTCACCAGGCCCCAACCATGCCTCCGGCTCCTCCAGCAGCAGGTACTGCAGGGTGGGAGCTCCCATGCAGTTTGGGGGTGGCTCCAGCTCATTCCCTGGCTGCCAGTTCCACACGCTATTGATAGCGGCAAGCAAGTGGGTCAGCCCGAACCCATCATAGCCCCGCTGCCGCAGCAATCGGAGCACAGGCACCTGCTGATTCTCTGCCGCTGCCTCAGCTATGAAATCCATGACGTGCTCTTGTGATGGCAGGTGCTCCTGCTGCTCCTGCTGCTGCGCCTCCCTGCCCGGTGGTGGTGGTGGTGCTGCTGCCCGCCACTGCAGCAGCAGCGCCGGCAGCTCATCCAGGCAGAAGTTTGCCGCTGCCGTGCTGCCAATAGCGCCAGCTGCCTCTGATGCCGCCTGGAGCAGGCTGGCTGGCTCCACGCCGTGGGTGGCCAGCAGCTGCAGCCGCACCGGGAAGTCCGGCCGCTGCATCAGGGCTGCAAAGGCCTCTTCTTCCAGCCCGAAGTCGTTGTAGCTGCCCGTGGGCAGACCTCCCCATGTAGCAAGAAGCCACTCGCACTTTGCGGACCAGTCCGGCGTGGGACTGGCTGCTGCCCACAGCAGCTGCTTGGCGCCAGTGTACTCAACAGGGCGGGCCCAGTCCTCCTGGTGCCGCTGCAGCACCTCCAGAGGGCAGCCAAAGAGCGCATCTTCCCACACACGCCCGTAGTAATCTCCCATCCTGGGGATAATGGTGTAGTCCGGCCCTAGCTGCTGCACCAGCTCCAGGTGCCCCCCCTTGGCGGCCGCACCCAGCTGGTATGAATTCAGTTCCCGAAGCCCGTAAGGAAGATGAAGGCCGTAATCATCATCATACCAGTATTGCTGCACGTGTGCCAAGGCCATCTTGGCGACCTCCTTGTGGCCAGCGTAAACTGCCGCTAGAAGAAGCGTGCGCAAATCACTTGGGCAGCATTTGCCCGCCAGCCACTCGCAGACGGCAAGGTGGCCCATCAGCCCGGCCGCAGCCATTCCTTGTGCGCCCAAGCAGCTCCCTGCCTGGTCATGAAGACGCTGGCAAGCCTCCAGGTCGCCGACCGCAGCAGCAGAAGTCAGCGCGCCCTCCATGATGGCAGCCCCGCAGTGCGCCAACGCCGCGTCCAGGCTGGGCGGGTGGTGACTGGACGCGGCCAGGCACAGCAGCTGGTGGCGCTGCCAGCGGGACAGGGGGCGCCAGGGCTCGGGCCGGGCCCAGTGCGCCGCGAACATGGCCCCGGGCCAGGGTTGCTCCGCAACTACAACCACGATAGGATCGGCATCCACGGAATAAGTCTCGAGCGAGCGCAGGTCGCCTCGCAGCTTGACGGTGTGGTATTGCTCCCGCAGCGCCTCGGCGACCTCTTTGCAGGACAGCTTGTATCCAAAGACGACATGGCTGGGATGCATGAAGCTGGCGATATTGTGGATAAGCTGTGGCGGCAGTCGAGAGAACGGGTTCCGTGACATGTTTGCTTGGGCTTTATTAGACGTGGCTTGAGCGAGCGCTTCAACTGGCAATAGAGCAAGAGTTTTACTGTGCGCAACGCGCTGCACACGCGAGCAAGACAAAGCGAGCGTGGCGTGTAGGCAGGTGTTGATGCAGCAGAAAGGAAGGATTATAAATGTTGTAGCTATATGTACAGTTGCACCTATAATATGCATAGTGACTTCCGACATGGCCCCCTTGCACCCCTGACCCCTGCTGTCTGCGCTTTCCTTCTTACCCCATCTGACCCTACACCCCAGGGGTGCCCCTGCTACATCCCGCTGGTCCCGCGGCTGTCGCGCCCCCCCCCCCCCCCCGATTCAGGGTTCGCCTAAAACTGCCGAAGGGCAACATCAGCCACCGGGCTACAGTATGACGTACATGATGCGCTGTGCTCATGGCTGTGCTCATGGCTGGTCCTGCCGAATAGCGCCGCTGGCCGTGCCGAAATCGCTGAGACCGTGGCACTTCTCGCGCTCCGGGCGCCCCGGCCACGCGTCACAGACTTAACACCATGCTGTGCGGGATACCTAGGAAGGATGCGAACGCGCGCACCTGCGGGGCACACAGACGTCCGCAGTGAGCCGCAAGGACCGCCAGGAGCCGCCGTAATGCCGTAATGTATCATTCACGACATTTGTCGCACTGTATCACCGAGAGACCGCGGCCGTTGGTGGATGGCCCTGACCTCCTCCTTGCTGCCAGGCGGGCATCTGCTGCCCGCCCGTGTACAGTACTGCCTCGACAGCCATCCCGCTGTCCATCCCGCCACTGTCGCTCCGCTCAACATGGCCCTGCACCATGAGCACTGGCGTGCCAAAACTGCAGCTCAGCAGCGCACACGACTCGACTGGCAAGTCACGTCGCTGCAGTGCCGCTTCACGCGCCTGTGCGTCGGCTGCTTCGCCACCAGCGGCCGCAACAGCTGCTGCCAGACTGAACGAAGCACACGACGTCACGTCCGCCAGCTCAGACGCTGTCAAGCCCACCTCCTTCAGCATCATTTCTTCCCCACCGCCGCCAACTGCGGCATAGGATGCCGACAGCAACAGGCCCGCGCTGCTCAGGGCCTTCCGCACGTCCTCAAGCAGTTCATGGAACGCGGCGTCATCCTGGGCGCGCAGCCACGACTCAGGGTCTGTTGGCAAGCCAGCCGCGGCCAGGGCGTCCACGGCCTCACGCCCCAGTGAACCTGCCGGGTCGGGGGAGGACGCATGTGAGACTTGCAGGCAACACGATTTCTGCTGGTGCTCCGTGACTGCTGGTCACCTGCACCCGCCACCCGCCAAGCTTCAGATTGAGCTACTTTGAGGAGATTTAAGCAACTTACCGTCCGCCCGCAGTACGCCAGACAGCCACGTGCCCATAAAGCTATGTAGCAAGCAGTTGTGGTCCTCGGTGAGCCCGCTGTACATGTGCAATCCTCCCGCCACAGCAACCGCCGCCGCGCCCTGCCCACGGCCGCTGACCTCGCGCACGGCACCCAAAGGGCCCGCCATTACGCCGCGCACCTCACCCTGCAATTCGAACCCACATTTGAGCGATTTTAAAAATGGTTTATGGGGCGTTCCTGCACGCCCAGCCAGCAGAACATAAAACCTTCCACGCCCGGCATGCCTCCACCGGATACCGTCAAGTCGCTTGCGCACTGCCCGGTTGCGTTTCTTACCTCCTTGCCCGACGGCACATCTTCTCGCACCGTGAACACTCGCAGCCGGGGGTCCCAGCCTCCGGCCCTTGCGTCCGCTGCCGCGCGCACAGACGCAATTTCAGCGATGCTGGTCCTTCCCGCCGGCGCCATGGTGTGCGCCACGCTGCCTGCAAGCATCATGCTGGACCTTACACACAGCAAGGGAGTAGGAGGTGGCACCGTCCTGATGACCACGCAGTCATTGAAACTTAAGACATGCTATGTATTAGACTCTTGCTTATGCATGTACCAAAGTTCTAGCCATGACTAGAATGCGCTTACGGACATGCGCTAAATTGCGAATGCGAAATGCGAAACCTGTCACCAGCTACGAATTCGACACGCCTGTACGGTACGTGGACACCCTTCTTCGCTGGTGAAGCTTGCCTATGAGATCTCGCCTATTGTCTTGCTGCCATCCCGAGCATGGCAGGTGTCACACGATGTCATGGCATCCGTACAACCGGTGAATGCCCGTCCGTGCCGCACGTCAGATGCCATACCCGCCGGCGCGCACGGTTGGACACGCTCAGACGAGGCATTAACCTAACCATGGCACCGAAGTATTTAATGCGAGGCTTGTTGCTCAGTAATACAATCGTCAGAAGGGTCAAATCGCGCGATGCTGTCAATTCGGACATCGGGTGGCGGGGGAGGGCGGCTGCTGACCATTCTGGCTGTCGCAAATTAATATTTTTCATGATACTTCAGTCACTTTTAGAAACAAGATAAACGCCTGCATTGATAATGAAAGCGCCAAATTGACTTCAAGCGTGCAAAAACGCACCACAAAGGGCTAATAAGTAATGCATACACTCGGCTTGGCTTGGACTGAGAGGTCCTGTTGGAGCAATACTAGCCTAAGCGTTCCCAGGGGCCCGGGAAGCCTGCACCCCAAAGTAGCGCTGCGGGCGGGTGCAGCCCGCTCCGGCCCGCGCACCCGGCCTCAGGTCCGGACAGCGGCGCTCGTCGATCCCGACCACGCAGCAGATGCATTCGTAGAGGAGTATAGGCTCGCGGGCCTTGAGCTCGCGGGCGAGCCCCGGCAGCAGCTTCGGTCCTGGTATCTGCAAGAGCTGCAGCGGCTGGAGCACCAGCGGCGGCAGCAGCAGCCACCACCGCCGTCTGTGGCCTCGGAGAGGCCGGTAGCGCCTGGGCTGCGGGAGCTGCCTGCGGCGCCGGTGCGCTCCAGCACCACCGCCAAGGTGCGGTGGGCGGGGGATGCGCATCAAGCGCGTTGCGGCACGGTAGACGCTACGAGCACAGGACCGATGCAAGCGCGGCACAGTGCACGTTACTCACTGCGCGGGGCCGCCTGCCAGTGCTTATGCAGCAGGCATCTCTGCATTCGCTTGCATATGCTTGCCTTTGCCAACAATACTTGTCTTTGCTGCCCCAGGTAACACTGCTGTATGACCTGGAGGCCATCAAGCCGTTCACACAGCAGCAGGCCCCTGCCGATGCGGCCTCGGGCGCCGGCGGCGGCTCCGCCACCACCGCCAGCAGCAGCAGCAGCGCTCGCGGCGGCGGGGGCGGCCCGTCCCGGCTAGCGGCGGCTGGTCTGGCGCCCAGCTCCTCACCAGACTTGGTGGCGGCTCTGGACTGTCTGGTCCGGACCGTACAAGAGTACGGCACCGTACATGCGGCGCACCTGTTTCTAAGGGAGAGCACCCTTGCCAAGGCACCAGCCCTGAGGAAGCAGGTGGGTGGGTGGGTGGTTCTGGAGCCTGGAAGTGGTAGCGGCTTGACATTTACACAGCCCGAACCAGCGGGCAGGTGTCCGGCAGGCTTGAAGGGGATTTGGGCAGACAGTGACGGTCTGGTCGCGCCTCTTTGCGTCTGTGGCAGCCCTGATGCATGCAGCGTGGCACCTATGCGGCTGCACTTGGGAAAATATAATCTGCATTTTGGGTGCGGGGGTGAACTTAGCCCCTAACCTGCCTCCATCGCCCTCCACTGTCGGCACACGCGCAGGTTGAGCAGCTGTGCACCTGGGTTGAGCCCGCGGCGGAACTGGAAGCCGAGCAGCCGCAGCAACAGAAGGACGGCCAGCACCCCTCCGCGCCACGTGCCGGCGCCAGCCGCCCCAGCGCCGCCAGCCGCCCCAGCCGCAGCCGCCCCCACCCCGCCCCACACGACTGCCCCCTGTGCCGCACCGCCTGCCCCACCCGCCTCGACCTGCTGCAGCACTTCGCCACCAGCCACCAGGGGCCGGTGCTGGCTGCCACCGCGGCGCCGGGTGACCCGCGGGCCCGGATCATGTGGACGCGCGGGCGCCCGCTGACGCTGTCAGTGCCAGTGCCGGTGGAGGCTGGTGGTGGTGGTGGTGGTGGTGGTGGCGGGGGTGATGCGGGCGCCGGTGCTGGTGCTGACGCTGGCGCGGTGGAGCAGCAGGTGCAAGTGTGCAATCCGCAGGTAGGTGAGAGAGCTTCAGGCACGAATCAGAGCCAGCCGGTTTCAGGTTGCGTCGCCGCGGGCGGGTGGGGGTGGGCGGGGTAGTTCATTCCAGAAACCAAAAGCGAAACGACCGGGGGGTTGGGAACTGTACGATGTTCACTTTGCTGCCGGTTTGCTGACCTGCTCTCTCTTGGCAATGTGCCCTGCAGGACTTTGTCTTTGCGCGGCAGGCGCTGCTGCAGCGCGGCCACCACCTGGACGACCTGCTGACCGCCGCGCCGCCCGCCACCCTCACCATCACACCTGCAGCCGCGGAGCAGCAGCTGCAGCAGGCCCGGGACTCCCAGCCTCAGCCGCTGCAACCAGGTTTGACTCCGCAGCAGCAGCGGCAGCAGCAGCTGCTACAGCTGCTACAGCCAGCAGCTGTACCAGGGCAGGGCCCGCTGCTGGACGGCGGCCCTGGGCTGTTCCTGCATGTGCTGCCGGCGGGGCAGCCCGGGGCGGCGCTGCCGGGCGCCCTGATGCAGGTGGCGGCGCGGCTGGCGCAGGTGCGTGTGCGCGTTGTGTGCGGCACCACCGTTTGCGCCCTGTGTCCGTCCATCCATAGCGTTCAAGGAGATAGGTTGATGAGATGGTTGTGGGGGTCATGGTCTGGGGTTTGGGGAGCCATCTTTTGTTTGTGACGGCCCTGTCTCTTATGCCGTCGTGAGCAGGTGGCAGAGGCGGAGGCAGAAGCGCTCTTGCAAGGCGCACATAATGGCGGGGTGAAAGGTCGGGGCGCCGCAGGGTTTAAGGGGCGCGGCGCGGGGCGGCGAGCGACGCTGGCGGAGGCTGCGGCTGCGGCGGCGGGCATGACGCCGCAGCGGTACCTGTGTGTCGTGACCGATGGGGAGGAGCTGGACCAGGTGCGACGCAGTGACATGGACTCACGGGGCGTGTAGTGTGTGCGTGTGCGCGTGTCGGCGTTTGTCATGTGCACAACCTTGCTTGCAGCATGGTTAACCCATTGCATTTGCTGCCAGAGCGGCCACGTGCGTGTGTGTGTGTGTGTGTGTGTGTGTGTGTGTGTGTGTGTGTGTGTGTGTGTGTGTGTGTGTGTGTGTGTGTGTGTGTGTGTGTGTGTGTAGCAACGGGTTTACAGGCGGCCTGACGAGTCTCGTGATCGAGTACTCGGGACAGCCAGCGACAGCGAGGCATTTTGGCCACACGCTGCCGCTATCACGCGTCACCCCTGCCCAGAGCGCAACCAAGCTCTGGAGTCCACCGGGGGGACGCTCCAACCAACCTGGACCACGCCAGCAACCTCAGAAGGGTTACTGCTGGTACAACAACGCAGGGCCCAGCGGGCTCACCAACCACTAGGCTGAAGGGCCAACACCGCAGCAACACGCGCACCGGACAGACGTCACACCGCACGCGACAGCACAGCGACAGGTGGCTACGGGGCTGAGTCCAGCGACCCCGCAGCCTTTCACAGCCTCGACAGCTACCTAACCAGCATTCGACGCCAGGGCAGAGTACGCCAAAGGGCAGCCACAAACGCGTCTGACTACTAGGCCGGTCTTGGCCGAAAAACGCCCGGGGTGCTCCGGCACCCCGTGTGTGTGTGTGCGTCCCTTCTTTGCGGAAGACGACCCTCTGCCCCGCTTCACCGCTAACCTGCGCACCCGATTGTGCCAATGGGGGGTCAATGCACAGGCGGTGGCGTCACTGAAGCGCCCGGGCGTGGGCATAATCGCGGTCACTCGCACCACCCGTGTGCCTTCGGCGACCGCGTCGCTCAGGTCCGTGTTGGGGGCGGGGGGGCGATCATGGGAGAAAGCCAGGCTGCGGAGGTTAATTTGCCGCCAAGGGAACAGGTTGGAAGGCGCGGCTATTGCCACGCACAAATGTCAGGCCGTTGTTGGTGTGAGTATGACCACCATCCGCCGTTGATGCACTGTGCCACGGTTCCGCTTGTGGCGCGCAGGTGGTGGGCGGTGCAGGCAGGAGAGTACCGGTTGCGACGCCAGCAGCAGGACTGAGGGAGTGGGCCATGCGGGAGGATGGACGTCGCGTTCGGCGGGAGGGTGGAGCTGGAGGAGCATCCCCGCCCTGGACCGGAGAAAACGTGCGAGTTCGCAGGCACAGTGTCGAAAACTTGATGGGCTGTGGAGGGGGGGACTTCATTCCAACCCAAGCAAAATACCAAGACCCTGAACCCCTGGGGGGCATTGGAAGAGGCGCTACGTGCAGCGTTTGGCCTGAAGCTTGACGCTGGTGAACTGTTGGCCAGGCGGCAGGGCAGTGCAGGGGACCGGGAGTCTGGAAACCCGCAGCCAGACCGGAGAGGTGCTCATGGGGGTCGTTCGATACTTGGGAGCGGTTGATGAAGCAGGCGCGAAGATTTCTCAGGTCCGCCTTTACGCACTGTCATATGTTGGTATGTTATACTGTCAGCTAGAAGAAAGAGCTGATTATGTCTTAGCTATGCCTCGCTATGCCACTCGAGTCTTCCTGAGTCCTGACGAGCTCCAGCGAAATCGGGTCTCAAATCCTGGCGCCGACACATTATAGAGCTACATGATTGCCCCAAAAATTATTAAACCCTCACGGCCACGACTGCATGCGCGCTCGGCCTGCCAAGTTTGCGTAAAAATGGCCCAGCCCGAGTTAGCCAAGCTTCCTTCGCGGCGCATGAGCGTCGCGGTCATTGGTGCAGGGTTATCGGGTCTCGTGGCCGCAAAGAGCGCTCTAGAGGCGGGCATGACGCCGACGCTTTTTGACCGGCGGGAATCGATAGGCGGCATGTGGAACACGGACCGCTCGGGCATGTATGACTCGCTGCATACAAATGTAAGTATGAGATAACAGCAACATTGTGGTGGCCGCATTAGGGCGCCGCGGTGGTGGGGCATCGGGGATTGGGCGACTCAGGGGCCTCAGGGGAAGCAAAAGAGCCCTGGTCAAGGCACGCACGTGCACACACGCCTTCATTTTGATTGCCCTCATCCGCGACGGCTTCTGCACCTCTCTGGACACCCCCCGAAAGCCCCCGCCACACATAACAAAGCTCTGTCCCTTCTCCTATAATGCCTGCCCTGGATTACTGACCTGCACACACGGGGCCCACACATCTTGCTCTCACCCCCCCCCCCCCCCCCACCCCCCCCCCCCACACACACCACGACCACACCCTACACACCCTGCGATGCAGGTTTCTCGCTACTCGTGTGTGTTCTCTGACTTCCCCTGGCCCGACGGCGCGCCCGACTTCCCCACCCCCGCCGAGCTGGGCGCCTACCTGTCCGCCTACCGCGCGGCCTTCCTGCCGCCACACAAGGTCGCAGCCCACTTGGGCATGGAGATCTTGCGTGTGGAGCCCCTGGGTCCGGATGCTGCAAATGGCCACGAGGATAAGGAGAAGGGCGCTGCCGCTGCTGTAGCTGCCGCCTCAGGAGCAGCAGCAGCGGGCGGCTGGCGAGTGCAGTGGCGCCCTCTGGGCGGCGCCGGAGGCGCCGAGCCGCACGTGGTGGACGCAACAACAGCAACAGTGACCACACAGCACGCAGGGGCCCCGACGCCGTCGCCGTCCAATGCGCCCATCCGGACCGCGCACTTTGACGCCGTCATCGTGGCGTCGGGCTACGCCGCAGTGCCGGTCATCCCCCGCGACGTCCCCGGCCTGGCGGACGCCTTTGCGGGCCGGGTGCTGCACAGCCTGGACTACCGCAGCCCGGCGCAGCTCGCCGGCCTGAGGCGGGTCGCCGTCATAGGCGCCGGCCACAGCGCACTGGACATCGCGTCAGACCTGGCGCTGGCCAGCGCCGCCTGCGCGCCGCAGCCGCAGCCGCCAGCGGCGGCGGCGGGCGCGGCCGCCGCCGGCGGCGGCAGCGGCAGCAGCACCAGCAGCAGCACCAGCACCACCGCCGGCGGCCCCGCGAGCGTGGTGCACGTGTTCCCTCGGCCCATGTGGGTGACGCCACGCTACCTACCCGACGTGCCGCCCGCCGGTGGCGCGCCCGGCGGGGGCGGCGGCCCGCCCTCCTCCTCCGCCCGCCCTCCTCCTCCCTTCCTGCCTCTGGACATGCAGTTCTATCGGCGCTCGCGGCGCGCGGGGCCCGAGGAGGTGGCCACGCCCAGCGCGGCGCAGCGGCAGAAGGGCAACGCCTTCTGGTCCAGCATGTGCGGTGACCAGGTGGGTGGGCGGGTGACCAGGGGGTCGGGTGGGTGGGGTCGGGTGGGTGGTATATATTATATACACACACACGGGCGATTCGTTCCGTTTTCCCTAACACCCACACCCACACCACAGGCGGCCCGCATCTCGCCCCTGCACGCCATCTCGCCCGACTGCTCCGACCCGCCCGTCATCGGCATCTGCGACGCCTACGTCCCGCTGGCCGCAACAGGCGCCATGGAGCTCCGCCGCGCCCGCCTCACCCGCGTCTCCGGGCCCTCCACACTTGAGCTGTCAGACGGCGGGCCGCCGCTGACCGACATCGACGCGCTGGTGCTGGCCACGGGCATAAAACCGGATCTGTCGTACCTGCCGGATGACGTGCTGGCGAAACTGTCGTACACGCCGGACGACAACTACCTGCCGGTGGCGGCGCACCGCGGCGTGCTGCCCCCCGAGGTGCCCGGGCTGGCCTTTGTGGGCATGTACCGGGGGACCTACTTCGGGGCCGTGGAGCTGCAGGTGGGTACGACAGCAGCTGGGCGCTGCTTGGGTGGGGCCGTGGGGGCTGTCAGGCCGTACGCGCGCGGGGAGGGAGGGATTGACAGCGGGGGGCGGCTGGGCAGCGGAGTGCGGGTTGGCCGCGCTAGCTGCAGGAACAAGCAGCAGTAAGGAAGGGGGTTACATGGCAGGTGGCTGCGGAGTGCGGGGGTGCACAGTCAGTCGTCCCGCACGCAAGCGCACACGTACGGGTTTGTGGCAGCAGATGCCCGCATGTGCGTTCCCGCGGCCCCGCACCCCCTCCTTCCCCCTCTCCCATTTTACGCAATCAACTCACTCACTCAACTCACCGTGTATGCAACCCGCTCATGCGTATATGCACACGCGCAGGCGCGGCTGGCGGCGGCGGCGCTGTCGGGCCGGGCGCCGCCGGAGCCCGAGCACGTGGTGCGCGCGGGCGTGGCGGCCGAGCTGGCGATCCGGGAGCAGGCGCCGCGGCCGGTGCTGCCGCATGGCGACTACGTGGGGCACACGGGCGCCATGGCCTCGGCCCTGGGGGTGCTGCCGGACGCGGCCTGGCGCGCCGCGCACGACCAGGTGGTGCCGGGCGACTTTGGCCTCCTGCCGGCGGCCTGGGAGGCAGCAGCGGCCGCAGCGGCCGCAGCAGCGGCAGCAGCAGCAGCAGCAGCAGCAGCAGCGGCAGCGGCAGCAGCAGCAGCAGCAGCTGACGACCATCAAGACGGCGGCATGCAGAAGCGGCAGGAGGATGTGGACGAGGGCGTGGTGTTGGGCCGGCCGCCGGCCGCGTACGCGGCCGCGGCGGCGGCGGTGGCGGAGAGCCACGCCTCCCTTGCCAGCTACGCGAGCGGTCGCATGGTGGCGCGAGCCGTATTTTACGCGGTGGCGGGCGACTGGCGGCTGCACCGTACCCTGGTCAGCAGGATGGACAGCTCACCATCGGGCGTGGTCACCGGCACAGCCTCCTTCCGCCCCCAGCGGCTGGAGTCGTCTGGGGACGCGGCTGCAGCAGCGGCAGCCGTCGGAGGCGGCAGTAACAACAGCGGTGGTGCTGGCAGCCGCGGCGGCAGCAGCAGCAACGGCAGTAGCAGCAGTGGCCGCGTCCGGCTGGGACCCATGCCCTTCCAGTACCTGTACAGGGAACAGGGGCAGTTCGCGATTGGCGGCAGCGGCAGCACCGGTGGCAGCAGCGGCGTGGTAATGCGTGTGAGCAAGGAGTACGTGTATCGCTACGACAGCGCCGCGGACCGCCTGGCGGTTTTCTTTGCGGACGCGCACGGCGTGCCCGGCGGCTTCTTCCACTCGCTACGGTTCCTGGCCCCCGGCGAGCTGTCCCCTGGGCCGCAGCACTTCCAGCCGGAGGAGGGCCCGTCCGGCGCCGCTGCAGGTGTAAGTAGTAATGATGGTGGTAGTGGTGGTGGTGGTGGCGTTGAAGAAGGCGGCGACGAAGGCGGGTGCTGGCGGGCGGTTGGTGAGCACCTGTGCGTACGGGATATGTACTACAGCTCGTACCGGTTTTGGTTCCAGGGCGTGCATCTGCAGAAGTTCCAGATCCAGTTTGTGGTGCGCGGCCCAAACAAGGACTATACCTCCACCGCCACCTACACACGGCCGTGATAGAACGTCACCTAATCCCCGGCCCCAAAATTGGCGTTACCGATTCGTTATCGCCAATCGAGTGTGTCACTATTGCTCGTACGTTTGAGCGCCTCGATGCAAGCTAAATATTGCAAGCTGAATTGTGTACGTAGGACGGTATGGAGGGGGAAGGCTGCTTGGGGGGGCTTTTCACAGCCGAAGATCTGATGCGCACCCGAGGACATTGCTTGTGAGGTCCTGTTGAGTGAACATGGGACTATGGGAGGAGCTTGCGGCGACGCGCGGAAGTGCGTGGCTGGCAGTCCTGTAGATGTGTGAAGACCGTTGTTTGTTACTAAATATAGGAACGCGTGGAACTACAAAGCGTGAGTAAGGATGCAAGTCGCTTTCACTGGTGGCTGCGAGCGTGTGTGCGGAGTGGGTAGGGGTTCGATGGCTGGAGACAGCGGCCGGGTGTTGATTCGGAGTTACCGATCTTGCGGGATACATATGATAGGTGTGGGGCGGGGTGCAGGGTGCTGCTCGCTCAGGGGCAATGGGGCACGGCGGGTCGGCACGGATGCCGCATTCAGGGTGGCCCTGGGACCTGCTGGGTGGCACAACGGGTCGCGGCATGTTACTAATGATGATGCCACAATTCTAATCAACCTGCACGTACGGCAGATACACGCCGAGCTAATAACTGGGTTGCTATTGAGAGGTATGGGGTCGTGGCTGGGAGGGAACGGTGGGACATACAGTAATATGGATTGACTGCCACGGAAGGCCCGCCGGGGCGCCGCTGGGCCCGGGCTCCGATTGTGATGCAAAGTGTGCTGGCCTGCTCGCTTTGAGCGGCCTTCCGCTCATGCGGCTTTATTTGTGGACCTATGTATCAGTAGGGACTCCGTCCCATCCATCCACAGGATTTTGGCCATATCCTCACCCGATGCAGTCAGGGTGGAGCGAGGCTGCACCGTGCAGGCGTGCACGTGTGTTGGGAAAATTGATGGTACTGAATGAGGTCGTCGCGATTGAGTAAAGATCGAACGATTGCGGCAGGTGGGGGGTAGAAACAAAAGTTTCACACCCCATGCCACAAAACCTCCCGGAGGGGGCCTGGGGGGGTGGGGGGGTCTCCCCCCTGTCGTACACCCCTAAACCCCCCTCCATTTTTGTCCAAACAAGTGCCAATCAACTCCTTTCACCATCCTCTATTACACTGTGCGGTTGGCGGACCGGTCAGCCCACGTGATTCGCACCCGACCTAGCCATCCATGGCTCCAGCCATCCATGCTCCACACCAGCCCTGGTCCCAGACCCATCGAAACCTCGCCTTTACATGGCTACATCTATTGTTGCTATATTAATATAGTTTTGTGAGCATTTCCAGCGGTCGGCGCTTGAAGAAGTCGAAGCTGCCGAGTGACATCGTGGCAACATGTCCCAGATATGTTGGCATGTGTACCCAAAAATGTGTGATGTGGGCCGGCTCCTTCAGAATCATGCATCTATTATGCATCTGGTATCGCTCCTAGGAGTTGTCCCGCCGTTCTGTGGCTGCTGCTAGGCGTTTGGGGCACAAAACGAAACCTTGAGCTGACCGTGACGAAACCGTGGGCGGCCCCTGGGGGGGTGGGGGGTCCCCCCGACTTTGGGGGCCCATATCTTTGCACCCAAAAAACCTTTTCAAAATTTGAGCGCGTATTTCGAACGCTCTCGTCGAGCTCTTCAATATTGAGGCATGGGGTATAACCGGGAAGATTCTACCCCCCCCCTGATTGCGGTGCGTGTTTGTGCTGAGACGCCGCGCGCATGGTGTGCAGTTGGGTACGCACGTGCGTGAGCAGGTGTGACACGCTGGCGGATTGCGTATCATATAGGAGTCGCTGTTACCATCGCTGTTTCATATGTTCGAGCATAGGCCACGTTTGGTGCACCACAGTATACCTCACTTGCTGCCGATATGCTGCCATTCACACATTAATGTATGTGGGAGTAGCCTGACAACATCCGGCCAGCGGTTCTCTGCATGCATGCGGATGGCCTTCATCAAGATTAGATTATGGTTATGTGTGCCTCTTCATAACATTCAACACCAGCGTGCCCCGTTTCCGGACGCTAGCTAGGCCACCGCCGTGGCGCATCATCCCACCTTGACGCAGGGCTTCATGCCCAGCAGGGGTGTCGAGCGAGTTGGCCACCCCGCACCCCTGATGCCCAGTCGACATGCATTGTCTCGGCTGTACCCATGCGCGCAGAGCCCAGCGCCCCAGCCCACGGTCTAATCAGCTCTCTATCTGCTGCAACCATCCTCTCCCAACGTGCCCCCGGTCCTCCCGTCTAGACTACCTTGAATGTCACCCCTAACGAGCGCGACCACGCCCCCACTTGACGTTCGCTGCTTTGCATGACGCATTGACGTCTCAGCGCACCGACCACCGCTGTGCTTCCGAATCGTGGGTTCATACGAATGCTTTGTACCCGGGCGGCCATCAAATTGTGCATTCTCCAACTAATATGATCTCTCCGTCCGTAACATCTCTCTCACTCTCAGAGCCAACATTGCTAAAACAGCCACGCAGCCCGCCCACAGCAATAATGTGTCCCTCCGCTTACCTGGACCTCCTCGACCACTTGGGGCCACCCAGGCTCAAGCCAACCACTCGCACGGCACGCGCATCAGTCATACCTCCAGCTCCGTCACTTCCAATCTCGCTCATGCACATGCTCAGCGCAAACTGTACCTCCTGCCTACCTGCTGGTTACGGACATGCGCTGAAATGGTCCGGCACAAACCCTCATACTCATACCACGTCATCTGCCCCTGTCGGCGACTGCGTCTGATTACCCGTAGTATGCTGCCGCCTGCCGCGGCCTTCCCCCGCACCTCCGGCAACCGCTCTGACGGCTGCCGCAGCAGCTGGGGCCCCACTGCCGGCAGCAGCAGCAGTAGTGGCCGCGACGCCAGGAGCAGCAGCAGCAGTAGCAGGCAAGCTGCACGCCCCGCCGCCCGTAACCTCCAGCACGGTAGCCGCTGTAGCTGTGGAAGGGCTGCGCACCGCCCCCACCACTGAGTCGCCAGCAGCAGCAGCAGGAGCAGGAGTAGCACTATCATCAGGGGCGCCGGCGGCTGCTGAGGCTTTCGCCGAGGCGGTGCGGCAGGCGTCCACCGCCGGTCTCCGCTGCTGGCTTCCCACAGATGATGAGGAAACCTCGCCCTTCCCTGCTATCGCCTGCTCCCCCTTGTCTGCAGCCGTATCTGCCTCTGCTGCGACTGCCTCAGCTTCGGCCGCTGCCGCCAGCTCCGCCGCTGCAGCCTCCTCCGCTTCTTTCTTCTCCCTTTCCTTCTCTTTCCATTCCTCGTATAAGGCATTCCGTACCAGCTTGTCGTACGGCGTTGGCAGACCGTGCACGTACTGCGCCACCAGCTTGGCAAAGACCATGGAGCCTATGCGGCGCAGAGGACAGGTAGGTTTGTTGTGGATCGGACACGAAGCGTCGGTTTGTAATTGTGACAATTGCGCACAAGGGCGCAAGCGATGGGCACAGGCACTTGCCACCCCGCCCCCCATGCATGGCACCCCCCCAACACACACACATACACCCCCCCAACACACACACACATACATACACACACACACACCTGACACCATCATCATAATCATGATCCAGATGAATCCAAACGTGTCGATGCCCACGCCAATGGGCGGCACCCTGTAGCAGGGAGGGAGTGGCAGCAGCCGCGGGTGAGCAATGGCACGCACGGGGATGAGGAATAAAGTAAGACGACCTGCTGCCGACTTACTTGCTCAGAGGTTGCGCATGCCCGGTCTGATCGATCGCCACTGCTGAAAGAACTAATAGCGCTCATCACGCTGCTGGATCATACCCACAACAGCTCCTCATTACTCGTCCTCGCAGCTCAGCCGCGCTATATCGATCTACTCACGAGGGAATGACGTTGCGTATGTTGGGCATGGCGAAGAGCAGGGTGCTAAACAAGGTCGCATCCGCGAGGACGGCGTTGCGCGGGCGCAGGAAAACAATGTCCACGGCTGCAGGTAGAGCAAGGGGGCGGAGGGGCCGGGAGCGCGCGAGCAATCAATGGGTACGTGGCAGGAAACGGAATGCAAGCAGCACGCCGGCCGGTAAGACACACGCACGGCCGCTGGCCAGTGCCGCAAGGCTGCATCCAAGTTTGCAACGCGCGCGGCCCGCCGTACGTGATGTGCGTGCGTGTGGGTGCAGACTGCAGAGGTCGCACTCGACCTGGTGGCACGCACGCACGGACGCCCACGCACGCACCATAGATGCAGGCGAAGGACGAGAGCACCCACATGCCCAGAAGGATGATCACGCAAAACACCCTGCAGGTAGGGTAACCACCACCAGGCAGCACCGGCGGCAGCCGGTGGGTGCGAGTGTGTATGAGGAGCGATTTAATTATGCTATTGAGGTGCACCTGATGGTCATCAAGGTTAACAGAACAGTGCGTGGTCGACCTCTCGGCACTCCGAAGCACTACCGCAACCAGAAGATCACCGGCCCTAGGTGCGCCTGCCTGCAACAAAGGTTCGCTCGGTGAACACGCCGCCACTACTCACTGAGCTTGTACGTGATTTGGGACGCGCGGAGATGGGGGTGGAGCGCCAAGCAGCCAGCAGCCAGCCAGCCGTACGTGCAACGAAGCGTACGGCGGCATGACAGAAGTTGCATCAGGATCAGCATGCGACGTGCACAGGCTAGTGTTTCTAGAACGAAACGCAAGCAAAGCATAGGCAGGCAGGTTCGTTCCGAGCCACTTTATCAACGGCGGGGCCGACATCTGCCATGCATAGCGCGCACAACCATCCATGGCCACGGCAGACCCGCACACACGCAAAGAGGGCTGCGTGTGGCACGCGTGTGAGCCCTCGCGCAAGCCCCACCCACCCACCTGTGTGAAGGCGTTACGTTTCAAGGTAATCTCTGCATGCGCACCGCCGCCGGCAACGGGAGGGATAAGGGATAGGGGGTGATAAGCAGAAGGCTTGGTGAGAGGCTGCCCCAGCAGCACTTGTTGCCCCCTGTCCCCTGCTCCCTGCCCCCTCCCTCCCTCGCCCCTGGCCCCCTGGCCCCACTCACCATAGCTGACAAGCACCTGGCTGTTCGGGTTCAGCGCCGAGTCGCCCACAAAGCCAAACACGTAATTGGACCTCAGGTCCTGGATCTGGGCCACCTGTGTGTGGTGCACGTAGCACGCAGCACCTCTTGACCGTGAGGAAATGCGGGGTGACTGACACAGGAGGTCGAGCCATAGTAAACCAGGAGGACAGGCAGGGCCTCCTTCCCAATCCAAGACATGGACCCTTGTGACTACCCGCCGCTGGTTGACAATCGTGCCAGCCTTGCTACCGCCCCACCGTGACGCCGTACCGCCCCACAGTGCCCGGCACATGCTGCACGTATGCCTAGGCGACTACTAAAGGCAGTCCCAAGCTTTTTACTGACATCCGGTGCCTCCGTCTCGGCGCCCCCTGCCCTTCCCCATCTCCATGTGCAGATCCCGAACGCCATCCACCGCGGCCCCCCGCGGGCCCTGTCCTGGAACTTTGAGATTATTGTTCCCAACCTCGCCTCCAAACGTAGAGTCCCTTGTTAACCTTGTCACCTACCTGCTGCGACCAACCGGTGGCGGCATTCATCTGATTTACCAGCACAGATATGGGGAACCGGTAGCCCAAATCGCTAGTGGCGTTGCCCAGGTACGTTAGAATCCTGCGTCCAATCACAGTAGTAGTGATCCGTACATGCCACCGTGCATGTTAGTACTGTCAGTGCGTGAGCAGGTAGCCCGCGCCGCCGCGCTGATGGCGGCAACAGGGCATGGGGTAATCAATAGTGTGACCGTCTTATTGGTATCCCGCGCCGCCGCGGCGCATGAGCGCATCCGTCCATCACACCCTGCTGCGCTACCCACCACCAGCAGCAGGTGGTAGGCCCCGCCGCCCGCTCTTGCTCTGTAAGCACCAGCCGACCCCGAGCCCGTATGTACGAGAGCCGGCTAGCCGACATATTAGGGCGCGCCGGTTGCTCACTTTACGGTGCCCACGTATTCATCGAATGGGAAATAGTAGATTCCCTTCTTGGGCGTGGTCAGGACCACGTCCACGCCCGACGTGGACACGTGGTCGCCGGCCTGCAGCGTCATCGACTGCGTGCCGGCGGAGCTCACCACCTGTGTGTGTGTGTGTGTGTGTGTGTGTATGTGTGTGTGTGTGTGTGTGTGTGAATTCACAAGGAGAGAACAAATGAAAGACTTGTGTGTCGAGAGAGAAAGAGAGAGAGAGAGAGAGAGAGAGAGAGAGAGAGAGAGAGAGAGAGAGAGAGAGAGAGAGAGAGAGAGAGAGAGAGAGAGAGAGAGAGAGGCAGCCGCGCGCGTGTGCACAGCATGCACCAGGCGGCATTGCACACCGTGTGGAAACGCAATGCAGAGGTGGCCATATGCGCTCAGAGGTGCGGGCTTGGCACGCAGCAAGGACAGGATGCCAGTCAAAGATCATCAGGATCTGCCGGACTTACAAACATGTAAGTCCTGATGAGGAAATTTTACCTTCTCGCCCATCACGCACCCCACGCATGCATACCCTAGCATAGCATAGCAGCACTACCCACATCGCTGTTCAGCGTGACTCCGGGGATGCGCAGGCGCCCGTACTCGTCGATCAGCTGCCCCGTCGCGGCGTTGTTCACGGTGCCCAGCCGCAGCTCCATATTCAGGCTGGCGGCGTTGCTGATCGGGTCCTGTGCGTGAAAGATTGAACATTTAGTGGTATAAAAGTAGCGGATGTCCTCTCATCCCGTCCTGTCTCTGCTGCGCCTCCTCACCATCCGCCTGCCACACACACGCACACGCACACGCAAACGCAAACGCACTCGCACATGCACACGCACACGAACGCACGAGTGCAGTGCAGTCACGCACCATGGTCACCAGCGTGGAGTTGATGAGCGCGTACGCCGCCACGCCCGGCATGTACGGCAGCAGTACGTCGCTGCTGTTGCTGCTCCCCCCAGGGCCACCACTGCTGCTGGTACCGCTGGTGCCGTTGGCGGTGGCGTTGCCCAGCAGACCTTCGGCGTCAAAGGCAACGCCGGCCGCGTCCATGCTGTCCGCAATAATGTCAAGTTGCGTGTTGAAGATCACGGGCGGCACGCTGCTCAGCACCGCCTGCGCGGCGCTGGAGTTGGCCCAGGTGGTGCGGCGCCGTGCCAGCACCTGCCACGTCTGCCACGCCGGGTGCTCGTATATGGCCGCGTCCTGCGCACGTGCCTCGCCCCATAGCACCGGCGCAATCTGTGCCGCCGGCGGAGGGTTGGAGTGCCGCGGGAGGGGGAAGCAGGCAGGGGCCGGGCCGAGAGCAGATGGAATGCACAAAGCAATTGGTGAACGTGTGTTTCTGTTATGCGGTGAGGGAAACATCAGCATCAACGATGAAACTGCCGCCAGCGCTGCCAGCAGGCGCATGAGTGCTTTGATGTACACACCTTGCTACAGTTTCTTGCCAGCTCCGGAAAAAATTTTGCCTGTTGCTGCTGAAGGTTCGCATAAGCTGCCTCCGCTGCCGCTACTGTCGCGTTGCTGGGGCGCGCTTCGGACACCAGCCGAAGCTGGTTCCACACCTCCCATGCCTTGAGCACGGGCGCATCATGTGGGTCAACACGGAACGGGTCCAGCTGCCCGGGTGGGCGGACGGGCGCGGGGTCTTTGAGCGGGTATAACTGGCATACATAACTCTTTTGCACTAATTCGACATCTCGCCGCTGCCCGCTTGACAGGTACCAGGGCAGACAGATGGCCAGCACGGGCACGCTCATGAGGAGGACCGCAAGGATCGGCAGGATGACACCTGAAATGCGCCACAAGCAAGATGCCGGGTAAGTTTTGCACACCGTGACACGCAATGCGGTCTGGCATGCCCCGTCGTACTGGGGCGGCAGGGCGCCGCGCCGCGGGAAACGAATGTGTGACGCAGTGGCGCAGTTTCCCGCGCCCGAGGGGCCCCCCGCACCGCGTGGCTTGACGCCGGAGGCAGAGGCCCAGGTTTCCGGCTCCGCTGCTGGTGGATGAACGCGTTTGTACTCAGCCAACAACTCGCCCAGCTCATTCGTGGGGCCGGCCGTCGCACTGGCGCCCTCGTCGCCATCCCCACACGCTCCTTCAAGTCGGCGACTCGAGCACTTCGAATAACGAGATGCGCTGATACTTGATAGCTCTATAGTTACAGCCATGCCTTTTGGGCTTAACACGCCTATGAGCGGGTGTAATGCGTATTCAATTCTGGCTCTTCTTGTTTCGCGGGGCTTAGCGCTTGGATGAAGCAGGCTTAGCTTAGTGTGCATTAAATAGTTTATAGTATTCAGAGTCACGGTGTGTGCGGGCTGGCTGGCTTGTTGACCTGTGGCAGAAACGGTCCGGAGTCCGGTCTCGCAACGTCCTCAATTTGCGACCGGCCTTGTCTTGGATTGCTTAATTGACGTTTTGAGAATGCAATGGAAAAGTAAGCCCCAGACGGTTTTTGCCCAAAACCCAGGCCCCGTTTAGCATCCTCCACCTGGCATCCTCCCTCGCCCCCCGCCTGTCCCTCAGAACCGCGACATGAACAGCGCCTGCAACATGATGCAACATGCTCCTCCTGATCTTCCACCAGCTCCGCTACGGGCGGAAGCACCGGCCGGAGGTGAATGGCGGCCCACCGCCTGACTCGACAGCGACAGCGACACCGACACGGAGGAGGAAGAGGATGAGGCGGCATCGGAGTTGGAGTCGCAGTCGGGGTCGGAGTCAGGTGCGGCGACGAGGGGGCCAGCGAACAGCTGCAGAGTGGGCAGGAGGAGCAGGAGGACCAGCAGGAGGGCGCCATGGACGTGGACTGAGTGTCCAGCTGCTGCGGCGTGTGGTCCCTGGCACCGTTGTGTGCGTCCGTGTGCGTGTGTGCACGAATACGGTAGTATGACGGTGGTGCGCGGTTGACGAGGTTGACAAGTAAAGTGGTCCTCCCATGCGGGAAAAAGTGGGCAAAGCCCACACCACGTGCACTAGTTTGAGGCCGAAGGTTCCACAACGCCTCATCTCCCAGACAAAGCTGGGTCGGTTTGTACAGACACCGCCCGTCATACATCTAGTTGCGTCCAGCTATCAAGCGCAAGACACACCACCACAGAATCCAGATAAATCTGGCCACTCAGCTAGCCACAATAAGTGAATGCTTGCAAGCAAACACCGCAACCTAGACATATGCAAGTCTCAACCTGCGCACCAGCGTCGCTTTCCGGCACCCCTGCTTTCCGGGGTGAAAATAGATTGATGGTGTGCAGTCCTGTCAGCGTCTGCAAATTCCGCGCGGCAGCAAAAACGCTCCAGCAACCGCGCTCAGCAACCTCTGTCGGTACAGTGACAGCGCGCGCTTATCAGGCTCTGTTCCTCTTGTATCTGTTTTGCTGTTTATGCATGGGGAAGGGAGGGTTGACCTGCTTATGGGATGGGACGATTGCGGAAACCTGTTCCCTTGCATCATCCTTTGAAGGGGTCTGCAATGGGTCATGCGGGAGCGACAGACCCTTGCGTAGTTGCGTTACGCGAAAGGGCGGGAACATGGGGGAGAAACTCGGCCGCAGTTTGGTTACGGCGTTACGGACATGCGCTAAATTGCGAATGCGAAATGCGAGACCGACTGGAAGTTGACGGCATACAGTGAGCATGACCCTCAAAAAACAGCAATGACGGGCGTTGATCCTCGCGATTCAGCCATTCAGGGAGTGCCACGCTCGAAGCCCAAAGCGCCGCCCTCATTCTTAAGCTTGGTTCTGGACTTTCACGTCAAAGATGCATGAAACCTTGGCCTTTCAAGCGCAATCCAGGAGTATGCGCCCGACTAGCAGCCCAAGGGGAGCCCTGGCGCATGCTCTTCGGGATGTTACTATCCTGGCATCAGTGCTGGCAGGAAGCGCACACACATGCACAGCACACAGAACCTTAGTTTAATACAGGTGCCACTCGCCAGCATGAACAGGAATCTGCAAGTTGGGTGTGCATCGCCTGGTTCGTGATGGGGCAACCAGGGGCAACATCGCACACCACGGTTAGTGCTGATGTGCGCTGGATCACGGCACCCGTCGAGACAATATTTCGATGGCTATTATTATGACATCATTGACAACACAATGAGCCCCGTGCGGATAAGAGTGCAGCTCCTACTCGTTGCATTCGTGACATTCGCAACAGCCGACTGGCGACCGCCGAAGCTTGAAACATGTCAACTGCATCCATTAATAGAAGAATTGTAAGTCTGAAATCGATCATGGAAAAATGGAGCATGTGAGCAGGGAATGCCGATGCTCGCCGTTCAACTGCTGCATGTTCGTGCAGGATGCTCAATGAGACAAAGGTATGGGGCGATAAAGGTATCACGAAGGATTTGGTGGATAGCTTGCACACTCAGTGCCCGCCCACGGAGGTGCGGACGCATGCGTGCGTCAAGTCGCAGCGCTTCCTCATCAAGGACGGGACGGTCTACGTCACGAACCTGATGCCGGTGAGGTTAGGAGGCTGCAGGGGAAGTTTGAAGGGCTGGGGAGTCGTCGACCGGCCGCCGGGAGGGGAGGGCGGACTCAGCGACTGACACGACGATGACGGGCCTACACGCGACGCGCACACCGTGCGGCACTTAGTGCCCGAGGGGCACTTGCCCCTGTCTGCGCATACTGGAGGCTTGAAGACAGAAGGTTGCCAGCTTGTTGGAGCTATACAGGATCCAAACTGGAGTGCGTGGCGGCTTGAGAGCCTGCAAGCATTGGAAACCAAGCCCATCACAGCTGGTGCCTGGTGTCCGGCACAAGTTTCCGCTGCGCTTATCTGTACCCGGTGCCATGTTCTTATCACCAACAGAGAAACGGGTTTGGAGCTATCGAGCTCATAGGATTCCTGGTGGAGCTGTACGAAGTCAGCCAGGTGTGTACATGGTCGAGCACGTGTGTGTCCCAGTGTGTGTATGTGTGTGTGGGGGGGAACGGGGCCATGCAGCCCGAGGTCGCGTGGGCTGCCTGGTCGTCTCCTGTAACGGTGAAGGGGAGGTTTCACAGCAGTAGAAGGAAAGGTGTGACGATGGGGCGGGCGGGACGTGGCACATTAACATAAGCAACTTGTGCGCTGATGGGAGACCCGAGCCGGGCAGGCACGATGGGGGCCGCGTGCCACCGCCCCCCCCCTCCCTCACACCTCTGCCACATGCACGTGGCGCACTCTACTAACCCGCCTGAACCCCATCCCACCCCCTTGCGTTGCCCTACGTCTCTGACCTGTGCCCTGCGGACCTGTGCTGCCAGGTGTATAAGCTGCCTGACGTAGAGTTTTCCTACTGGCACGACGGTAGGGGCTGGGAGGAGGGTTCACAACATAGGCCCACGCTAACGATGCTAGCAATCTTGCGACAAGTACTGGAGGGCGGGGCGCGTAGCGTGTGCGGCGCGCACTCTCTCGCCTCCCGCCTGGCGATTGCGCAATTACCCCTCTTCTCTGCTCCCACTGGCACCCATCACAATCACCCCATCAACAACAGACAACGCGCCGGCGGAGACCATTCAGAAGCCGGACGGCACCTGGACCTGGCCCTTCGCGCCGCACGGCCTGCCGCCCATCCTGGCGTGGGCCAAGGCCAAGCAGCACGGGGCGCTGCTGGTGCCCTACAGCGGAGCTTTCAGGTGGGAGATGGTGGCAGCTGATGGGTAGAGGGAGCTTGGCAGGGGGATGGAGGGGCGAACGGGTGGGATGGCGCCAAGTTCGGGGGTGACTTTATCCAGAAAGCGTATTGGCGCTTTTGAACCCCGACCCACACAGCGCGGAGGGGAGGGGCTGGGAGCCAGGGGGCTGGGAGCGGCAGGATCAGGCCGTAAGGATGGGGCCTTAGGGGCACAGCCATTGATGGGCTGACGATCCAGGAAAGCCCATAAGCGCCGTCGCCGCCTGCTTGCCTCGCCACGCGGACTGCCTGACCTCGCCTTCCCCTTCCCTCCACAACGCCTCCCGTCAAGCCGCTCTGTCCCGTACCCCTTTCCCTTTCTCCGATCGCTTCCCCCACTCCCCTCCACAGGTGCCCCCGGGACTCCTTTGATGCCATCATGACCGAGGTGCAACGCTTCAGTGAGACGCCCTGGCAGAAGCGGAGCTCGGTGAGCGGCGCGGAGCTGAGTGAGCGGGCGGAGCAGGGCATGAGGAATGGGGGCAGGAGCAGGGGAGCCCGTAAGGGGAGGAGGGCAGGCAGAGGCCTTAAGGGGCAGAGGGGAGGAGCGCTTGCTGAGGGTTGCCGCCAACGACACTCTTGCTGACTGGCCCGTCCCTTCCCTCCCCTTGACCGCCGCCCTGCAATCCCGTTCGCCTACCTCGCGCGGCGTGCCGCCAGCTGGCGTTCGGGCGCTGGAACAGTGAGTGGGGCGCTGTGCGCGGTGTGGGTGTATGTGTGGGCGCCTCCGCGCTGTTGCAACCTCCTGTGGCTCCATCACGCCCTCACTCGCCGTGGCCTCCTATACCATCCCCTTTCCCTGCCTCCTCTTCTCCTGCCCTCTCCCCGCCACGTCCTCCCCACCTCCTCCCCTCTCCTCCTCATGCCCCTCCCCCATCGGCACTTCCTAAACATTGTATACACACCATCCTATGAATGGCTACCCCCTCGCCTCCTCCCCCCTCCACCCATCTACTACTATCACCCAGTCTTCTGCGCCTGGTACTACCGCGGCGCGCAGCGGCTGGAGGACGGCACCGCCGCGCCCTGCCCGCGCGATTACTACAACGACCTGTACTACAACCACTCGGACAAGATCATGACGCTGGGGCTGCTGAGGAACTACACCAACGGCACCACCGCGCTGCCGCTGTCGCTGCACGAGCAGCACAAGTTCAAATACCTGGTGTCCACGGACGGTGGGGGCGGAGTGGGACGGCACGGGGGATGGGGGGTGGGAAGAGAGGGAGAGGGAGAGGGAGAGGGAGAGGGAGAGGAGCGGGGTGGAGGTGTGGATGGGGCGGCGGATGGGGCGTTGCTGGGGCGGACATCTTGGGTGCATTGAGTCCCACCGTTTCTCTCAACGCTTGCCTGCCCCCGCTGCCCTGACTGCCTGATTGCAACAGGCTGGGCCATCAGCTCCAAGTTTGACAAGTATCTGCTGCTGGGCAGCTTGTTGCTCAAGGTGGGGTGAACCCTGCGACCTTGCTTGGGCTTTGGGAAGAGTAGTTCTTTCGGGGGAGCAGATTGGGCAGCAAGGTGTGGCCGGGGGCTCGGCCATGGAGGCCAGGGGGCCAGGCGCCGTATCAAGAACCCGGTCGGTTTGTGCGATTGAGTGAAACCGCCACGTGCCCTGGGTACCTCAATGAGTGAGACCGCCACGTGCCCTGGGTACCTCAATGAGTGAGACCGCCACGTGCCCTGGGTACCTCAATGAGTGAAACCGCCACGTGCCCTGGGTACCTCAATGAGTGAGACCGCCACGTGCCCTGGGTACCTCTCTCTCACGTCTGCACGCTTAATTACACGACACGCACACGCACCCAAATACGCAGGCGGAGGGCCAGACGTACGGCTGGTACTACCCGGCCATCAAGCCCTTTGAGCACTACGTCCCCATCATGAAGAAACACAAGGACGACTTGTTAGACGTGAGTGACGAGCTAAGCGTAGCTCTAGTTGGGCTGTCCTGGCTAGCGGGCTTACTGAAGGTGTAGACAGCTGGCTGGGACGCGGGACGCGGGGCGCGGCGGAGGCGCGTATGGCCATGCGCGTTGGCCGGCTGTCCGGGCGCCTGTGGGCGAGGCACGGCGAGGTCGTGTTCCGTGCACACATGTTGCGTCCTGTTCATTGCTTTTGGCCCCCAACCTGCAACATCCCATGCCATGAAAGTGTGTGTGCGGCACGACGCGTCCTCGGTTTTGGGGGGCCCGACACGCGGCCATTTACACATCACATTACCTGAGTAGCTCGGCATGGCTGCTCCGGCCTTCACCCCCTCGCACACAGATGTTGGAATGGGCCAAGTCGCACGACAAGGAGGCGGAGCGGATAGGGCAGAACGCGCAGGGCTTCGCCATGCGCAACCTCAACCGCCAGATGCGCCTGTGCTACATAGCGCGGCTGATCCAGGAGATTGCCAAGCACACAAAGTGAGCTGGAGGCTGCAGGGCCACGGGAGCAGGCGAGGAAGGCATGCCTTGTCTCTCATGGGGGAGTGGACTAAGATGTGGAGAAGTGAAGTGAAGTGCAGATGGGACAGACGCACAGCGCGTTGGGGTCCGGCCCGCTGGCCCGCGGCCGTGCTGAACCAGATGAACCAGGTGCAGCAGTTAGCAATGCCGCCTTAAAATGCCGCCTTAATTCCCTAATGCCAAAAGGCCTCGGGCTCACCAGCACCTCCATGGGTGGGTGTACCGTGCACATTCCAAACACGCACACAAACGGCAACCCAAGCTTCTGAACCACGCTACTTGCTGCATATTCGCATCCTTATCGGACAATGGTGCATGAAACCCCGTCCCCGCCGCCAACTCCCCGCCACCAACACCACCACCGCTCGCCCCTTGCAGGTACAAGCCCGACTGCTCCAACCGGCCGGTGTGTGTGCCGCTTGTGGAGGAGATCAAGTTCCTGGGCAAGTACGAGGAGACGCGGCACAAATGCAGGTAGGTGGGCGTGTGGCCAGGGTCGCGTGGGTCGCCTGGTTGGCCGAGACGCGTGCAGGGGGTACGAGCGGCGCGCGCTCAGAGCTAGGGATTTTGCAGGTTGCCGGCGCGCGTGTGCGTGTGCGGGGCGGGTATACGGAGCGGCTGCGAGTGGGGCTCTTGGGCGCTTGCGGTCCGGGGGGAGGGCGGGCACTGGCGCGTGGATGCGGCCGCTTGGACGGAAGGAATAAGAAGGCCAGGAGCCAGGAGGCGCTACGGTCAAGTCGATTACCGGCAGGCGCGGGGTGCGCGGATACCGTATTGAAGGCACACTGGTCGCCAATCTACAACCGCAACAGCTTCCTTTCGAGACGAGGCGTGTCCATATGCTTCATGTTTTTTCCCGCACACGCGTCAGTGGCCCTGTGCGCCTTGTGGCCCTCCATCCCATCCCCCAGGTATCAGGAGGTGTTGACGCAATACGCGCACGATGACCCGGATGCGCGGCCTGGGGAAAGCGGGTTTGAGGACCTCAAAAAGAAGCATGAGGCGATGCCGCTGCACATCCAGTTTGGGAGGAGATGAAGCGGTATTCATGCCCTAGAGAAAGCCAGGTCAGGGCGGGCCGGGGGCGGCAGGGGGGCGCGTGTATGCGTGCGCCGCTCGAGAAATACTGTGTCGCACCAGATCCTCAAGCAAGGGCACGCGGCCACTGAACCCGGTGTTTGCCGCCCCAATGATGCTCTTCCCCGTGCACCTGCATGGCGTGCAGGTATCAGGAGGTGCTGACGCAGTACGCGCACGATGACCCGGATGCGCTGCCTGGGGATAGCGGCTTTGAGGAGCTAAGAAAGAAGCATGAGGCGATCCCGCTGCACATAAAGTTTGGGAAGAGATGAGGCGGCGGGCGTTTTATGCCCTTAAGAGAGGCATATGGTCTATGTGTGTTTCATGAGCACGGGCCGAGCGGTTTGAGTAACAATCTGGAGCCTGGCGTGCCGCAAGGTCGTGTCGGTGGTGCTCGTGCATTAGATGGTTGGTAATGTGGATGGTGACAGTGTAATCAGGCCTTGTAAGCCGCGAGGTGTAATTTCCACTTAGCGGCAGAAACGCAAAAGCACGCTTGTTCGTGTGTTGAACCATATTTATCACCGTCGCCCGCTCGGTCGTCGCCGAGGGGTGGGGGGCGAGGCGACCCTACCACCCGTCCTGACCCCTGTCTTGACCCCTGCCCACGGTGGGCGCGGCTCGCATGGCCAGAGGTCGCCCTCACAGCGCGCCGGGCCACTCTTTCTCCCATCCTGCCCTCACATCACAGCACGCACAGGTCGGGCGGAAGGGACCCCGCCCCCGCCTGATCTGAGTGGGAACACCATATAGCCCGCAGAGAAGCAGCGCGCCAAGAAGCAGAAGCAGAGGCAGAAGGAGGAGGCAGCCGTAGCTGCGGCTGGTCAGGCAGGGATGCAGGAGGCTCGCTCGAAGCGGCAGCTGCAGGCCGAGCTCAAGGCGCTTGGTCTGTCGACGGGCGGCAGCAAATCGGTGCTGGCCCACCGCCTGTCAGTGGCTACGGCAGGGGGAGCGGCAGGTGTTGCAGGGGCGGCGGCAGGGCTGGCGGCGGCGATAGTATGGGCAGACGGCGAACGGGAGGGCGGCTAAGGGACACCCTTCTGGGGCGGCGTAGGAATGGATTTGGCCCAGTGACAGATTGTGGGGGTCCAGGGGGACGGACTTTGGCGGGTACTCTCTGAGTTACTCCGTGTTGAGCGTTCCATTTCTCACTGGCTCACTGGCTCACTGGCTCACTGGCTCACTGGATCACTGGCTCTGGGGGTGGGGGGACTTCTTTGAACCAACAGTGAGCATTGATCAATGGTGGGCACTCAGGTTATCTGACAAAAGGGACGCGAATCCAATCAAACAGAGTCGTGCTGTTGGCAGGTGGGCTGGCGTAGACTGAAAGGGAGATGAGGAACCTTAACGTGGGTACACAGGACGCGTGGGGATCCTCGGCCATCCTGCGAAACCGAGCCCACGAACACACCCCTATGCGCCTTACCAGTGACAGAATAAGAAGGGATTACATGTCAAAATAAATCGAGAGATGCTGGCCTGCGTGTCGCAGCGCGGCGTCGAGTTGCCCAATGCCCGGGTGCCCATCCCCGAACAACGGCGTGCACGAATCCTCAGAACAGAAACAGCATGCCACGTTCAAAAGGTGTCTGTTTGTAGCTTTTTCAAGTTCATCTTCACAGCGCGTCACTCTTGTAGTTGATACCCAACGTATCGCCTCGCCTACTGACTGAGTTTTGATGTTGCAACTCATTGCAGTCAGCTTGCTGTAGCTTGAAGCTGTTATAATACTTATAGGACTGCGAATAGTCGCAGACTTCAGCTGGGCCATCGATGGGCCGAAGCTTGCTCCGCGGCCAGCCCGCGGCCAGCAGCGCGACACGCGTTGGCATCTATATGAGTTATTCTGCTAGTTGAAGGCGGCCAGGTCGCTGCAGCGCCCTGTGGCCAGCACGCCTTGGGCTACGGGCTTGCGACTAGCGAAGTAGTCGCCTTTACACAGCTATTTTAAGCAAAATCAATTTTAAGCTCACTCAGCAGCGCTACAATGGGAAAGACGTGGCGCGAGGCGTTTTCATGTTTTTCTGGGCGACCTCAGCCCTCGCCCGAGCGGCCGCGCAAGGGTGACGGGACAGCGCTGGGGGAAGCAACAATGGTGGAGCCGGCGTCCAGCCCGGAGCAGCGTATGCAGCCCGGCGCGAGCCCGTCCGGTCGGCACCACACCGAGCAGACGTCGTCTCGCGGCCCTGCGGTGACCCGCGAGGGCCTGGCCACGCCGCCGGTATCCAAGCCGCCCGTGCGGAGGGGCAGCGGCGCCAAATTGCGGGAGTCTGGGGACAGCATATCGGGGGCGCTGCCCCCAGCTGCGTTGGGCTCGCCCGCCGGCGGACGCGGCAGCGCGCTGTTCGCGGGCGGGGTCACAGGCCGCGTGGGCAGCACCTCGGTCCGCTTCGCTGACCCCATCCCCGCCTCGGCGCTCAAGCGCGACGGTAACCAGCGCGACACCACGGTCAGCGGTGGCGGGGCGGAGCAGTCAGACATTTCGGGGCTACAGCTGCCGGGGGCGGCGCCGGCCCCTGGCCCCCGGATTTCGCGGGTGCGGCTCGCGGACGACCTCGGAAACGACAACGACGCGACGTCAGGGGCGGCTTCCGAAACGAACGTGAGCATGGCGGGCTGCCAGAGCCGCGCAAGCAGCGGGACATCGGTGGTGGGCGCTAACAAGCCGGATGCCGCCGAGGTGAGAGGGGCGTGCGTGTGGCGCAGGATCGGAGGCGGGGGGCCGCGGGACGGTAGCTCGGGGAGGCGGCGGCCTGGGCGAGGGACCTGCCATACAGCGGTGAGAGCTTGCATGGCGCATTCGAAAAGGTTATGGTGGTTGGGGAGATGTTTGGGGTCGTCGGGGGGCGCAAGGTGGAGGATGGGGATGCAGCAGCGGCGGGTGTGGAGAGGGGCAGGGGTGCTGCGTTTGGGCTTGAGGGTAAGGACTGTGGTCTGGGAAGGGAAACAGCAGGCGCAAGGGTAACTTCGAGCGCATGAGAAAAATAAGGATGGGCGGATCGCGGTGGCGATGGAAGTAGGCTGTCACAGCCGCAAGCGGCAGGAAATTCTTGGCGTGTGCGCTAAGAAAGCCGACACCTCCTTCACACCACACACCATATAATACGCCAGCCTGCAATTAGGCCGTTTCAGCACCCGCTCCCGCTCCTCTACCTTCTATTTCTTCCACACCCGCTCTAACTTAACCTTTCTTCCCCTCCTCTCCCTGGTTCATGCGGCCCCTGTTTCATTCCCCCCCTCCCGCCCCCCAAGTCCCGCGCCGTCACGCAGCTGGCCTCAAAGCTCATCGCGCGCGACATCAACTACCGCCAGGAGTTCGAAGCCATCATGGAGACCTTTGGCGCCGTGTTCCCAAAGTCCTGTCTGGAGACCTTTTTCGAGACGCACTCCATCTCGCTGCCCAACAACCGTCAGCTCATGATCCTCACGCTGTACCAGGCCGGCGACAACGGCGACCGGGTGAGCTACCCTAGCTACCCTACCAGGCTGCGGCTGCAGCTGGGCAGCAGCTGCGGCGGTGTGGCTGTGGCGGTGTGGCTGTGGCTGGTGTGGCGGGCGTGGTTCTTGAGGCGTGGCAGCGAGGAGGGCGCAGGCCAGCAGGCACGGGTCCAGGACTGCCGGCGGCCTGCGGCAGCGGATGCCAGGAGCTGTCGAAGTTTTATCCGGTCGCCATAACATCCTTCTGTACCCCCGAATTGCCCCAGTCTGCGCCAAACTGCCTCTCGTTATTCCACTTGTCTGTTTATCATAAAAACAGATCGATGGTGTGAGCCTGCTCAAGGACTTGGACCGCGCGGCCTTCAAGCGCTTCGCCATCGCCAGCGGCAGGGGCCCTCCGGGAGCCGAGGCGGGCGGGAAGCGCTCGAGCATCACCAGCGTGCAGCGGGTGGGTGCGGGCGTGCGAGAGGTTGCGGGAGGGGAATGCACGCCGATGAGGGCGAATGGGCGGCTCAAGTATATCAATCCCTGCGCCTATCCTAATCCTATCACCGTCCCTGTTGTGACACGCATGTCCGACCCGCAGAGCGACAAGTCGCGCATCCTGACGCTTGTGTCCACCCAGCTCAATCGGGACAAGTCCTTCAGCATCAATGCGGGCGGGTGAGTGCGTGTGCGTACGTGTCAAGTGCACTCACAGCATCGGCCGTAAGGTACAGCAGGCGGCGCCGCCATGTGCATAGCGTACACAAAGAGGCGTTGTGGAGAGTGGCTGCGAATGCGTGCTGGGCTTTCCCCCTCCATGCGCGGGAACTGGCTGCTGGTAATGCAGCTCCGTGCCATGCCTGCGGTGTGCGTATGCAGGATGGGGACCGGCGCCATTGGTTTTGGGAGTGTCGGGTCGCCCAAGCGTTACGGGAGAGTATGGGCATGGCACTGGGATGGCATCCGGAGGAGGCTCTGTCTGCCTTCTCGCGTGAGGAACTGTGGCTGGTGCGGCCGCCTGCGGGCCTGCACCAGCCGGTGTGGGACGTTGTGTGTCTTGCCGCTCTGTCCGCCATGGATCTTGGGCGGCAACGGGTGGTGATGGCTGGTTTGGCAGCGCGACAGACTCTGCCGTCCGCCCTGGTTCTTAGCATTGGCTTGGCTGTCGTTGCGGACTTTTGGGGCCGTTTGCAAACATATGTGAGCCTGGGTATTCGGCCGAAGGGCTGGGACACGGTTTCGCCTGGCCACCCTTTTCTCGCTCGTGGCCATGATGATGGTATGCTCCTGGTGTTGCCTTACGACTTTAAATCCTCGCCTTCGTCCCCTTAAAAGGGCGTGGGGTTGGGCGGTGGGGTGCTGTTTAGTATTTCGCACGGGTGCCTAGACGCTTGCGCCTTGGCTGGTGTGTGTACTTTGCGCCACCCTACTAGGTCTGTTGCTGTTTGGGGTTCACCCCTGTCGTATCTGGACTGTGGCCACGATGCAAACGGTGGGGATCTGGCGGGCCATGGCTTGGCTGGGACTCGCTGTGCGCGAAGTCACGCGGACTCCGACTGCGGGAGGGTTTGCTGCAGCTTCAGACGGCCCTTGTGTGCTTGCGCGCTCGGGTTGTCCCCTCTGTAACACCGCAATCATAGCGTATACCAGTTCCGGCTTGCCGTAGGCAGGCCACGTAGCCGGTCAGGGTGAAGGGTGAACGGCCTGCCGGCCCCCACCCCGACATGTTTTCGTACTTTCGCCCTGACTGGAAAACCCTACTTGGTTTTATGCTCCCGGCCCCGCGGACGACATCCCTCCCTCTGCGATTCCCCTTCCCAAAACCATCATGATGCCAAGGTTTCGTGCCGCCCAACCCGCCCCCCCTGCCCTCCTCCTCCCCTCTCCCCCTGTCCCGCTGCAGCGACGAACTGACGGATGCGCAGCACATCCAGGAGCTGATCGAGCAGATCGACCTCAATAACATTTTGATTCCAATTGGCACTCGGGCCAAATACGTGCCCGCCACCGACGACCCGGTGAGCCTTACGAGGGCAAGGGATAGCGAGAGACACGTACAAACGTACCATAACTGCTTGGTCCGCTTTCCGCAATATGCACATAAACGCCTTCCGTGAGGCTGCTCGCCGAAACTGTCACGCTGCGAGTGCTGTGCGCTCCCTCAATCCAGCGTCGGCGCTGGCCTATTTAATGCCCGGCCTGACGTTATCGTCCTTGTTTACCACCCTGCTTGTTAAATGGCCCCCCACCCCCTGCAGGAGTCGTTCCAAGTGCCGGTGTGGTCACTGCGCGCCATGCACAAGCGCAAGCAGGAGCGGGAGCGCTTCCTCATCGGTGAGCAGGAGGGGGGAAGGCCACGTCACGCGCCACAGGCACAGAGACAGACACGCCCCCAGCTACACCACCGCGCCCTCCTTTGCATCCCGCCCCTGCAACATCCAAGTGACCAATCTAACCGCCCCAACTCACCGTGTTGTCACGACCCGATCAAAACAACCACCCAACTAACAGGCAACGACCCCGACTTCAAGAAGCTGGGACAGACCGGCCGCGATGCGCTGCGCAAGCGCCTCGCGCGGCGCTCCATGTTCCAGCAGCAGGAGATCATCGCCAACGCGGTGGTCGCGGGTAAGAGAGCATAGGAGCGGAGCGCCCGCAGCCGCCGGGGTCCCATGTGTCCCTGAGGGCCCCGCACACCGGTACCCCACGCACACCGTGCATCACCGAATGCCGCATAAGCACGTGCCGTTCCCCGCTTTCCGCCCTCCCTCTGCCTACCTCTTTTCCCTGTACCATTCCCGCCTTTCCAACCCTGGTTTGGAATGGTCGGTTCGGCGCCTGTAATGAACTATCCCACCCGCCCGCCCGCCCGTCCTTTTCACCCTCGCCCTGCCCACCGCTGCCCAGCCGCACGCGCCGCCGTGGAGCCCAGCGTGCGCCGCGTGGAGCACTCCATCCACTCCGCCACGGCCTCCCGCATGGGCTCCTTCCAGCACAGCCTCTCCGGCTCACTCACACGCGGCGGGTCGCTCGACGCGCACGGCGGCCCCATGCGCCCCCGCTCCGCGGCGCCGCCGCGCGCGCCCGGCGGCGCTTCGGCGAGCGGGGCCTTCCGCCCTGTGTCGGCGCTGCCGCCGCGGGCGCCCGCGGCCTCCACGCTGCCTGGCAATTGGACGTTGGGTGCGGGCGTGGGCGTCAGCCCGCGTGGCGGGCTGAGCGTGAAGCCAGTGACGGTGGCGCCCGTGGGGCCGAGCGTGCCGCCCGTGATGGCCGCCAAGCGCCCCTCTGAACCCGACGCCACGCCGCTGCGGCCCGCGCCGCTGCTGCACGGTGCTGACAAGGCAAACACGTACGGCGGCGCGGATGCTAACAACAATACCCTGCACCGTAACGGCGGCGGCATCGGCGTCGGCATTGGCCGTGCACCGGCGACGCCGCCACACGTGGCGCCGCGCTCGCCCGCCCACACGACGCCGTTTGGACACGCGGGTGGTGGTGCGGCGGCGGCGGGTGCAGGAGCTGGCAACGGCCACGAGCTGGACGCGGCGGAGGCGGCCATCCGTCGACTCGCCGTCAAGTCCTTCGGCCGCGCACCAGAGCCCGTGGACCGCAGCGGCGCCGGGCACGAGGGGCGGCAGCCGCTGATGGGGGCAGCAGGCGCTAGTGCGGCTGGTGCTGGTGCTGGTGCTGGTGCTGCTGCTGCTGCGGGCGGCCCGCCCCGCAACCCGCGGCGCAGCACAGACGACAACGGCATCAGCGACTTCCAAGGCGCCTGCAACAGCACCGACGTGAGTGACGCCGGGGCCGCGGCGGCGGCGGCGGCCACCGCCGCGGTCGCGAGGACGCCGGGCGCCCACGTCCCGTCCGTGACCTCCTTCTCGGATCGCGACGCCAGCGGCCTGGTCCCAGCGGAGGACGGTCAAAGCGGTGCTGCGCACCACCTGCCGCACCCTGACCCGCCCTCGCCGCGGTTGCTGTACAACGCTGCGGTCCGGAGCGCCTCGGGCGCGGCGCGGCCGGCTGCGCAACCGACATCCTCGCGCCCCGCCACCAGTGCCAGCGGAGGCAGCGCGGCTGCGCACGGCAGGTCACCCCGCCCGTCGTCGGATGCCCCCCTCGCTGGCATTGCGCCGCCACGGCCGCCGTCACGTGAGTACGGCAGCAGCTCGGGCGGGACAGTGTAGGTGTGGGGAGCCAACCATGTGCACGGTGCATCATAGGGAGGACCTGAGTCCTAAGGGTCCAGGTGTCAGTGGGGAGGTGCAGGCCTCGGCAGGGTGGGGTGAGGGTGGGGGTCGGCAGGGGGCGCAACTTCCGTGTCGCCAGCGCCCTCTCCGCCAATCCACCTGCTGCGCACATCTCTTTCCCTCACTTCGCCTGCCGCCGCCAACCCCCATTCCCATCTCTTGCAACCATCACAGAGGACGCCGCCGCCCGCAGCGCCTCCGGCATCAACAAGCACCTGTACGCCGCCTCCCGGGCCAGCGGCACTGGGAGCGGCAGCGGCACGCTTCGTGGCGCCTCCGCCGACCTGTCAGACGACGAGGGCGGCGAGCTGCCGGGCCAGATGCTGGCGATCTTGGCACCGGCGGCATCGGCGGCGGCTGCGGCCACAACGCCGTTGCGGTCGCAGAGATCCAATATTTCGTAGCCCCACAGCCCCATCCCGCTCACGGCGGCTGGCTCGCACCGGCTGCTGGTGAGTGCCGATGGAGCATTGTATAGCTAGCTTGCTTGCTTGTTGGGGTAATGTGGGTGGGGGTTGGGGGCCGGGCCGTTGGTGTGTATGCTTCCGTAATCATCTCAGTACCGGAGTGCGGTTAGCCACGCGTGGCTTTCAAGGCTCCGCAGGCATGCTGACTCGCACGGTGGCTTGCCGTGTGCCCCCTTTACACAGAAGCCCGGTGTGCCGCCAGCCGTGGCGGAGGAGCCGTCCGAATAACCAGTTGGGCGATGTGCGCATCTACCTCATCTCATGTATTATTTCAGCACGGGTACTGACAACCTGTAGCATTGCTATCTTGAGCACGGTACCTTCACAGCAAGTAGTTACAAAGTCCAAACGAGCGCACGCTGCGCGCTGCGCGGCTGTGCCCTCTGAGGCCACGCAAACTCTGTTGTGCGGGGATCCAAATGACAATCCTTGTTAGGCAGTTGGACAGTTGGTCGTGTTGGACCATGTACGCAGGACAACTGGCGGTCATGAGTGCAGGCAACTTAGGCTGCTTGACGCTGGTTAGACAGCACACGGCGTGACCCGTGACCCTGTTGCGGCGGGTAGTTACGATGGCGGACAAGGACGGCAGCGAGGGCAACAGTGGGCTTAACTAGTGCAGCTAGCGTTGTTCGCGCTCGCTAGAGTCAATTCATTCTGTGGCGCTGAGATATGCGAGGTGACGACGAGTGATATGCTTCATCTGTAGAGCGGGTGGCCCACACCATGGACTTGACTGCATGGACGGGGTGGGAAGTATGGTAGGCACTTGGGTAGGCATGTGCGCACTTGCTATGTGACCTAGATTCTAGGGTTGCAGGATTCGGAGATGTGCATTATCGAAGGCCCAGCAAGCCAACGGCATAGGCACTTGCTTGCAATGGTAAGAAGACGATGCACTGCTTACTGGTGTGACGTTTCAATTGGATGCACCTCTGACGAGCATGGCACTGCTAACAGCTTCGGCAAGGCGGGTGGTACCGTACGTAATACACTCGTCACGCCCTCCCGTGTTGCTCTGACGCAACCCGCGCGTGTCCCGCCGGCGTGGCACACGGTTGGTCTCTACATCACACGAAATGACCATCATGCGGTTCCACCAGGAGCTACGGAAAGCAGACAGCCAGACGCAAGCCGGTGGGCGAACCCGGAGACCCGGTGGCCCGGTGTGGCCAGTGTGACCGGCGCGGCGGGGAATTTTGTTGGTGTACAACTGCGCTGCGTGCGGCCAGCCAAGCACCTGGGCCAGGACTGGGGACTGCGGGTGGCCGGGAGCCGCGGAAAGCGAGACCTCCACACGCGCCAACAGGCGGGCCGCACAACTCAAAGCTTGCAGGCTATGGACCGGACGGCGGCTGGCTCGCACTGGCTGCTGGTGAGTGGCGATGGAGCATTGCGTAACTAGCGCGATGGTGGTAGCGGTGGCGCCTTTTATAGTTGCGGGGCCGCCTGCCCATCTTCCATGGCCCCATCTTAGGTCGCGAACAGCCTGGCCTTCATACAGAATGGAGAGGAGGCGCTAGCTCATGCTGGGCGGCTTGTTTCTGCAGCGATATGAAGTTCAAGAGCAGGCCTGGCCTGGCGAGTGGCGACTGCACGCAGCGGCCCTGTGCACAAGCACGCCATTGAGCTTGCAGCTACGTGCGGAGTCCCCTCGCCCGCGATGCCAGTACCGGTAGTTCTTAAGCAGCCACCACCGCAGGAGTTTTGCACTAGTGCCCACGCCAGCATGTGCTACGCCGCCGGTGCGCTGCCGCATAACAGGATCCGATGTACGGTGCAAGCTTGCTTGGCAGTAGCTGTGCCAACGCTGATGCCGTGCGGTGCGAGTGTCGGAGCGCCTTACCAGTCGATGATGCAAGCAAGGGTGTTGGGCGTCCCGGAAGTGTCTGAAGATCCCACTCCCCGCAATACCAGCAAATCACAGAGGCAATAAAAATGCGCGCTGTGGCTGTACTGACTGAGGTACCTGGCCGGCGTTGCTGGAGCGTTTTGCTGATGCGCATTCCTCACGCTCCTGGCGCCCGACCAGGCGATGCCACCACACAGCATGCGACGCCACGCAGCCAACACGTTGACGACGATGTATCTTGGCCGTCGCGGATGACAGGAGCGGTTCGTACAGTGATCAGTCTTCAGGTGTTGTGAGCGGACGGAACGACACGGACGGTGTAACGTCTGCAGGGAGCCAGCTTTCTTTGCCATCGTTGACCCCGCACTGCCGCCCTTCATGCGCCTGAAAACGACTGTGCAGGAATCACCAGATTTCCCCGTTACATTCCTTCACACGGAGTTCAACAAACAGCTCTCGGTGCCTCAAGCCCCGCCCCAAGGAGCGGCAGAAGCCACACCAAATAAAGTTATCCGAACCAAAGAAGTTGCCACCATCCGCTAGCCAAGGCCGTGTACTCTCTGACCAGTCAAGAGTCTAGGCCAGCATGCCCACCCAGTCCCCAATCCCTCACCCCAGTTAGTTGCTACGTCGCACGCGGCAGCGCCTTCGCACGCGGTTGGTTCTTGGTCGAGGCGCAGCACACAGCACACACTCCTAACCCTCTGGCCGGCCCTAAAGCCTGCTCCTGCTGGCGACCTCATGCACGCCTAGCTTCTCACACTGTTTACCTGCTAACAACCCCTAACCCATGAACTCGAATCATGCATAACATATCCGCGATGTCCTGCCTGACTGCTTGCTGTGCTGCATTCATGCGACACAAGCGCGGCCACCCACGTTGCCGGGGCGGCGTCTTGAGGAGCAGTATCCTCGCGCATCCTCAGGCTGAAGGACGTCCCGGCCACTTCGGCCGTGCCGCGATCCCAACGCCCATAAGCACAACACGTGTCACCTACAATTCTGTCGTGTACAGACGGCCCGCATGCTGCTCCTCTGACAGGCTGTCAGCAGCTCCTGAGCCGGTTGCTCCGAGTATCACGTACCAGCGCTCGCAGCCAGAATCTCTACACGCCCAAACGCGGGTCATAGCGAGTTCCATTGCCACCACCGGCTCCAAAAATACGAGCTCCCACAATCGCCGCGCCAGCAGCTGCCACGGAGCCTTGCTGCGGCTGCCGCGGAGCCCCTGCCGCAGGGGGGCCCAGTCGTCCCGCCATGCGTGACGAAGCTGCTGCGCCGATACGCTGAGCTTGCAAGCTTTGGTACCGAAGCGCCTGCATTCGCCCACGTGCGCGGAACGTCCCCACAGTGCGGCCACGGCGGCCACGGGTTCGGCACGTGCCACCCGCGGCTCTGCTGCCGCGGGCAGGCAACCTATGCTACCCGCAGCCGCGCCTTCGCCTCCTCAGCTGCTGGCCGCTGCGCCTGCAACTCTGCTGCTGCCTTGCCCTTCGGGCCAGTGCTTGCCACAACTCCCAGTGTTGCTGCGGTCTACGCTGACACCGTCGCATGCTGTGTAGCGGCTGCAAGCTCTAAATGCCGCCTCCTGTCGCCGAGCTCCACTCCTGCTCTAGGGCGAGTGCCATTCGGCACCGCCTTCGCCAGCTGCGCATCAGCGCAGCAGCGCGCGGCCTGTGGGCCGCTCATGGGTGCCGTTTGGGGAGTGGCCCCGCGTCCACCACCTACAAACAACAGGAAATAAATTACACTCATTTAAGTAACGGCCTCAACACGACTGGTAGTACACGCTCAACAGGTCCCGCCACTCAAAAGGCGCCTGAATCGTCTGCCCGCTTGTTGAGCCAGCAGCATGCACGACATCGACACCCTTTCCAAACACAATCACGGCCCCACCTTGAGAGGCAGCTGCGGCTGCATCGGCGGTGCCCGCGTGTCCTCGACTTTCCCCCCGGCCGCCGGCGAGCCCTGCGGCTGCTGCTGCTGCGCCTGCTCCGGTTGCCCCGCCTGCGGCGAAGGCTGCGGCATTAGGTGCGGCGGCAGCACCAGTCCCGACGCGTCCAAACCCTGCCACTCCTTGATGGTCAGGTCCAGGTGCTCCAGCGCCATGCGCACGAAGTCCGGCGCCGCCCGCTCGAAGCAGTTCAACGTGGGCTGCAGCGCAGAAACCACGGTGCTGTTTATTAGACCGCGTGTAAGCGTGAACACGGCCCGGCTGCCGCAGAAACCAACGGGAACAGAGAGCCAACGCCAACATGTGAACCGCATGCCGTTCGGCCCCAGTCGTGCTGGCAGCCCCCAATATGCAGCTCTAGAACGTATTGACCCATCGCACAGTGTTGACGCGGCCGTTCGAGGCTGAAAGCGGCCACCAACAGCGAAAACAAGGTTCGCGCCGCACACACATGTCGCCGGTCGCTCACCTTGAGGAAGATGTTGATGAAGCCAAGCTGTGCGCGTGGCATGTTCATGGTGGCGCGGTTGCACATCGCGGAAACCGGCAGCCCGCAGGCCGCCTCGCGGTCGCCCTGTTCGCGGGGGCACATGGCCGTCAGCAATTCGCGCGCGCCCTAAAGTACCATGCATCCATTCTCCTGCCCTTACCTGGTCGCAGAACTCCTCAATCACGCGCTCCGCCCAGCCCCGCGCGAGGTGGAACGGCCGCGACGGGTTCGCGATGTCCGCTAAGTGCACCAGCATTTGGTACAATAGCGTGCGGTCCGTCCACTCGCTGAGGTCCGGCTTCGCGTCCACCTGGCTCGTGAACCGGCTGAGCAGGTCGAAGTGCACCGCCATGTCCGTGGAGAGCACCGTCTCGATCATGAGCTTGCGTATCTGCAGGAGGACCCCATAATGTAAGCGCTCAACGCAGAACGCTAACAAACGACCCATACGACCATTAGCACCAGCCAGCGGCACCTACTTGCTTCTGGTCGTCCAGGCTGAACCCGCTGAAGATGTCCAGGTCGGGCGACTCCCGCGCGATAGCGAACGCCCGCGCAATGTGGAAGTTCTCGTTAACCGACTTGTCGTTGTACATGGTGGCACGCGGGTGCCGGCTGTTGATGAGGAAGTCGTTGTTGACGCCCAGGTGGCCCAGGTCATGCACCGCGGACGCGATGATGATGCTGAAATACTCCAGCTTCGAGATCTGCTTCACCTGCTTCTTGAAGCTCTCCAGGATCACGACGGCTGTCTGCGTCACGTCCGCCGCGTGCGTGTTGTTGTGATAGGAGTTCGGGTTGTACTCCGATTCCACGCGCAACAAATAATTGACGACCTTTTGCCGGTCGAGCAGCCAGCCGTCCTGTGAACCGTCGCGCGCATGGGTGAAAACGAGGCCGAAGCAAGAAGCTGGGGCGGAAGCTTACCAGGAGCTCATAGGATTCGAGCAGGGTGACAGTGATGGTCACCAGCGGGTTCCCATGCGTCCGGGTGTAGAGCTCGAACGCGTTGAAGTTCCATGTGTGCGTCTGTCGCGGCAACAGAAGCGGAAGTCAGGGCAACTGGAGCGGCCAAACACCCACTGTCCCCAGCAGAGAGCCGATCAGCAAAACGTGGAGGCGATGCGGACCTGGTCGCGAATGGAGTCGCACCAAGCTCGCCGCTGGCTTGCATATTTGTCGTAGATAAGGTGACCCGGCGTCTGCCGGCTCGAGCTAGAGGCGTTCTCGTCCGCGTCTGCGTGCGCGCTGCCGTTCATGGCTCTCTGCGCCTGATGGTGGCAAGGCTCCGCGGGGCTGGGCTCCTGCCTCACGTTGTGCAGCTGCTGCGGAGGCAGAGCCCCTCTACCATGACGCCTGAGGTGCTCAGCTGTTTTTAGGTCTATTCTGAGCCACCAGCAGCAAACACGACTGACAAGCTTAACGGGGAAGCGCAAGATTGACGCCAAAGCTCCAAGGACCATGAGCTAGCGTCTCCTCGCCATCATTCTAGCAGCTGCTGCTCTCCTGGCCCCTCGTGGGCTTGAAAGGCGCAGCCGCAGCGCCCGCCGGCCCTAGGTCACAAACGGCGTCTGCATCCGCCCGGGGTTTGTTGTGTGCGAGAACGAGCGTGGAAGGGTCTGTAGAGCGGTCAATAAGCAGTAGTCAAGCTGGTAAAGCTAGGCGCAGTGAGCAAGAGTGGCAACGCGCGCGCGAGGGGGGAGCTTGGACAATTGGACCCGCCGCTCCAGGAGGGGCCCCGCGGCGCTTGACCGCAGGAGACCGCGCGAGCGGCCGGCGACCTCCATAATGCAGCTTGCATTCTATATGAAGGCCACCAACTGGGCCCAGAGCCCGGGGCTGTGAGTTTTGGGGCCCGCATGTTGGCGCATGTGGAGGTCGCTTTCCTAAGCGACCGCGGTCTCCGGCCCTAGCCCAGATGCTTGGGTGGCTGTATTCAGCGCGGTCGTGCGCGCTCTAATGCCCCGCCGAGCCGGTCACACCGGGTCAAAGTCTCCGTGCGGAGCCCACACCGCCGCGACGCTTTCCTAGAGGGGCGTTCGGCGTGTGTACGGAAACGCAACTTGTTTTGGGTTCAGCTCTTAACCCCGCAAAACGACGATGCTGCGGCGTCGGCGGGCCTCGCCATTCGAGCATGCAGGCCTTGCGCGTGAAAGGAGTTAGGTTGTCGAGTGAAATATATTGGCAACAGCATGCGGGTGGGGCCAGCCGCAGGACGATATCTCCTGCGTGTCGGGCCGGGGAGTGCATATGGTGCACGGGACTTCGGCACGGGGTGGTGGGGTTGCGGCGTGGCGTTGCGACCAGGGGTGCCGTGACAGGGTGACCGTACACCACACGGTCGGTCTGGGTTAACGCTGACCAACTTGTCCCATCAGAAACTCACACGCTGTGTTTGGTTCGCCAAGAACGCGACAGACGCTCTGGCCTTGAACCTCCTCCGTCGCCTATGTACAGATGCGGCTTCTGCACGGCACGGCCTTCGGAGCGACTAGGCAGGCGGTTCAGGCGGGTTAGGGACAGCCCGTCTCTCAGTGGCAGCGCTCACACAGGGACGACCACGGCTGTTGCTACCGTAGTTGAGCCTTGCATCAGCGCGAGCACGTGACAGTTGGGAAGCCCGCGTGAGAGACGGGCGCCGCAGTGCTAGAGACCGCTGTTGTAGCAGGTGCGGCATCACCACTATGACGCGGGCACAAAACACGCTGCCCAGTTGATCAACACAGACCAGTTGATCAAGCGTGTCCTTGTCCCTATTACAGTTGCGCTCACACACGGTCGCGCTGCGCAAACTGCGCTGCTTGTCGCCCAGTGGGACCCCGCATCGCTCAGGCCCACAATTCCACGCTGTCCTCCGCACCTCCCCCACCACAACCCCACACAATTTCAAGCCACCAACCAACCAGCCAACTAACCAGCCGCCCAGCAAACAAGCCATAAAACCGCCGCACCGCTCACAGCGCCAGCCGCACCGCCGCGGCGCCGCCCTGCCTGACCACGACGTCCATCGCCTCGAAGTTGCGCGTGACGCTGCTGTTGCTCTGCCCCACCACCAGCACGCTGGGCTGGGGCAGGTCACGCAGCACACGCGCCACCAGCTCGCAGCCGGTGTTGTCCAGCTGCTGCAGCACCTGGGGAGTGGGTGGTTGGCCGGTTGGTTGGGGGCAACAGTCGGGCGGTTGGAAGTTTTGGGAGGGTGAGTGACAGCGGCGCGGCAGCCACCCCACCTGGCGCCGGCGGCGGCCACAGGGTCGGTCGCTCCCCAGCTTGGCCTGATGGATACCACCCCTAACACCTCCATCCCGCTCTATCTCTCCCTGCCGCTCTTGCAGCCCGAGTACCTCCCCGCCCTGCCACGCCCACGGCGGCCACTCCCCGCCCCTTCCCCCGGCGCCCCACCGCCCCCCCCCACCTCATCCAGCACGATGACGTTGCACACCAGCCGCCGCCGCCGCCGCGCCAGCTCGCCGTACCCCAGGCACAGCGCCAGCGCCAGCCGCCGCCGCTCGCCGCCGCTCAGCTGCCGCACGTCGCGAGGCCGCAGCGAGCCGTCCGCGGGGAAGCGCACCTTGACCACCTGCGAATGTACCCAGTGAAAAAGCAGAGAGGCGTATGTATGTATCCATGGTATGGTATGGGTGAATGTTAAGAAAGAAGAGGGGCGAGAAGAGGGGGGGATGCAGGCGGGGATGAATTGCGAAGTGGTGGAAACGATAGCAGGAGGTAGGAGGGAACCAGCGGACAGCACAGCCCATGGGAGGCTGCGGGCATGCGGCGGCACTGCCACAGTGGGCCCCAGAGCGCGGCACAACGACGAGAACCCCTGATGATGGGACGCTGAGCTCAGCCGCCACCGCACCCACCTTGCTGATCTCCTCCTTTTCGCGTGCCGCCTCCTTGCCCGCGCCGGCACGCCGGCCGCCGCCACCGCCAGCCCCGCCGGCCGCGTCCTTGGTCGCGGACAGCTCCAGCACGAAGCCCTCGCACAGCTCGGACAGAAAGGCGGAGGTGTAGGCCTGCTTGGCGGTGGTGGTGGTTGCGGTGGTGGTGGTGGTGGTGGTGGCGGTGGTGGTGGTTGCGGTGGTGGTGGTGGTTGCGGTGGTGGTGGTGGATGGTGGCAGTAGCAGGGGGGTTAGTGGAGGCAATGGTGGACGCTGTAGCCGGGCGGCGGCAGGGCGGTGGCAGGGCCGGAAGCGCGGGCGGAGACAGGGCGCGCTGAGGTGTGAATAGCGTCGCAGCGGGTCGCGCGTCACAGGCGTGGGGACCTGAACCTGGGCGCGCAGGATCCAACGCCCCCCCTCCCGGGTCCCGAGTCCCTATTTGCGGTTTTGTCCCCACCCCTGTAGCTGCGCCAGCCCCTCCTCCATCACCAGGCTGGGGATGCTACCCCATGCAATCGTGACACGCATACACACACATATTTTCCTGCGGGGATTCCTCTCCGTTCCCGTTTACCAACATATATCCTTCTCCCTGTTTGTTTTGTTTTCGTTGACACGCATCCCACATGTTCCCGTTTCGTTTTAGTGAACACACGCCCACATGCCCGGGCGACCCCCATTCCCTACCTTCCCCTCTCCCCCCATCCCAACTCCCCCCAAAGATACAAACCTGCAGCTGCGCCAGCCCCTCCTCCAGCACCAGGCTTGGGATGCCGCTGCGGCCCAGCGCTTTGTCCGCCTCGGCAAGGGCTCGCACGTGAGCCTCCGCGGCGGCCTGGCGTCGGGGCGGGGGCAGAGGTGTGTGTGTGTGGGGGGGGGGGGCGGGTGCCATCCATGGGACGGTATGGTTCAATTTGAGCAGTATTTGAAATGCGGGCGGAGTTTCCGTTGCCGTCAGTAGCTGCGGTGGCAGGGCCGAGGCAGGGCAGCGCGGACTTGGGAACCCTTGGCGGAGTTTGTCGTCAGCGTCGTTCGTCCCCGTGCCCACAAGCCGATGGCAAGGGGCAGGCGCGTGCATGAGCGGGCACCCACTGAACAGCGGCCCACTTCTGGAAGGCCCTGGCAGGACGGGACCGCCGCCCCCTTCCCAGCGCGCGCGCACGCCGGCTCACCAGCGCCGCCTCCGCCGCAGCCACCTCGCCGTTCAGCTGAGCGAGCTCCCGCTCCACTCTGTGAAGAGGTGTGGGCCGCAGCACGGGCGACAAAAAAGGGGTCATCTCCCCTGGCGATTGCTTTCTCTCTCTCTCTCTCTCTCTCTCTCTCTCTCTCTCTCTCTCTCTCTCTTTCTCTTTCTCACTCACAACAAGCCACAAACAAAGCACTTTTGGATCCCTGGCTGTGGACCCGGCCGCCGCACGGCCTGCGGGCCACACTGCTCACCGCTCCCGAAGCACGGTCTTCGGGTTGACCTCGCGCGCTGCCGCCGCCGCCACCGCGCCCGCCTCCCGCCACGCCGCCACCGCCTGCCCAGTCGCGGCTGCCGCGCCCCGCGCGGTCGCTGCCGCGCCCCGCGCCACTGCCAACGCCTCCGCAGGCGCCGCCAGCACGTCTGCTGCCGCCGCTGCTGCCGCCGTTGCTGCCGCCGCTGCCACCTGGTCCTCCTGCCCATGCTGCAGCCCTGCATCCGGCTGCTGCGTCTGCTGCAGCCCTGACGTTGGCCAACCTGCTGCGAATGCATCCTGCCGTTGCGAGCCATCATTGTAGGAATGCCCCATACTGCTACTGCTACTGCTACTGCCATCTTGCTGCTGCTGCTGCGCTTGCAGTGAGGTTGTGCTGGCGAGTAAGCCAACGTCAACCGCCACCGCCGCCGCCGCCGTCGCCTCCCAGCCTGCCTCCGCCGCCGCCGCCTCGGCAGCCGCCCGGTCCAGCTCCCCCGCCGCCGCCATCAGGTCTCTGCAGCAGCGGCACACACAGCGAGCAGCGCAGAGGGACTCAGGGGCCCATAGGAAGCTTCAGTGCGGTGCAGTCAAAGAAAACCATTATGATGATGAAAAGTGAAGAAGTCAGGAAGCCACACGCCACCCCCTCGGCACGCACCCGCGCAGGCGGCTGCTCGCAGTGAGCCGGGCCCTCAGCGCCGCCAGCGCCGCCTCCGCCTCGCGCCACGCCGCCTCCTGCGCCCGCCGCGCCGCCTCTGCCGCCGCGCGGACCTCCCGCTCCGCCGCCTCTGCAGCCGCACGCGCCTCGGCAGCCGCCCTGCACAGCCCAAGCCGAGGGCAGAAGCCGCGCCGGCCACACAACAAGGAGCGGTTCGCGTCCGCACTGCACTTGCCCTGGCATTTGCTCTGCTGCTGCTGCTGCTGCTGCTGCTGCTGCATTCGTCGATCTAAAGAGGGTCAGCAACCGCCCCGCTGTGCGACATCCGCCCCCGGCCGCTGACCTCCCAGGCTCCCACCCACCTGCGCTCGATCTGGCTGCGTCGGTGCAGCAGGTCTGCCAGCGAGCCCTCCGCCTGCACGCAAGTTTTCAAGGGGCTTAAGCTCAACAAACGCAGAACGAACGCACAACCAACACGCAACGAACGCACAACGAACGCACAACGAACGCACAACGAACACGCAACGAACGCACAACGAACGCGCAAGAGGGCTGTGACGCAGAGCCATGGAGCCCCTCAGCCCGCCCCTCAGGCCCACGGCGCCGCGCCCACCCACCTCTGACGCCCGGGACTTGAGCGCGTTCAGCGCCGACACCTCCACCGCCAGGGCTGCGGCGCAGGCCTCGTGCTCCTGTGGTGACCACACAGCCAGGATCACACCAGGGCTGGGGGACGCCGCCGCCCAAACGGAAACCGGCGCACCTGCGCTGCCTCTGACTAATGATAATGGATATAGCTAAGCCACAACAAGTTATAGCTCAGCCAGCTCCGGCTCCGGGCCATCCCTCCAGCCACTATTCTCCGTACCTGCCGCGCCTCGCCGCACCCCGCCTCCAACCGCCGTACGTTGGCGCCGTACAGCTGGGCGCTGATGGGCTGCCTGCAGTACAAGGCACGTGGCGGGTGCTTGGGTTTCTCGGGGGGTGGGGATTGTGTTGGGGGGGAGCAGCGGTTTTGGAGGGAGTCCGGGTGCGGAAGCGGGGATAGCAGGAGACGCAGTAGCATGACTTGAGGACCTCTATGATGGGCACGTGTGCGAACGTTTATCAGCTTGGACCGTTGGCTTTAGGATGGATGTCACTCCTATAATTTGGTAGATGAAAGAGTGCCATGGAAGCTCCCGCGCGGGCCGCACCTGCACCGGTCGCACACCGCCACGACCGCCTCGCTTCCATTCTCATAGCTGTCCCCGCTGCCGCTGCCGCTGGCGTGGCCGCACGAGTCGGCCCCCAAGACGACTCCCTTCCCGTTCCCGGCTGCTGCATCGCCGCTGCCAGCACGGGCTGTTGACAGTTGCGCCGGCGGCCGCGACAGCAGTGCCGTGGCGGTTGCGACGGTTGAGGCAGTTGGGCCGGCGGCGGCGGCGGTTGATGACGCCAGCGCCGCAACCGCCTCCACGTACTCAGCTAGGCTGGCCTCCAACGCCCTCAACCGCCCCAGAGACTGCGAGGTCCGCTCCTGCCATTCCTGTTGTCAAAAGGCATGGCGGGACGAAAACGCGCCGCAGCAGGGTGGGGTAAGCGAGCATGGCAGGAACAGCAACAAGGCGGAACCAACGTGTTGTGCGGTAATAAGGTTCGTGCTCCTCCGTCTTCCCCACCTGCACGACCTTTTCCTGCGCCGCCACCTCGTCTTGGCTTCGCCGAACCGCCGCCCGCAGTGCCGCTTCCGCCTCCGCGCCCAGCGCCTCCGCCCCATCGGGCGTTGCCTCCGCCGCCTGCACTGCTGGCGCGGCTGGCCCTGCAGCGGAAGCGTCCAGCGCAGACCCCGGAGCCGCGGAGGCGGTGGTGGAGGCGGTGGCGGCAGCAGCAGCAGCAGAGCGCTGCTGTGCCACCTGGGCTTCCCAGCGGCGGCATTCCTCCTCCGCTGCGGCGGCGGCGGCGCGCAGGGCGACGGCCTGGCGGCGCGCGGCGGCGGCGGCGGGCGCCAGCGGCGCGGCGGCGGCCATCGCCCCGGCGGCGTGTGCTGCCAGCGCCGCACCACTCCGCTCCTACACGTGCACGCGGCATGCATACATCAACTAGATATGCAGCACTAGGCACGTCGCTTTGCCGCCGCGCAACCACGCAGCACCACACAGCAATACACCGCCACCATACAGCGACCCGCACAGCACCACGGCCCCGGTCCACCCACCAGCCGCTGCGCGTGCTCAGACGCCCAGCGCGCCTCGCCCGCCTCCAGCTCCGCCAGCTCCGCCGCCCGCCGCGCCGCCTGCTCCCGCAGCAGCAGCCCGCGCGACTGCGCCGCCGCCACCGCCGCCGCCGCCTCCCTGCGCGGTGCCACCAGCGTCTGCCGCGCCGCCTCCCACACCTGCAAGCGGGGGTGGCGCGGCGCCCGATGGGTGCGTCAACGTGCGTCGTCGCCCTTCGTAGGGTATACCCGCGGAGTACACCCGCGGGGTTTACCCCGCAACCCCTCACATGACCTACCCAAACCCCTTGTGTCGATTCTGACCCTCCGTGCCCCATTCTTTCTTTACTCTGCGCAGCGAGCCCCCAACGCCTGCCTGCGCCTCGCCTACCTCCAAGTCAATGACCAGCCCAAGCTTCTGTTTGAAGGCGGCGTCATTGGCCTGCGCGCGTTTGCGTGCGTGCAGCGTCAGTCGCCATGCGCATCTTTAGAGCATTTCGGTGATGTCACTAGCATCAGTGACATTACCAGCCTCGCTCAGTCGGCTTGGGCGCGCGCGAAGCCGACGGGGTCCTTTGAGCTGGGCCCCCGTTCGCCCTCCTGATCCCCCTGGGCCGCGCAATGCACCGCCTCTACCTCCCCCACCTCGCCAGCCCAAGCCACAACAGGCCCCGGCCCCGGCCCTACCCCCACGCCCCACCCCCCACCCGCCTCACCTCCAGCAGGCCGGTGATGTCGTTCTGGCCGTAGAAGGCGGCGGCGCGCAGCAGCTCCACCGAGAAGGCGGCGCGGATGCGCTCCTGCGTGCGCGTGTGTGTGCGCGTGTGTGTGCGTGTGCGTGTTAGAGATCACAAGATAAAGAACAAAGAAAGACGTGTGCGTGCGAAGGGACAGGAACGCCAAGCAGGGAACGCGACGCAACGCATACGTTTGTTACGTGTGTGTATGTGTGTTAGAGATCACAAGGGGAAAACAACGTGTGTGTATGTGTGTGTGTGTGTGGTTTGGGGGAGCGGGGAGCGGGGAGCGGGGAGCGGGGAGCGGGGAGCGGGGAGCGGGGAGCGGGGAGCGGGGAGCGGGGAGCGGGGAGCGGGGAGCGGGGAGCGGGGAGCGGGGAGGGACACAGCAGGGTTCGGTGTGTGACATGTGGCAGAGTTGAGGACGCAAGTAGACGGGCGGTGCGGGACAAGTGGGGAAGGGGGTTGGGGCGCTGGAGGAGGTGAGAGAGAGAGTCGCAGTGGCACTGGCATGCAACGCCGGTGTGCAGTGCGAGGCAGGGCGGTTGAGGGCGGTTGAGGCCGGTTGAGGGCGCTTGAGGACAGTTGAGGGCGGTTGAGGACAGTTGAGGGCGGGCGGGGGTCAGTGGCATCCCAGCAATCCCCCAATCCTGCGGCTCGGAGGTTGCCGCGCTGCCTTCAGTCGCTCACCGCGGTCCCCGACACGTCCTGATGTGTGAGGTCCTGGCCGCCCCACACAAAGGTGAGGGAGCTGGTCTTGCCACGCTGCGGAGGGCGGGGGAGGGGGGAGGGGGGAGCGGGGAGAGGCAAAGGCGGGGGCGGGGGACCATTAAATGCGCGGTGGGGCGGGGGGTAGCAAGGATATGTAGAGAAGGGGACAAAGACGGCGTAGAGGGGAGTGTTGGACGGGTTTCGTCATTGAGTTGTGCCGCACGCATGTCCAGACGCCGATGAGCCCTGAGCTGCTCCCAGTACCGCCGCCTGCTCCTCGGGCTGACCCGGTGCCCCCGTCGCTTCATCCCCTGACACGCACCTCACACACACATAAACACACAGACACCAGACTAAGCAGCCTTCTCACCTTGACCTCCCGCTCCACCACGAACGGCAGCCCGTTGAGCCGGCCCCGCAGCGCCACGCGGCACACGCTGCAGCCGTCGTTTCGCATGGCGTCCACCGGCACCCGCCCGCCGCCGCCGCTCTGCAGGGAGGCAGGCAGGCAGCCAGGAAGCGTTTGGCTTTTCCTCTTCCTTTTTCGATTTGCTTGTGCGAAAAGTAAGTTGCTGCTCTGGACTGGGCGCGCGCCCTGCCTGTGCTAAGTCAGTTAATCAGGTCGATTGTCCGCCCTTCCACGACTCGACTACCCTGCGCTACGCATTCGCATTTTAGAGCATGTCCGTGAAGCAAAGTACTGACCACGTGCCTCCGTTGCCGCTGTCTCGGGACCTGCGCATCCGCCGTGCCCACCTGGGCCCTTCTCCTTCGACAACGCCCGACCGTCTCCCCACCCCTTCCAAACCCCTCCAACTCCCCCCCCCGTTCCCGCCTCCCCGCAGCCGCCTCCTTGCCACCGCACCTCCGTCCGCGCCAGCACGTCCCCCGTCAGCGCCCACAGCGGCGCCGCCACAAGGCTGGTCTTGCCCGCGCCGTTGGAGTCGGCGCCCGGCTCGTCCCGGTTCTCGCCCACCACCACACGCAGCCCGCGACTGCCCAGCGGGTACGTCTGGTGAGGAAGCGGTGGCGGCGGCAGCGGCGGCGAAGGCAGTTGGGGCGATTCAGTTTGTGTTTATGGATAAGGGATAAAACGGGAGTGAAGGCCAAAGAGAACTGGAAGAAACGGCGGACTCCGTTGCACATCAAAGGCAGTACCCCAGATATGCAGTCACGCGCACATATTCCAGCACACGCGCATCCACCCACCCACTTTCCCTGTTTGGTTTTCGTTAACACACCCACCCACACGCACACACGCACGCACACACAGACGCACGCACGCACGTCGGCACCACGCACCTGCTCCTCCACGAAAGGGCCGTACCCGCACATGGTCACACTTTCCAGCTCCAGCTCCGTGCACACCAGGCCCGCGGCGCCCCGGCCGAAGCTGCCGGAAGCCGCCGCCGCGCCGCCCGCCGCCTCCCGCGCCGCCGCCACAGCCTGCCTCACGACCGCCGCCGCCGCCTCGCTCAGCCGCGGCGCGGAGGTGGCAGAGACAGCTGCGGCGGCGGCGGCGGCGGCGGCGCTTGGCGCCGCCTCTCCCTCCTCGTCCCCCCCACTGCCAGCCTCCGTGCTGGCGGTTGACAACGTTGCCGTTGTCGTACCGTTGCAGTACAGGTCCACCAGCTCGTCAACCGACAGGCCCTCGGCGGCCTGCAGGCGCGGCGCCTTGCTCTCCGGCTGCAGCACCTGCTCTACCGCCACGCCTGCAGCGCGCACCGAGGAGGTTGAGGGAGGCGGTTGAGGGAGGCGGTTGGGGGAGCAAGCGTAAGAGGGCGCAACGCTAATCCAGCAGGTTGATGAGGGCGTGTCACCATCAGTAAGGCGGTGCGACGTCCTCCATGCCTTTCTGTCTGGCCAACAAGGTCACGTCGCGGCGTGTGGAACTCGAGCAAAACGAAAGACTGGGCGATACGCACTGCGCGGTACGGTGTTTGACACGACGACTTAGCTAGGAGCGGACTTAGCTAGGAGCGGAGGCGTTCCCAGTCCCATGCGACGGTATGCGCAGGACAGAACGACATTAACGGGTGGCAGTACAGGACGATACGGTAGGTGACCCACCCGCGGCCTCCAGCGCCGCCACCGCCGCCGCCACGTGCTCCTCCGCCGCCTCCGCGCCGGTCAGCCACAGCTTCACGCGGTCGCCGGCGCGCAGCGCGACAGCCGCAGCCGGGGCGGCGCCGCCAGCAGCAGCCGCCGTTCCTGCGGCTGCTGCATTTCAGTGTCACGCAGGTTGCAGGTTGCGGAGCATTCGTGATGCACACACACAGAGCTAGCGTTAGTCAGCCGTGTACGGTACTCGGTACGGTCAAAAAAGATAGCACCAGTCCGCGATGCTGAGTTATGTGGTGTGATGCGGCGGCAACGTCGTGCGGGAGCCACGCACGGCAACAACACCGGCGGGTCGGGACAGGCGGTCACAGGCGCCGCGTGAGAGTGGCTCAGCCCGAGCCTTCCCTCCGTCCCTGCTGCGGTACTCACCCTCGCCCCCGTCCTCAGACCCAGCCGACGCCAGGGAACTTGCGCTGCCGACGCCAACGCCAACGCCGGCACCCTCCTGCGCCCCACCGCCGCCCTCCCGCATCCCAGCCGCCGCCGCCGCGCCCGCAGCCAGCGCCGCCAGCTGCGCCGCCGCCGCCGGCCCCGTCAGCCGCATGTGGCGCGGCCCCAGCGCCAGCGGCACCTCCCCCTCTACCACCCAGTCGCCCGACCGCAGCAGCAGCAGCCGCTTGGCCTCGCCGGCCTCGTTCATCGACACCTGGTGCACGGCCCGTTGCAGGGTGGGCGGTTACGGTTACGGTTACGGTTACGGTTAAGGTTAAGGTTGCGGTTGAGGTTAATATTGCACCCCGAGCATTAATGAGATTGCGATTGCGCAACTTCGTAACCGAATCACCCCACGCCCGTGGTTTACAACACATGGCAGCTATGAGATGCGCTTAAGCGGCTGGGCGGCAACACACGGCGCCCATCGCCGCACCCCTCGGCACATTCCCTGCCCAGCCTTCTCACGCGTACGTTAAAAAAACACTCCACGCCCCCACGTGGTCCCCACGCGCGCAGCCCCACGCGGCTCCCACGCCCCCGCGCGGCTTCCCCCCTACACGCAGCCGCACCTGGTAGGGCGAGCCGACGTAGGTGATGCGGGTGCCGGGCACGGTGTGGGGCAGGTGGTAGTGGCCGCTGTACACGGGCAGCGCGGGCGGGAAGGCGCCCGGCTCCAGGCCCTCGTCCGCCTGCCGCCGCGAGTTGGTGCGCGCCGTGCGCTGTGTGTGCGGGGCAGTGGTGTGCGGGGCAGTGGTGTGTTGGGCAGTGGTGTGCGGGGCAGTAGTGTGCGGGGCAGTGTTGGGCAGTGGTGTGTTGGGCAGTGGTGTGCGGGGCAGTGTTGGGCAGTGTTGGGCAGTGTTGGGCAGTGGTGTGTGGGGCAGTGCAGTGCAGTGGTGTGTTGGGAAGTTCTGTGTTGGGAAGTGTTGGGCAGTGGTGTGTTGGGCAGTGGTGTGTTGGGCAGTGGTGTGTGGGACAGTGGTGTGTGGGGGCAGTGGTGTGTTGGGCAGTGGTGTGTGGGGTTCCGGGGGAAGGGGGGGCCGCGTGATGTCAAGCGAGGGGGAGGGGTCGATGCCGAGCGTTTTGTGGATGTGGATGGAAGGCTATGCAGCTCCAGACAGGCGGCATAAGCAGTCTGCAGTCCCGCCCAATAATGGGTGGCAGCCGTAACAATTGTAACCCAACAGCAAACCCGCAATGTGACATCCACTTACCGTGAACCGAACACCAGGCAGCAACCTACATGAACCGTGCCCTCCCCCCGTTCCTCGCAGTTTGTTTCTCACCGGGACTGTTTACCAGTAACCCCCATTACACCCACCACGTCCGCGTGCAGGAAGATGGCTTTGAGAGGGCCCTCCACGCCCGCCGCCGCCGCCGCGGCCGCCGCCGCCGCCACGTCCGCGGCCGACGCAACCGCCGCCCCACCCGCCGCCTCATCCCCGCCCGTGCTGCTACTCCCGCTGCTGCTGCCCGCGCCCGCCGCCGACGGCGATGTGGCCGCTACAGCCGCCGCCATGGTGCGCTGTAGCAGGCCAGTGTCCCGCCTGTGGGGACAGCGCGCGGCGGCCGAAAGTGAGTGAGCGTGCGAGCGAAAGAGGCCACGAGTCTGTGCCACTGGCTGCCAACACACTGCCCGCCGCCCTTCGCCCTGGCGCCCCCACATCTACAATAACCCGCGCACACACCCACCCACCCGCCCACCCACTCAACCACCCGCCCACCTGTACGGCATCCACAGCGCGCCGTGCCAGAGTGTGGCCTCCTCGAACACGTGCACCCGCCCGCCCCGCCCGCCCGCCACCTCCAGCGGCGTCAGGCCGTGCTGCAGGCCGCCCAGGTCCACCTGGTGGGTGGGTGGGCGGGTGGGAGGGTGGGTGGGTAGATTGAAGACGCTTTGGCACGTGTGAATGCAAGACTTTTTATTGAAATTGCGAAACGAGTTACCGCCGCCCCCGGCCCCAGCCGTCCCCGGCCCCCTCCCGCCGCACCTGGTCGTGGTTCCCCACCAGCATCAACACCGGGCACGTCCACCCAGACATCTCCTGCATGCGGGGTTGGGAGGCGGGGAACGAATGTGGGGGAACGAACGGGCATTGAACATCGGCACTTCACAAAATCCTCCATAATGGATGGCTCTGGGTTGGGCTGGCTGGTTCGGGTTCTCTTGGTCGTTTCGCTTTTGGTTTCTGGAATGAACTACCCCCTCCCCCCCCCCCCCACGCACCTGCAGCACCTGGTTCAGCGGCTCCACCGGCAATGCGCCGCGCTTGTCCCAGAAGTCACCTGGAGTGGGTGTGTGGAGGGTGGGGAGTTGTAAGTACCAGCCCAAACTAAACCCAAAACCAAACTAGCGAGTGAGTGAGTCACACAGCGAAGAGGGAACGGAGGTGTTGAGATATGTGGAGGGGCAAGGCATCCACACCAGGTGGGTGGGTGGGTGGTCGGGGCAGCAGGCAGGGCCGGGGCCCGGGACATGTACGGGGGCTTGGGCAGGGGTTGGGCACGGGGTTTGGGCGGGCTGGACACGGCGCACACACCCAGCGCACTCACTCTGTGGATCTGGGTTCTGCATTTCAATGGTCAAATGGTGGTGGATTGGAATGAACTACCCACCCACCCACCCACTCACCCACCCGCCCGCCCGCCCGCCCACGCCCGCCCGCCCACGCCCGCCCACGCCCGCCCACGCCCGCCCACGCCCGCCCACCTAGGAACATGATGCCCGCGTTGCGGGCCTGCGCCTCCGCGTGCACCGCCCGCAGCACCTGTCGCAATGGGGTGGCGAAGCACAAACGCACCATATCCACATATGTGTTTCATCTCGCGCCTATGCAAGCTCACGCTGATTGACATGCGTGCAAGTGCCACCCCCCGGTCCCGGATCCATGCAGCACGCCTGAAAGCGCACACACGACGGCCGTTGGAGTCTCCAACAACGGCCCATGCATGCGCTACACCATTGATCTACACATTCACACACCGGTTTGCACGCACGCGAGAACGGGCGCCACCGTCCTCCATAGACAGCAATCGTCCACTCCATGACGCACGAAACACCTTGCAAACCCACCAACCCAGCCTCACTCCAGACTTCACCCCAGGACCCCCCCCCCAATCTCCAAATTGACCCATACCACCCCACTCCATGGCTAGCTACCCCCACGCCCTTCTTCGACTGCTTCAACCTAATGAGTATTCTGTTGTATCACCTTGATTGCATTGCTTAACTCAGCTTCCTTTAGATTGGTTTAGTTAGGGCTGCTACCCCCCCCCCCCCCCACACACACACCTCACCTGCAGGCACACCGCCAGAGAGGACTCGCGCACGTGCAGGTCACTGAACACCACCCACTGGCCGACAGCCGTGAAGCCGGCGCCGGCCGCCGGCAGCTTGGAGCTAAACCTGACCGCTGCTTCTGGAGCAGGAGCAGGAGCAGGAGCAGGAGCAGGGGGCGAGGACGGCTGTAGCAGCTGGAGCTGCTGCTGCGGCATTGCTGAGAAGGAGGAAGCGGAGGTGGAGGCGGGCGGAGGGGAGGCCGCGGTGCGGCTGCGCCGCGTGCGGGTGCGCGCAGGCGCGGGTGCCGCTGCCACTGCCGTGTTGTTGACGGCTGCGGTCGCCTCATCGTCGCTGTCGGTCGAGGCTGTGGCTGTAGCAGCGGGCGAGGGCGAGGCTGACGACGCTGACGTCCGCCGCGTGCGCGTGCGCTTGGGCTTGGCACCAGCGGCGGCGGCGGCGGCGGCGCTGGAAGGGGTGTCCGTGGCAGCCGCCTGCGCGCCCACCAGCCCTGGCCCTGGCCCTGACGCACCTGCATCTGCTGCAGCTGTTGTGTCCTGCCCTTTGGCGCGGCGCGGTGCACGCGTGCGGCGTGGCAGCACCCCCGGCGGGGGCGGGGGCGGGGGCGCCGTCGCCTCCCCTCCCGCGGCGTCGCCAGCGCCTGCGCCTCCCGCTACGGGCCCTGCGGCAGTCGTGTCACTGCCGCTGGCGCTGTCGTTGGCGTGGAGGCGAGACGCCGCTTGCACCAGCACGTTGCGAGCAGGGCGGGGCCTGCTGGTGCGGCATGGTCCTAGGTGGTTATTGGTGAGGCTGACGCTGCTGGTGTTAGTGGTGGGGCAGCGGCTGCTGCTGCTGCAGCTGCTACTGCCTACGCAGCGCAGCGAGTGGGCACGGCCGGCAGGGCCTCCCGCTGCAACGGTTGAAGACGCCGCGCCGTGACATGCGGTGCTCACATGCACGGCCCTCTTCATTCTAATCACCGCCGGGGGGGCTCGCGGAAGGCCCGGTGCCCGAGCATATAAGCGCTGCCGGGGCCCGGGCCGGGTTGCCGGCGCGTCCGGGGCGCTGGCCCGCGTTGATGTGACGAAGCGCGCGTCCAGCCCATATGGCAGCTCGTTAATGCCACAGTGAAGCATTATGAGGAGGCTTTTACGAGCTGGTTGGCGAACGCTGCGTGCGCGATGGTGCCTCGGAATGCGCTCGGCTGGCTCGCCGCAGCAGCCTAGCCCCAAATTATCCTAATGATAATGTTATACATGACAATAATGTATGGTGGGGCAGCGGAAAGATTTAGGAAATGGAGAAAGAAGCGTCGCGAGCGCGGGAAGTGGCCTTTCGCCCGCCCGCCAATAGCTACGAGTTGTATTTCAAGCAAAGAATATTTTATGAGCACAGCTGATCATGTGTTATGTTATGAGGCTCTGGACGGCCGGATGATGCCGGATGCCAGCATGCCCACTCGCAATTTAGAGCATGCCCGTGGCCCAACCGCGGCGACCCTGGCCCGGAAACTGGCCGCTTGCCCGGAAGCACGGCAACGGTGACGCTGCACATCCCCTTGTGTACACTACTAAACATTTGGCATCCACCATGCTTACTCTCAAGTCACAGCGTTTAGCATTTGCCGAGAGGGGAAACTCCGGTAGCAGAAACTCCTATTAAATGCAGTAAGTCAAAGCTCTGTGCGGTTTGGGCGGGCTTGGGCTTCGGAACTGTGCAGGGACAATGCAGGCGGTGGGTGGCCACGGGCGGTTGGCCGGGCCGGCGAGACACAGGGTGGGGGCGTCAAGGGGGGCGTGGCGTGGCGTGCCAAGGTCGCGCCCGGAGAGTTGGTTGCTCCCGCCTATGCCCACGAGCTGCATAAATTGCGTCAGTGGGTTAAGCCGGTGGATTTAGTCAAGCGTGGTCTTGGGGGCACATAAAAAGCGGATGGCCCCAAACGCGGGTGCCCCTTCGCGATGAACCTCGCGCTTCCTCATATGTGTTCATATTGCATTTCCGTCAGTGCGCTAATCTTCAGTTACCAATCTGACAGAGGCAGGCGGTAACTTCTATCATTTCTGCTCGCGACTTCACGTGGGGAGTGTGCTTGCTTTTTTGGCGAGCCTTGGCTTCAGCCGCGGACGCCGGCAGCAGCTCATGCATTGCTAGCCATGTCGCGAGCAATTGAAGGATTGGGCAATCGGCTGGCCCAGGCCTGGGCACAGTCACGCATGGCGTTGGTGGGCACCGCGCAGCAGTCGTTGCTCGCTGCCTCCAGCGCTCCTGGCTCGCTCAACACCACACCACATTGCCCGTTGACCAGCACAAGCTATCAGGAGGATACGTTCGGAGGTCGGGCTCGGCTTGGCGCCACGCTTCATGCCCACGCACGATGGCCCAGCTCGGCGGCAGGTGCCGCCCGGGGCTGTTGCAGCTGGCCAGCCCCCTCGGCGGCGACTGCTGCGGAGGCGCAGCCTCAGCCCCAGATCTCATCCACACACTCGCCGACCCACTTCATCGTGCCGGACGCGGACGCAGAACGCCGGCTTCAGGAGTTCCTTGCGGCAAGCCGGCTGCAACACGCCACGCAACACCACCAGCAGCTACATCATCATCAACAGCAACAGCAACGCCCCGACCTCCATCCCGCCTCCGGGATAGAGAGCAGGAGCAGTGGCAGCAGTAGCGGCAGCAGGCCATCCACAGCAACACGGCTTGAAGGGCAAGCGCAAGCCTCCTCCTCCTCCTCCGCCGCCGCCGCCGCCGCGCAACCATCCGCTGCAGCCGTATCGGCACGGTCTAGAGCGCGTGCAGCGCTGCGGGATGCTCCCGCCTTCAACCCCCGCGCCGCGGGCGCGGGCGGCGGCGGCTGTAGCACCTCTGCCTCCCGGCCAGCTACTGCCGCCTCTGCCTCTGCCGCCGCTTCCGCAGCAGCCATGCCGCAGCCGCAGCCGCAGCCGCAGCCGCACCCGGCGTCCCCCACACCAGTGGATTGGCGGGAGATGCTGCGTCGGGCGCGGGAGGCGGCGGCGGAGGAGGGGCGGCCGTCCGTTTCCGGCGCCGCCATGCTGACGGACACGTTCAGGTACGCGGGCGGCGACCCCGGAGGCACATGGGCGGATGCAACATGAACTATTCCCTTGTGTGTTGTGTTGTGGCGCGGTGTGGAAAAGCTACATCAGCTTGACACTCTGAAGGCAGCCACGACGGCGAAGACCTTGCGCCCGCCCCGCCCTCTGCCGAGCACTTGTCCCCTACCCCCCTATCAGTGCCCCAAACTCCTCATCTCTTCCTACCTCCCAACCCTCTCCATCCCCTACCTGCTCCACTTCGCTGCATCTCCCGCGCCCCCAACACCCCCTGCCCCCTTTCCATCCACACCCACACCCTTCCTCCTAAAACCACACTCCTCACCCCACCCTCTCCCCCACCCCACCCTCTCCTACCCCTTTCTCCTACCCTGCAGCCGCGTGCACACCTACCTGCGCATCAGCCTGACGGAGCGCTGCAACCTGCGCTGCACCTACTGCATGCCGGACGAGGGCGTGGCGCTCACGCCTAGCGCCCAGCTGCTCACCACGCCCGAGATCATGAGGCTGGTGAGGGGGGGGGAGGGAAGGGGGGCCTGAGGGGTTTGTGTGGGGTGGTGGTGGTGGTGGGCAGGACGGACAGCTGAGCGGGTATTTAATAGGGAGGGAGGGCGACTTGGCAGTTTTGGTTGTTTGGCGGGGGGGAGTCGTGTCGTGCCCAGCACCATGCAGGAGGAGCGAGGGAGCGGGACGGAGTGCGAGGGGTAGTGGAAGTGGGTCATGGGGGAAAGGGGGGAGGGAGGCGCAGGCAGGGGCAGGAGAGAGGGACAGGGAGGGACAGGGATGGCTTCCGTTGTTTTACGCTGTGTGCCTCATGGCAACCTCCAAAACCACCTGTGCCGCTGTCTTTGCCGTGCCGTTCCCTGGATGCTGTCTAAGCCTTCCCGCCATTACTTGATACGCATGGCCTCTCCCACCCTCTCCCACCCACCCCCCGTGACAGGCGCGGCTGTTTGTGGAGGCGGGGGTGACCAAGGTGCGGCTGACGGGCGGCGAGCCCACCCTGCGGCGGGACATCCTGGACCTGGTGGGGCAGCTGGGCGCGCTGAGGGTGCCCCACGGCGGCGGCAGCAGCAGCAGCAGCAGCAGCAATGAGGAGGCCGAGCGCGAGAGCGGGAGCGGAGGTGCCAGTGGGGGGCAGCAGCACCAGCAGCAGCAGGCGGTGGCAGCGGCGGCGGCCCCCCAGGGCCCCCCCGCCCTGCGCGGCCTGAGCTCCCTGGCCATCACCAGCAACGGCATCGTGCTGGCGCGGCAGCTGCCCGCGCTGCAGGCGGCGGGTGAGAGGGCGGGCGGGTGGCGTGGGCGCGTGGGCGGGGCGGGGCGGGGCGGGGCGGGGCGGGGCGGGGCGGGGCGGGGCGGGGCGGGGCGGGGCGGGGCGGGGCGGGGCGGGGCGGGGCGGGGCGGGTGGCGTGGGCGGGGTGGGTGGCGTGGGCAGGGAAAGCAAGCAAAGGATGAAGGGAGGGGAAGGAACAAGGAAGAGTGGGCAGGGCAGCGGGGGTCCCCGTGTGGCGAATGACAGCCACATCGCTGCCGCCTGTATGACCACCCACACCCGACTCCTCTTCTCGATATCTGTGACTGCCCTTAACCCCCATCACCACATCTTCACACACATACCTGTTCTCCTGCAACGGGAATGGCTTACCCGTAGCTCCCACTGGCCCCATGTAACTCCCACTCGCATGATTCACACCCACCCACACACCCACACCCCACACACACGCACAAGTCTTTCATAGTTCTCTCCCTTGTGATCTCTAACACCCCACACACACGCAGGCCTGACGGCGGTCAACATCTCTCTGGACACGCTGCGCCCCGAGCGCTTCGAGCTGCTGGCGCGGCGGCCCGGGCACGGCCGTGTGATGGAGGCCATCGCCCAGGCGGCGCGGCTGGGCTTTGACCCGGTCAAGGTGGGGAGCGGGTCGGGGACGGGAGGTGGGGCGGGGGGGAGGTGATGAGGGGAAGGCAGGGGGGGAGATGAGGCTGGAGACAAGCTCCTTACCTCCGCACGCAACCTGCTGCATCCCTCATTCCTGCTCCATGCTCCATGCTCCATGCCGTCACCGCTGCCTGTCATGTCATGCCTTGCCATGCCTTCTCTGTCCTGCCAGGTGAACGTGGTGGTGATGCGCGGCGTGAACGACGACGAGGTGGCCGACTTCGCGGCGCTCACCCGCGACCAGCCCATCAACGTGCGCTTCATCGAGTACATGCCCTTTGACGGCAACGTGTGGAGCGACAGCAAGATGGTGAGAGGCGGGGGGCAAGGGGGACAGGGAGGGGCAGGGAAGGAGGGGTCAAGGCAAGGGGCAAGGGGGGAAGGAGGAGCAGCAACTGAGACGATGAGGGAGAAGGTGCACCGAGAGAGAGGAGGAGAGGGAGGAGGGATGCAGCGGTGGGTGTACGGGGAGGGGGCACCTGCTATGGCCTCGCGCGTCCCCACGTGCCTTGTCTACACTGTCACACCTTCAGTGCCTGCTCGGCATCCCTGCTTTTCTCCTTGGCCCTTGCCCTTGCCCCGGCCCCGGCCACCCCATCTCCCACCTCAATCTCCCCTCTCCCTCTCCTGCCCGCTCCTCCCCGGCCGGACCTCCCCCCCCAATCGGTGTCGCAACGTCTGTCTACATCTCCCCCGTCATTAACTTGCATGGCACCCCCAATCCGCCAGGTGCCGTACCGCGAGCTGCTGGGCCGCATCGCCGCCGCCTTCCCCGCCACGCCCCTGGAGCGCCTGGACGACCCGGCGGGCGAGGTGGCCAAGAACTTCCGGCTGAGGGTGAGGGGGAGGGGGAGGTGGAGGGGGAGGGGCCGAGGGGGGTAGTTCATTCCAGAAACCAAAGCGACCAGGGGGGAGGGGGAGGGGGAGGGGGAGGGGGAGGGGGAGTAGCCATCCATGGATGGTGTTTAGTCAACAAGTGCCGATGCCCAGAGGGAAGGGGAGTGGGAGGGGGAGGGGAAGAGAGCCCGGGTGGTGGAGGAAGCCCCGCACCCGCTGCCGCCGCGCCTGTGTCTGTCTTTGTATCCCCGTCACCATGCCCACCTGCCACACCTGCCCCTACCCCATCTGCCCCTACTCAGGGCCACGTGGGCAGCGTGTCGTTCATCACCTCCATGACCCAGCACTTCTGCCACGACTGCAACCGCCTGAGGCTGCTAGCGGACGGCAACCTCAAGGTGGGCGTGGGCGTGGGCGTGGGTGTGGGCGTGGGCGTGGGCGTGGGCGTGGGCGTGGGCGTGGGCGTGGGCGTGGGCGTGGGCGTGGGCGTGGGCGTGGGCGTGGGCGTGGGCGTGGGCGTGGGCGTGGGCGTGGGCGTGGGCGTGGGGGCCTGGGGGCGGGGGGGGCGGGGGGGGCGGGGGGGGGCGGGGACGGCGTGACGCGGGCGATCGCACGCACGGTGCCGGCAGGTGGGATGTTTGAGCATGTTCCGAGCCAGCATCGCACACCGAAGTGTCGCAGGCACCCCTGCTCCTGCTGTTGTCTGCGCCCATGCGCCACCCGACCTCACCTCCCCTGACCTCACCTCATCACACCCGCCCCATCTCCCTGATCCATCCCACCTCCTGCCCCCCCCCCTTTTCTGGAATATACCAACCCTTCCCCCCCTCTACTTAATGCATGGAAGCCTCTCGCCCACCCGTTCAACCCTCACCCCCACCCGACCCCCACCCCTTCAACCCTTATACGCACACAGGTGTGCCTGTTCGGCGCCAGCGAGGTCAGCCTGCGCGACGCCCTGCGCGGCGGCGCCACGGACGACGACCTGCGGCTCATCATCGGCGCGGCGGTGCGGCGCAAGCGGGCCGCGCACGCCGGCATGTTCGAGCTGGCGGCGCTGCCCAACCGCCCCATGATCACTATTGGCGGGTAGGGGCGGGCAGTGCGGAGCAGCAGCTGGCGTTGGTTGGTTGGTTGGTTGGTTGGCGACGGCGGATGTGGTGTGCGGTTGGCTGTGTGGATGGTGGGCGGCAGAGGGCCGGGTTGGAGGCTACGTAGGATGTTGGGGAGGGGCGAGAGGGGCGGAGGATGGGGTAGAGGCGCGCGGCGGCGGGTTCGCCACAGCGCCATGTGCGGTCATCAGGTCAAGGTGTGAAAGCCAGTTAAAGGGCGCTGTTCGGCTGGATCCGGGGGCATCACGAGTAGTATGGTAGTAGGTGTGGAACCGTGGGTGACATTTTTGGGGGTGGGGTGAGAAGCGCAGCTGGTGCTGGGTGATGACTAACAGCGTGCGCAGTTGGTGAGGGACACCACAGATACGGTGATGGTAAACCCTTTGCAGGCCGGGGAGTGTGGAAGAATAGTAAGACCTTCGTTTTGGTGCGTTTGCATCTGGGTTGTGAGCATTCTAGTCATACAGAGATGTACGCTGGCTCACAGCTTACGCGTTCCGGCGTTCGTTTTAGCGCATGTCAGTATCGTGGTACATGAGGACACACTGCATGAAGGAGATGGGCCACCGGGCAACCAAGCAACACGCCCCGTGGCGTTGGTTGTGGATGGCAGCATGTGTTGCACTTTGCAGAAGCGCCTGGAAGAGGATTTGCAGTCTTGCACGACGGCGACAGTCATCCGCGCGACCGCGCGCAGACCCCGCGGGACAGGCGGCCGAGGGCCTGACCACTGACTGCAAGGGGGGGGGGGAGACACACCTGCTCCTGACCGCCGCCGCATCCGCTCAGCGTGCCGAGGCGCTGGAGCTGCTCTGCAGCCTCTTAATAGCGGTAATACGCAGTAAACAACCGTCTCGAAGGGTGCAGCAGGGCAACCTGCTTGCAAGACGGCTTCAAGTGGGGGTTGGTCCGCGGCTGTGGCCAGGAGGCAGACAGTAATGCCACACGCCCCCATTGGCCCCCATCCGGGTCAGCGATCAAGCCGCCAGTTCAAGAGAACGGCTGGCATGTGCCATTGAAACATAAAGCTATTAGAAAATGTCTCGCTCACCAGATAGAGACCGGGGCCGCGAGGTGCGCAGAACACTTGCCCGCTAGCGTGAAGCAGTTGCTCTGAGAAACACCTTGTTCAATATCATATAATGCTATGGTGCCTGTAACGGCTCTGAACGCTAACATCAGTGTTGACCAAAATGCTAAGAACGCCGGCCATTCTCGCGCTGTTTTGGATGCAGGCTTCTCCGAGGCGCGCCTCGCCGGCACGTCGCTCGCGATCGCCAGCACGGCGGCGCAGTCGCTCGCCTCCCCGGCGGTCGCCCGAGCGCGGGCAAGACGGGGACCGCCGGGACAGGGAGCGCACGGAGCGGCGGGCGGAGCGGCGCTCCCGCTCCCGCTCCCGCGACAGGGCTCGCGACCGGGACCGGGATCGTGAGCGGGACCGGGAGCGCAGGCGGAGCCGCTCGCGCAGCAGGTGAGGTGTGGCGTAGGTTGGTATTGTGCTGGGAGGCGGAGGATGCAAAGGCATGCAACGGACCCTGGGCTCTGCACGGGGACTTGCATGACACTCCACGGCAAGGCTTATGCATGTGGTAATGCTACACCTTGCCACCTGAAAGCCTCGGCGTTACGTTTCATGTCCCAACCCTGCCACCCTGCAGGGACCGGCGGCGCTCGCGCTCACGGTCACCACGGCGCCGGTAAGAGCCGCAGTGTGTGCGCATCGCCCCACTAGCAAGCCGTAATCGTCATGCAGCTTCACACTCCGGCAGCAACCTCCGCCTTGACACTGCGTCGCGATGACACGTGCCGCCTCAAAGCCACGTTCCACCACAACACCTAACCTCGCAGCTCACAGACGCACCATCCCGCTCCTTAAGCCCGGTCACCCTTATTGCCGCGTGTCCTCTCCTCCTCCTCCTCCTCCTCCTCCTCCTCCTTTTTCTCGTGCGCTTTCTGTCTCCCCCTTACTGCCCGGCAGGTCCTCCCGCTCGCCGGTTCGTTACGGGCTGCCGCCGGCGGACCGCACGCCGCCGCGGCCCGGCACGCAGCTGTTCGTGTCGGGCATCGACTTCCGCGTGGACGAGCGGGTGGGTTGGGTTGGGTTGGGTTGGGTTGGGTTGGGTTGGGTGGGTTGGGTTGGGTTGGGTTGGGTTGGGTTGGGTTGGGTTGGGTTGGGTTGGGTTGGGTTGGGTTGGGTTGAGCCGTTGAGGGGGCTGGACTCACTGGAGAGATAAAGGGCCAGAGGCGAGGGCGGCTGCTATGGAAGAGCCATGGATTCGTCAGGCGGACCCCGCGCATGCTTGATGATGGGATGTGTGCCAGACCCGATGTGCCTCGCGTGCCTTCGCTGCAGCGCCTGTCACTCGCGTCACCCTGTCAGTCCATCACATGCCCATCACCCTCACTCACACGCCCACGCCTATGCATGCCCCCTCATACCCACTGGTTTCTGGAATGCACTACCCACCCACCCACCCACCCACACGCGCGCTCGGGTGCTCCTTCCTCGTGTTTCCTAACACGCTCGTGGACAGGACCTGGAGCGCAAGTTCAGCGAGTTCGGGCGCGTCAAGGAGGCGCGCGTGGTGCGCAACCCCTTCAGCGGCCAGAGCCGTGGCTTCGCATTCGTGGGCATGAGCAGCACCGATGAGGCGGAGAAGGTGGGTGCCGTAGCACGGGGATGTGTGTGTGTGTGGGGAGGGGGGCTCAAGTGCGGGGGGGCGCTGTTATGTGCAAGTGCTTTCACCTGCCCGGGACCCTGCGGCGCCTGTCAGGTGGACTTGCGTTTGGATGCAGATGTGAACATTTGTGTGTACACAGCATGCGTACGGGGACAGGAGGCAATGGCGAGCACTGCACATGGACGTGCCAGCGACTGCCACCACATTCGCACGCGCACGGCCGTTGACTCACTGTCTGACCCAAGTGGGCGCTCATCACATGGGGCTTTGCCATGGTGCGCGCAGGCGGCACGTGAGATGGATAATCGCGAATGGAGCGGCCGCCGGCTACAAGTGGAGATCGCACGCAACCCCCGGTAAAGAGGCAGGCAGGTGTGCAGGCGCGCGCTTGCTCCGTCGGGAGAGGCTGTTGGAAGGCGTGTCAGGGCGTGTGCGGCGTGGTGGTGTGGCGGGTGACGCTGGGTGTGTGTGTGCCTTGTTGTAGCGAGGCTAGAGCCAGAGCCGCAACTTGCATGCACGGAGCATGGTCTTTGTATCCGGGCACCCAGGGGATCATGACTGGCGCTGGGCTATCTTAGGGGCCTCGCAGTAATAGCGCCGCGGGGCGCGCGTTACGAATGGACCGAGGAGTGTACCCGGCGTGGCCCGGGCAAGCGTGGCTGGCGCCGGCCGGATTTCGGCCAGGGCGGTTGGAACAGGTGTGCTGACCGAGGTTGGCACCTAGATGACGCAAATCATTGGTGTGCAGCCTACATGCTGCGGCGGACGAAGCCTTGGTCGGGGTATGCGTGTGAGGCACGTAGACATGCCTGCCCTTCCCGGGCGCTACGCTGCACGCTTACTCGCCATATCCCCTTCTCTTTCAGTCCATGCCCGAAAGTATAGCTATTGGCCTGGAAGAATGAGCTCGCGAGCTTGAGAATGTGCGCGAGCCCGGTGTGAGACCGTGTTACACCCGATGACCATCGAAGGACTGTGTGACGACAGCGTTTGTAATTACCGAGGAGCAGTTGAAGATGTTATGTACTCTGCTCCATCTTTGGTAGCCGGGTTTTGGCGGCCAAGCTTTCTCGGGCGCCACGTCCGAGTGCAAGCAGGTAAACCCCCTCCAATTTGTAAATTATCAGCATAAATCAATAACAAAGTACACGTGGGGAGGGGATGTCTGCTGCTGTGTGCTCATGGACCTCATTGCGCCTGTCGAAATGACAAGCTCACTCCTCGGTTCGTTAACATACATAGCAAACATTATACGCACACAAGTTACAACGTTGTCGGAGGACAATAGCAGCGCTACGAACTCTTAAAGCTCGCGTAAATCTTGCTGCGCTCACTCGCTGGCGGTCACACGCGACGGCCAACCAACTGACCAGTTGTGTGAAGCGAAACACTGATTGTTGAAGGCTAGAGGCAAGGCGTGCAGCCGGGTGCAACGGGCGTTTAGGCGAGCAATTCACCTCTGAAGGTGAGCCGCGGGAGCCTCACTCCCGGCCGCCCGTTTGCCCACTTGTCCAACAACTGCTGTCGTGCTCATACGCTTATCTGAACTGCATCCGGACCCGGCGTTACGTGACGGGCCTGGTCACCTCGCGTCACCTGGCTTTGAGCTAAAGTGGCAAGCGCACGCGCACAGGGCTCCTGGTGAGGCAGCGTCACCATGCGCGGCCGCTCGTCCCAGGTAAGCCAAAGACATAGGAAGTGGAGGCAGCAGGGCTCGCTTTTCAGAGAAGTTCTGGGCGCAGAAAAGTGGCAGGTGAATTTGTTTCCAACTTCGCGGCAGAAATCCCTCGCCCGAAGACTGCGGCGGCGTGCTCACATCGCTGATTGCGGGTTCTGACATAAGGTTTGTGTGCAAATGCCCAGGACGAGGACTATGTGGATGGGCACGATGACGAAGGGAAGCCCGCCAGCGACAAGCCGGTTAGCAGCAAGTACCGCGGCGTGTGCTGGAATCGCAAGGTATGTGTTGCGCAAAGAGCATGTGGGGGAACGGAGCGGCATTTTGCGGGAGTCTTCGCCGGGGCTGGCGTGTCCGAGTTGTCCCGGGGAGCAATGCGGAAGCTGCGCCACGGGCAGGAAACGGCCATGGAAACTGTGGCTGCGTCGTTTTCAGCATGCGCCAAGCGTGCATGGGAGTGTTAAGAATATAACGGATGCGGAGGGGTAGTACAATACCTAAAGCTCTCGATACACATGCGTCTGGCGTCCAACTGCTGAATACCCACCCCTGCCGTGCGCTGGACTGCGAGTGCGTTTCCTGGAGGGACGATGCACTCCCGGCTTGTGCGGCCTGACGCAGCGCCCAACACACGTCAAAGCAGCGGCGTTGCCCGGTAGTTATAACCCGCCCGCTCCTTGCATCCTGCAACTCCCCAACCTGAAGCTCTCCCCTCCCCAAACACACACCGGCCCTCACCTACCGCCCCGCAGAACAAGCGCTGGCAGGCCGCCATCAACAGCGGCGGCAAGTACGTGTACCTGGGCTCCTTCCTGTCAGAGTACGATGCCGCGCGAGCCTTTGACAAGGCGGCCGTAAAGCTGCGCGGCTTGCGGGGTGAGTGGGTGACGGGTTGCGGCAGGGGGGGAGGAGTTGTGGGGGTCAGCTCAATCTACATGAAAAGCGGTGTGAACAAGTGGAGCACAGGCAGAGGCCACATGCGCAAAGCACAAAGATCTGGGTCGCGCGTGGGCGTGAGCAGCTGCTGATTGCTGGTGTCGATTCCTCTCCTCTACTTTTTTTCTTATGCCCCCGCCCGCCTGCCCCCCTTCTTCCCCCCCCTCTCTTCTCTATCTACCTCCACACGCGCACAACCACACACCCATTCGCGCACAGCCAAGCTGAACTTCGCCTACAGCGAGTACGTGGACGAGCAGGGCAACCTGCTGGATGACCCCAAGATGAGGGGCGTCATGAGCAAGATAGAGCAGGTGGGGGCGGGGGTGGGGGGAAGGTTGTAAATACCAGCCCAATCAAACGACACCCATGCAATATCAGGGAGCCTTGGGGTGGTCCATTCCAGAAACCAGCATTGAGACGAGGGGGGCTGAGGCAGAGGGGCTGAGGAGGGGCTGAGGAGGGGAGCTGTGGGGCGGCTGCGTGGCTAGGCCAGGCACGCAGCGGTGATGCGGGGTGGGGGGCAAGCAAATTTGGGCAGTGCTGCTGTTTCCAAAGAACCGTCGAGACACGTGAACGCTGACCTCTGGAGATGCCGGATCTCATACGCAGGTGGCGGGCGGCGGCGCGGTGGGCGGCGGCACGGGCGGCGGCCGCGTCAAGGGGGAGCAGGGCGACGACCTCGATGACGGTGAGAAGCCGTGGGAGTAGTGCCCTGATGGGGGTAAATGGTGAGCCGTTCCCGTTGAGGTAACGGCTGCACTTCGAGGAGAAGCAGTGGGGACGGCTCTCGACAAGAATGTTGGGAGTACACGCCCGGAGACCCGCAGGGCGGGCGTCAGGTGTTATGTTCGATTATGATACGCCTCGTGTGCTTGGTCGGGTCCGGGCTGGTACTCGCATTTTTTTGGTGTCAACACCGTCATGACTCACGACCCCTGCAACGCTTCCCATCATCTGCCACCTCGACACACAGGCGAGGATGCGACGCCGCCTCCCGCCAAGTCGCGCGGCACCAAGCGCCAGAACCGCTCCACCCCAACCCTGCCGCTGCCGCTGCCCCTCCCGCTGCCGCTGCCGCTGGCCGGCGGCAACCTGCTGGGTCTAGACGATGGGCTGGGCGGCGGCGCCGGCGGCGGAGGCGGCCGCAACAGCAACAACACCGCGGCCTGCAGCAGCGATGGCCCAGCCGGCAACGGCGGCGGCGGCGCTGGCAACCTGGTGGTGAACCTGGCGCAGGGTCTGATTGACCAGCCCCTGTTTCCGCAGTTTCCTGGAGACACGCTGGGCGACGGCGGTGGTGGTGGCGGCGGCCTGGGCGGCGATGACCTGGGTCTCCCGGTGCCGCCTATGCCGCTGGCCGGCACGTCCGGCCGGAACGGTGGCGGCGGCGGCAACGGAGGCCGCGGGGGCAGCGGCGGCGGCCGCAACGCCGGCGGCGCCCTGGGCGGCGGCGGTGGCCTGGGCGGTGGGTTCGGCGGCGGTGCTGGCGGCGGCGGTTTTGACCAGGGCCCCAGCATGGCGCCCACGCTGAACTTGGGCGGTGGAGGCGGCGGAGGCGGCACGCCGCTGCTTGGCGGGAGGGGCGGCAACGGCGGCGGTGGCGGCGGCGGAGCCGCGGCCGGCGGCAACGGCAACGGCGGCGGCGCTAGCAGCTCGGTGCAGCGCGCCATTCTGCGCGAGCTGCCGCCGGGCTGCACGCTGCTGACGCTGGTGCCCAACCGCTTCGCCAACAGCAAGGAGGAGATGTGCGGCGCGCTGTACACGGACGCGGCGGCGCCGCCGGGGCTGGTGGGCAGCAGCGTGTGGACGGGCAGCTCCATCATTAAGATGGGCATGTACGACACGGAGCGGGACGCGCGCCAGGCCGCCATCAAGTGCATGCAACTGTACTGGGCCTTCTGCTCCGACGAGTGGCGCGTGGACTTTTACAACGCGCTCAGCGCCATGGGCGCCGGCGGCGCCGGCGACGTGGACAGCGTGGGCGGCGGCAACGGGGGCGGCGGGGGTGGCGGAGGCGGCGTGGGCACGTTTGAGGGCCTGGGCGGCTCAGTTTCGGCGGCGTCCGCCGCCGCGGCGGCTGGGTACCGCGGCGGCGGTGGCGGCGGCCGGGGAGGGCAGCTGCTGGGCCTAGGTATGGGCTTGGACCTGGATGTGAACGGCGGCGGCGGCGGCGGGCTGCACAATGGCCACCACCATGGGCACCACCACAGCCACCACTCCTCGGGGGCGGGCGGTGGCGGCGGCGGCGGTGGTGGCTACGGGCGCGGCGGCGGCCTTGGCGGCTCGCACCACGACCTTCTCGGAGGCGGCGGCGGCGGCGACAGCCTGGGGGTGGGCTCACTCCAGTCGCTCAACAGCACTCAGGCGGGCCTCAACGAGCTCTTCCAGTTCATGGCCGGCATGAGCGGCGGAGGCGGAGGCGGCGGAGGCGGCGGCCGCAGTCGCGGCGGTGCCGCCGACGATCTTGGCGGCGGCGCGGACGGCGGCGCCGGCATGGGCCCGGGCTCGCTTGTGAGCATGGCGCTGGGCAAGCGCAGCAACCTGATGGACGATTACGGCATGGACGGCATGGGCGGCGGCGGCGGTGGCGGCCTGCACGGGCTGCTAGGCGGCGGCGGCGGCGGCCCTGAGAGCAAGCGGCAGCGGCTGGACCTTGGCGGCGGCGGGCTGGGCGGCCTGGATGTGGGTCTGGGCGGCGGCGGCGGCGGCGGCCTGGGTGGGCTGGGGGCGCTGGGCAGCGATGGCGGCGAGTTCCGTGCCGCGCACCGGCTGCAGCTGAGCTCGCACCTCATCCGTGAGCTGCAGCAGTCGATGGCGTCGTAGCTGTTGTTTTGAGTCAGGGGGCGGCCCGTTGCTTGACGGCCTTACGTAAGCCTCCGGTCGGGAGGAGGTATGCGCGGGCTGCTGGCGGCCAGGCCGGAGCCGCGGCGGCGGTGAGGCGTGAGGCGAGGTGCCCGCAGGAGCGCAGCCGACGGAATAAGCGCGAAGCATGGAATGAGGCGGCACGCGCGAAGGCGAGGGGGGCGGGGCCGACGCTGCCTTGCACAGTGGGCGAGTACGTGTGCTTGTGTTTGTGGGATGTGTGCGTGTTCGCTCCTGGAGGGTGGGGGCGCGGCGGCCAACGCATGCAATTCGGCAGCCGTGCAGCTACTGCGATGTTGTTGTGCCGCCTGTGGGCAGCGCAGCAGTGCGGCTGTGTGGAATCTGTGGATCTGGAGGAAGAGTTGCCTGCGGAGAAGCATAAGGAACGAGCTAAATACGCGACGATGTACTGCCAGCGGGCTACGCGCGCCGATGTACAAGGCGCGCCGTACGTATACAGGACTTTTGGGGGGGGGCAGGGCCTTGATGGGGGGACTAGCAAAATCCAAGTCTGTTCAAGGGCTCCGTAAGGAGCTCGGTAGTGTGCGACTGTGCTGCAAGGTATGCTATAAAAAGCAAGCGCTCCAGGGGTTCGGGGGGGAGGGGGGAATGCCTAGCGGATGGGTTTTGATGCGCCAGGTACTAGACTCTTGTAGTACATTCAATGTTGACGCTTAAGAAGTTTTAAGTTTGTTTTTGTGCCCGCGTCCTTGCCGTGCCTCTTAACGCACACAGTGAGGCGGTATCCCATTGTACTGACGTGCTGCAATGCATGAGCACTGAGTCTGCGGACCGTGCCGACAAATGCTGATGATATGTAATGCGGCTCAACGGATGACGACCAGGGAAGGTGTTGTGGATGGAAGTTGGGCAGGCTCATGAAGTTGGCAAGGGGCAAGAAGGCGAGTTCCCGGCAGTTCCCAGGAAGTCGGGCAGGCTTTTGTGCGCGAACCGCCACTTGGGATGGGACCACGGCGCCCCCGCAACTTTATACTGCGCCACCGCTACCACCACCGCTACCCCGAAATTCATATATTACTTCATACGAGTACATACTGAACAATGCGTCCTACCTTCAAGCCGCAAACGTTAGAAGTTTAGGCCGCGAAAGTCTGCCCTGAGTCTGCCTGTGAACGCCTAGCGTGCCAGGACGACCTCCAGCAAAGAGGGGGGCATAGCCATCTATAGATGGATGGGTCGTAGCATGAGGGGTAGGAGACGATGACCCTGGAGGCTTGCAGGGAGGGGTGGAGGTGTCTGGGAAATCCTGGCCAGGCAGGCTGCAATGCTAACCACGGCCCCTCCCTCTCCCCCTGAGCCCCTGTTCGGTGCTCCTTGCGCCTTCCGCGTTCAGCGGACTCTGAGCGACACGGCTTGGGGCCCAACTAGGGTCCGCAGCTACGCAATTCTCCTCGGCTCTGCCTCGGAGGCCACTCTCGGAGGCCCTGCTGCCTCCCCAACAAGGGCAAGGTCGCAACGACAGTGCCTTGGCACTTATTCAGGTGCCTCAAGTGCAGGGCTGTGGTGCCTTGACCCGGACACGGCACGGTTGGCACGGGCCGAGTCCGTTTACAGAGTAACACAGTGCGACTGGGTGGAGCTCACCAAACACGAGCCATTCAATGTGTCTGCGTCTGTGCCTTGACCCATAAACCGTGCTCGGCTGCCAACGCAACCCTCCACTTTTTTGCACCCTCACACCGCCGTGGCATGCACCGTGCCGCTCCCCTTTCCCTTATTCCCTGTTCCCTGCGCACCCCAGTGCTCCCGCGGCTCATGCTTGTCGAACAAAACTCTCTGGATATCAACGTGCAACCGCCTTGCACAAGCATCAGTAATCACGCATTGAAGCGCAAAAATGCATTTTCATTGTCAGTCTCGCTCGCAAGCGCATGCTGCATGAAGCCAGACATATGCAATGCCGCTTTCTGTGGTCCGCGACTGCATGCAGCCCCCCATCAGCTTTATTGGGCCCGTCACAAGTGCGGGCCCTTCGCAGCAAGTGCTCACGCTAACATCCCTCAAGTTCCACTGTCTGCATTGTTTCCATTTTATGTTCTACGCACACAAAAACACGTTTCTATTCAGCCGCACGATCAGCTGAGCGTAAATAGCTTTATTGCGCCTACCGAATTTGCAGCAAGCAGCAGGTTGCTGCGCCGGCTCCAACACACGCTGGACACAAACTGCCCCGGCGGCGCCGCCGAGCCGCTGCCGCCCGCCCCTGCGCCGCCCCCACCGCCGCCGCCGCCGTCGCCGCCCGCCGCCCCCGACGCAGCTGTGTCGCCGGCGCCGCCGCCCGCGCCCAGCCCACCGCCCGCCATGGAGCCACCGCCGCCGCCACCCACGATCATGCTGTCGCCGCCGCTGACGCCGCCGAGGCCACCCATGCCGCCACCGCCGCCGCCACTCGCGAAGTCGTAGCTGGCAACGGGCATGGGCATGCTCTGGTGGTAGCAGAACACCCGGTTGTTCTCGGAGCCGCAGCAAATGTAACCGTCCGGCGAAACCGACAACCCCGTGAAGTTACGTTCGTTGGTATGGCCGCGGAACGTCTGCGCGCACCGCGGCAGCCCGTCCGGCCCCAGTCGGTCCAGCGCCCACAGCTTCACGGTAGAGTCGGTTGACGCGCTGACCAGGGCGGTTGGAGACAACCACCGCACGTACGACACGGCGCGCGCGTGGCCGGGGATCACGTGCAGCGCGCGCGCGGCGTGCCGCAGGTCGTACAGGAAGATGCGGTAGTTGGCGGCGCCCGCCGCAAAGATGTACGGCGAGTGTGGGGAGAACTGTACGGAGCAGACGTTGGCGCGGAGGTCGAGCGTGGACGTGCTTGCCTCGTGCTGGATGTTCCACAGCTTGACCAGCCCGTCGTCGCCGCCGCTGAGCAGGCGCGCCGGGTCGGCCTGTTCGTTGTGTAGGAACGTGGGGTGAGGCGTGGGAGGATGAGCGTGTGGGAGGATGAGCGTGTGGGCAGGTAGATGCGTGCAGGTTTGTGGTCAGCAGGCGTGTGTGTGGATCGTGCGTGAAAGCGTGAGTGGGCGTGGAAAAGACACAGCAGACACAGTAACGGGGCGAACGTGGCTTACGTGCAGGGACGCACGCAGCAGCAGGCAGTGTGGCTTGCGGCGTGTGTTGTTCGCGCCCACCCACCCACCTGCGAGAAGTCGATGCTCCACACGCGCTTGCCGTGCTCCTCGAACGACAGCAGCTCGGTGTTGGTGTTGGCGTCCCACAGCTGCACCAGGCCCTCGTAGTCGGCGGAGGCCAGGTGGCCTGGCAGGGGAGGGCACGAGGGGAGGAAGCGGGGAGGGCGGGCAGGCGGGTAGGCGCGGTGGGTGAGGTGGCAGGAGGGTCTGGCGGGGCGTTGGGTGATAGGCTGATGGCCGATCGCTAGCCGAGAGTGCTGAACAAATCGCTGGCGAGGGTCCAGGGCTGCCGCACCCACAACAACACACAGCTCTCCGTCCGCCTGTCCCTCTCTCCCGCTCCCTCTCCCTCTCCCACTCCGTCTCCCTCTCCCTCTCCCTCTCCCTCTCCCTCTCCCTCTCCCTCTCCCTCTCCCTCTCCCTCTCCCTCTCCCTCTCCCTCTCCCTCTCGCATGACCCACCCTTGATGTAGCCGCTCCAGGTCACGGAGCTCAGCCGCGAACGGCTGCTGATCTCCAGCACCGGGTAGTGCGCGCCCACGATGTTGCTCTGCATCACCGCCTCGCGCTCAAAGATCTTGATGCGCTTGCTGACGCCCGCCACCGCGAAGAACTCGTCGTCGCGGTCGAAGGCGGCGCCCGCCACCATGTGGCTGACGGCGGGCGGGTCGCCGTAGCGCAGCGACGCCACGGGCGTGAGCGAGGTGAAAGTGGCGTAGGCGGACAGGTCCTCCGCGAAGCGCAGCAGCGGCTCCGGCAGCCCGCCCGCGTCGGCGTGCCGGTGCCGCGGCGTGGTGGGCACGACGGCGGCGCCGGTGCCGGTGCCGGTGCCGGTGGTTGTGGGGTTGGCGCCGGAGACGGAGCCGCTGCGCGGCCAGCCGCCGCCGGCGGCGGAGGCGGCGCCGGCGGCGCCTCCGGCACCGCCGCCGCGGCGCTCCACGAACACGGACTCCAGGGCTGGGTACTTGGTGGCGATGCGCACCCACTTGCTCTGCGCCGCCTGGTGCTGTTCGTACCAGGCCGCGTTGTGCGCCGGCGGCGGCATGGCCGCCGTGGCGGCGGCGGCAGCATCAGCAGCAGCAGCAGCTGCTGCCGCCGCAGCGCTGGCGTCCTTCGCTGCTCCTCCCTCCGCACTCTCCTCGCCACCTGCAGCCGCAGCCGCGGCCGCGGCCGCGCTGCCACCACCACCATCATCGGCACCGTCGTTTGCCGCGCCATTCGCCGCGGCGCTGGCGTGGTTGGCGCCGCCGGCGTTGTTGCGGTGGAAGCGCTTGGCGGCTCGCGCCTGGGCCAGGTACAGCAGGTACTGCTCAATCATGCTCGCGTCCGCCGTGAAAGCGCCCAGCTCCGACTCAACTGCCGCCAGCTCCGTCAGCTTTCGCTTCCGCAGCGTGTGCAAGAACTCCAGGAGCACGGCATCGTCGACGCGAAGCGGCGTGCCGGCGCCCGGGCCTGTGGCGGCGGCGGCGGCGGCTCCTGGCGGCGCCGCCATAGCCGCCACTGCTGCTGTCTCCGCGGATGCCGCTCCCGCTGGTACAGCTGCGGCTGCTGACGCTGCTGTGGTGCCGGCAGCATGTGGCCCGTTCGCCGCGGCTGCTACGGCTAGTGCGCCGCCGGCGGCAGCGGCAGTGGCTGGCGCTAATGCCCCTGTTCCTGCTGCGGCCGTGGCTGCAGCTGACGGGTCCCCTGCGGCGCCGGGAGCCACCCCGCTGCCGTTGGCTAATCGGTGCCGAACCCCATGCCCACCCGACCCCGGCCTCGCTCCAGGGCCATTTGCGCCACCTGCTGCTGCTGCTGCTGCTGCTACTGCCGCCGCGGCTGTAGCAGCAGCACCTGGCCCCAGTGCTTTCCCGGGCGCGTGTGGCTGCACCGCCCGCTTCGCCGCCGCCGCCGCCGCGCCCACACCGCCCTGCTGCGGCACCGCCTGCTGCTGCCCCGCGCCCTCTGCGCCGGGGGCCGCTCCACCTCCCCCTACAACCGCTGTCCCTGTTATTGCCGCCGCCGCCGCTGCCGCCGCCCGCTTGCGCAGGCTGGTGGTGGTGGCCCGAAACATGGCGCTGGAGAGGAGCTCCGCCAGGGTGGGGCGGCAGGCGGGGTCGGGGTGCAACAGCGCCAGGGTGAACGCGGCCTCCTTGGGCTGTGAGCGGCTGAAGGCAGGCGGCAGTACCCGCTGCCGAGCCTCCTGGTAATCGGGCAGAGGAAGGATGGAAGAGAGGTACGTCAGGAGCGTGTAAGAAGAAGAAAAAAGGTGAAGAAGCGGCCGCTGCTAATGCGCGCATCGCCCCTTGCCAAAACAATAAATGTGCGTGGCCTAGTAGTACGCTACGGTAACCCACCCCGCCCCAACCCATAATGCCGCTGAACTACCCAGGCTGCTTTAAACCAGTACGGTGAAAAAAACATATTTTCTCTCACCCGCAGCAGTTCGGCGCGCTGCTGCGGCCCGGTCGCCGCAAAGAACAGCTCCAGGAACAGCAGACCCAGGCTGAACATATCGCTGGCGGCTGTAGCGGCTGCAGCACCTGCCGCGGCAGCGGCTGCAGCCGGGCTGCCGGCAGTAGCAGCCGCCGCCGCGGCGGCGGCGGCCGCCTCCTCCTCCGGGCTGCGGTACAGCGCCTCCTCCTCGTCCACCGCCGCGACAGGAGCTGTAGCATTAGCATTAGCAGCAGCAGCAGCAGCGGGGGGCGCGCTGCCGGCGGCGTCGCCGCCACCTGCTGCGCCTGGCCCTTCCACCCCTTCCATTGCCTCTGGCGTCCCGGCCATGGCACCTCCACCTCCACCTCCACCTCCGCCAGCGCCGCCGCCCTCTTTGGTGCCGCCAGCGGCTTTCCCTGTCTGCCCGGCAGTAGCCGCCCCTGCAGCCCCAGCCGCTGTTGCAGCTGGCTGCTGTACGAACGCCACTCGGCCGTTGCTATACAACACCATGCGGCTGGGCCGTAACCCGCACGCACGTGGTGTGGGCCCGTGGCTTGCCTGCAGGGTGGGAGGGAAACAAGCCCAAAACCGCTTCAAGTTCAAAATGATGTCGCTGTCCCAGCCTGTCGTCCCGAAGACTTCAGGCATCCCTGCGGTGAAACCCGGCTTCGTATTTACAAAACTCCGGCTTTGTGTTTACAAAAACCCGGCTTCGTGTTTACAACAACCCAGCTCTGTGTTTACAACAACCCACCTTTGTGTTTACAATACCGGCTTCGCCCGCCCGCTTGCTCGCACCCACCTGGCAGCTCTCCAGCAGCAGCAGCACCTCACAGAAAATCCAAAAGCTCTCCTTGGGCTGCACCGTCCGACTGGGTCGCCGCAGCCACTTGAGCAGGTTGACCTTGCTGACCTCCGCACCGGGCGGAGCACCCGCGGCAGCTGCAGCTACAGCCGCGGCCGCGGCCGAGCCCGGACCCAGCCCTGCCGCACCACCACGAGCTGCTCCGATCTGAGCGCCCGCGCCTGGCAGGTCCGCCGCCGCAGCAGTAGCTGCAGCTGCAGCAGCAGCATCGGCGCCCGACGCGGCAGCGGTGCCGTTAGCAGTCACGGCGGCAGCGCCACCGCCGGCGCCGGGTGTGTTCGTGTTTGATATCCCCGCCATCAGCGCGAGCCGCATGGCTGCGTCATCTGGCAGGCCCGCGCCCGCGCCCGCGCCTCCGCTGCCGTTCCCTCCTGCACCCCCGTCCAATGCGCCATTGCCGCTGCCGGCATCGCCGCCGCCGCCGCTGCCGCCCGCCCCGCCTGCACCCGGGTGCTGGTGGGACGTGGTGCTGGCGGCCAGGGCGGCGGCGCGCATCACGTCCCTGGCCACCTCCGGCGGCAGGCCTAGCCCCGCGCTCAGCCCCTGTTTGTGAGGAGGGCAATCAATGTAGGGCGCGGCCCACGTGATAATCCACGTGAATGATAATCATGGAGCAGCCTTATAAATTGACATTGCAATGCTCTTAATCAGACGGTGCAAGAGCACATGCTGCTGCAACCCACCATTCCAAGGCTCATCAGCTGCGCGCCGCTACCCGCGCCGCCAGCCCCACCCGCGCCCGGCGCTGTAGACCCGGGCACGGCGCCCGGCGCCGCCGCAGCCACCGGTTCGCTTGCGGCCTGTACCTGCAGTCACAGTAACAGGGATACTCCTAGGTCAGCTGACCTGCCTGCCACAGAATCCAAGTATCTCCCGTGCTGTCCTGCTCTTTCCATAACTGCGCCACTTCAGCCGCCTCGCCACCATCGCCCGCGTCGCCTCACCTCGGCTGCCGCCGCCGCCGGCTGCACGGACGCGGCGTGAAAGCGCTTCATCACGTGCGTCCAGATGTTCTGGACCTCCTTGCGCGTCACCGGCTTCACCTGTGGGCACCAAACAAACGTGAACACGGCTGCTTTGGCCAACCCGGTCGCGTCCCTTGCCCTGCCCCAATGGCATGCCCCTGCAAGTTCACACGTGGGTGCGTCTCGCGGACACGTGCGGCTTCCCTGCAGCACCCCGACCTAACCCCGGCCCTGCGCCTGTCCCAATCCCGCCACACGCCACGCCACGACGTACCAGGTACTCCTCCGCCCCGCCCAGCAGCGCCGCGCACATGGTCTCCTGCGCCTCACTGGCCGACATCACTGTGACGGAGGCGTAGGCGGAGCACGGAGGAGGGAGAGGTGGAATGGGTTTGTTTGGTTGGCCGTAGGACGTCAAGTTGAATCAGAGCATGCAGTCACTGGCAGCGGAAGAAGCGAAGGCCGGTCTGCAGGCCGGGGACCGCGCGTAGTCGCGCAGGCCCCTGGCATGCTGGCCCGCACCCCGCCGCTCCCAGTACTGCACCACCTGCAACCCACCAACCGCAGTACAGCAACAACACTAGCAGCACCCGCAGCACTGGCAGCAGCACTGGCACCGTTAGCATCACTGAAAACATCAGCAGCAATGTCGCCCGCAGCAGCACTCACTGATGACGGGCACGTTGCTGAGGTGCGGGTGCGAGCGCACGAAGCGCAGCAGCTCCAGCCCGCCCACATCCGGCATCATCACGTCCTGAGCGGGTTGTGCGTGTGTGCGTGTGTTAGTAAGCGGAAACGGAGAGAATTCCCCGTGCGTGTGTGTGTGCGTGTGTGTTGGTGGGGCGGAGGGATCAGCGCGGCATGATTGGAAGTACTTCAGGAAGTCCGTGGCGTTGGATGGTCAAGGTCAAGGTGGACAAGTACTCTGTGAGCGGCAGTTCCGCCCGGGCACGCCACATATCTGGTCGCAAAGAAGAACTCTTCCGATGATCAGAACTAGTAGAAGTGGGTGAACGGATACAAACTACCACCTATCGATTGAAGCGAGACTAGGAAAATGTGGTCCTGACAAGAAATCAGTCAATTCTTTAACCCAAAAAAGTATCTGCAGCAGGTGCACCTCAAACCCACACGCGTGCAGCCCTGCAGCTCCCCGCGGCCCCCAGCGACCCATGTTCCCCGCACCGTGAGAATGAGCTGGAAGGCTCCCGGCCCCGCCTTGGACAGCACCTCCAACGCCTGGGTGCCGCTCTCCGCGATGGTGACTGCAGTGATACATACATCGTGAGGCGATGCGACCGCGGGAGGAGCCGAATAAAGGGGGAAGGCGTCAGGGCGTGAAGAAGGAAGGCACTGGATCGAGAAACCCAAGCGGCAGAGCCGCGGCGACGAAATGTGTAGGGCTACGCGTGTGCAACGCTCCGCCCCATAAAGCTCTGCTCTTCTTGCCGGAACACCTGCCTTGACGCCATGAGTCCCGCGCCTCGCGGCTCGCCGCTTCATATACCTCCACGCCGACAACTTAACAACAACCTCACCTTTATACTTGCAGGCCCGCAACAGGTTCCCAACTACCAGCCGCGTGAGTCGCTGCGAGGGAAGGACACGGAGGGGGCCCCAGGGGACGAGTTAGGCAGGGTCGCGTGGTCCGGTTACCCCCGGTTACCGCGCGAGGACAGCCACTGGCGTGTCGGGTAGAGTGGCCGCAAGAGTGCGGTCTGCACCAGTCAGAGTGTTGGCCCCAGCCAGGGCTAGGTATATACATCTAAGCACTGGTGCGCTTTCACAATGCCCGTCAGCAGGAGTTGCGGCACCGTCGGCAGAATTGCGGGACGCATGGCAAGCCGCGACGAGACCCAGCCCCACCTCATCATCAACGAGCAGCACATGAATGTCTCCAGGGTCCACGCTGGGCAAAGGAGCTCCACCGGGGCCCGCTCCAAGTCCTGGAGCGAGCCCCGCGTCGAGGAGCGTCGCTGCCATCCCTATTTGCTTTTTTCGCCTATGATTCAACTATAAACATCTCAATGCGTCACATTTTGAGCAGGCTCGGTTGCGAGCGTCCGCAAGTTGCGAGCAATTTGTCAACTTCGCCGCAAAGGTTGCCTTCAGGATTTTCAAAGCGTATGTACGTAAGCGACGAGGATATCAGTATAATTACAATAAAAGATTTGGTGAAGGGGCTCTCCGGCAAGTCTTGCCTCGCCCCCACATCGTGTGGTCGACGCCACACGCTGGGCCTCGGTCCACTGGCACGGCCCTCGAGGTCCCCACCGCTCTTTAAGCACACGCCTACGCCTAAGTACCAAGCCCACCTGAAGAAAAGCTCACGTTCAGTACATCATGCCTAGGATCAGCGCAATAACGCGTTTTGTTTCTTCTCTCTGAAAAAGCAACTAACCTCCCCTGACCTGAACCACCTCAGGCACGCCAGGGCACGCATACGCCACCCTCCTCCGCTCCCTGTTGACCGCGGCTGCGGTCACGCTCGCCACGCACCCTCACCCTCCACAATGTCGTCAATTTTCACTGCAGACCGCTCGTCAGTTCCGCTTCACGGCCAAATGCAGGGCGACCGCCCAACTCCAGCAGCCGCCCACAATTTTGTTGTAGCCCTTACACAAGGATGCCAACTACTTACAGGCTGGGCAGAGACACCTTGCCCTCCATGAAGGCCTGTCAAGGAAAGAAAGGGAAGAGGGTTGAGCGGGGCGGGGCATGGGTGACATGGTTCCATGGGTCCCATGCCCATTCTTTGCGCAACGCCCCTGGCAACAACAATCTGACAACACCACAGCAAACTAGCACTGGATTTTAGTGTCCCTGCATGGACTTGTGAGCTTAGGCCTGACGGTAAGATGACTCTGCTTACCCTGCCGTCACCGCCACACTCTCCCTCTTCATGCCTCGCTCCTCTCCCGCTCCCCTCCCTCGGCGCCTCCTCTTCTTCTGCGCCCATGCGCCCCTGCTCCCCCACCGCCCCCGCCCCCGTCTCCTCTCCTCTCCACCGCACGCCTGCACGCCTTACCTGCACGTACTCGGACGCGAACAGCATCAGGTCCGCCACCAGGATCAGGCCCACGATCTTGAGCGCGCCGTCCACGCTGCCCAGGCCCTATGGAAGTGGATGGGTAGGTGGGGGGTAGGGTGGGTTAGGTAGGGGGGGCACTGGGGGGGTTGTTAGGTTCAGTAGTCGTGGACTCCGTGGTACAGCGGGCACAATCGAACATGGTACTCGTTACCGATGACCCGGCCGTCTGCGCGGCCGAGCGACTCCAGCTCCAGCTCCAGCGCGTGGGGGGGCAGCGTGGGTTCCATGTACATTTGCGCGGGCGTGGGCGTGGGCGTACCGTATGCACGCTCTGGTGCTCAGGGCAGCACACGAGGTCGTGGTGCTTTGCGGCCGTTCGCGGGTTGCTTGGTGTCGCAGGGAGCTGCAGGTTACCAGCTGCCAGTGATGCGTGCAAGTCTCCCAACCCCGATAAAGATATCTTTCCCCTGCAATTGAAGCCTGCACCGTTTCACCGCCCCCCCTCGTTTCGCTTCTGGTTTCTGGAATGAACTATCCCCCTTCCTCACCTCCAGCCTCGGCACGCTTGCCCCCAACCCCAACCCGAACACCCATGTTGCCCCGCCCCTCCCCCGCCCCGCCCCCGCCCCTCCCCACCTTGTTCTGCTCCTGCTGCACCTCAGTCCAGCCGATGGCCTCGCTCAGGCCGCCAATGCCCGCGTAGCGGATGTCCACATCGCCCACCGTCGGCACCTGGCCTGCGGGACGGAGGGATGGGGATGGGCACTCCAGTTCCCACAATGCGAACCCAACCGAAGGCAAAACCGGAGAAGAGAATCACAGACATTAGCTGCCACATGCCAGTACAGGCCTGCAATGCAGTTTGCCCGCACAGCCCGGCACAGCTGAAAATGCAATCCGCACTGCTGTGGCGCACACGCAGACGCTCGCAGATAGTTGGATAGTACGGTCTCAGTCTCACCGGCCTTGCAGCTGTCGAAGCCGCCGTTGACCCAGGCCAGGGTGTCATACCCGGCCAGGCTCAGCTGCTCGCAGGCGGCCAGCGAGCGCAGGCCCTTTTGGCAGCCCACAATCACCTTGGCGGACTTGGGGACCTTGGCCTGTGACACCGTGGCAGTGAGCAGCATCGCCGGGCAGGTAGGTGCGGTGGCGCAAGGCAAGGAGCCGGCAGTGTGTGATAACTGGTGCAAGTAGTCGCGCGAATGAAAGCAACAGTGAAACTTATGTAATCACGAATGATGTTGAAGGGCTGACCGGAACCTACGACAGCAACTGCCTCCTGCTTCCTCGCACCCTCGCTCTCGCCCTCGCCGTTCCTGGGGCCGTCACACTTCCCTCGTGCCCCCCACCATGGTCGCTTTGGTTTCTGGAGTAAACTACCATCCATCCATTTTTGGACGCTTCTGCCGTTTGCCTCCAACACAATTCTTAATTCCACCCCACAACCCCAGCCGCACCATACCCAGCCCGAAGCCCACATGGCCCATCCCAGCCCTCACCCACCACCCACCCACCCACCTGCACCTCGCCCATGAAGTTGGGGTTGGGCACCATGTGACCGCCGCCAAGCCACCAGCCGCCCATGCCGAAGGCGGAGGCGCGCTTGATGAAGGAGCTCAGGCTCACCTCCTCGTCCTCCAAGAACATGGGCACCTGCGGCAGGTCCGGTGGCGGTGGCAGCAGGAGTGTGCCGGTGCGGTGCGATGTGTGGCAGTGTGCGACACCCGCGACACAGCGCCCTTCCACCTATACCTGTGACCGCCCCCTGCTAATCGCATCCTTCGCATCTCCCACACCTCCCAACAGCCCACCCCTCTCCCTTTCAACCTCACCCCTCCCGGCCCACCCAGTGCGGCCAACCTCTCCTGCTCATCTCCTCGCCCCGTCCCTCCTCGCCCCTGCTGCCCACCTCCCCTCCCCTGCTGTCCGCCTCCCCTCCCCTGCTGCCCCCCTCCCCTGCTGCCCACCTCCCCTCCCCTGCTGCCCCCCCTCCCCTGCTGCCCACCTCCCCTCCCCTGCTGTCCGCCTCCCCTCCCCTGCTGCCCCCCTGCCCACCTCCCCTCCCCTGCTGCCCACCTCCACGGCGCCCGTGATGCGCGCCTTGCTGGCCTCGCTGGGCGGGCGCACGTCCAGCAGCGTCCAGCCGTCCGCCAGGTAGGACCTGATGTCGGCGCCGGTCACGTTGCGCACCTGTGCTCGATGATGAGCACGAACAGAGAAGGAAGGCGCAAGCCAGGGATCGATGGACAGGTAGAGACGCAGGCAGGGGAGTGAGGCAGCAAGGCAAACATGGACTGGCACCACCCCCCAACACTCGAGAAGGCAAGTTGCAGCACCGCCTCGTTGGTGCGTGCAGAGCAACCCCCCCCCATGTGGCCCCATGCGCCCGACACGGCACGGCACGACGCAACACGCCGGCACCCGGCAGGCAGGCAGGCGGGTGCGCACCTTGCCCTCGGTGACCTGCGCGTCCCAGCGCTGCTCCACGGAGGGCTGGGCGGAGGCGTGCACGCGCACCGCGGCGGCGCGGCGGGCAGCGGAGGAGGACGAGGAGGAGGAGCGGAAGGCCTTGCGGCAGCCGCGCGCCGAGCACCCGGGCGCCACGGCACCGGAGCGGCGGGGCGCGGCCACGGCCGGCGCCGAGGACTTGAGCAGGGCGAGGCTCATGATGGCGTCTGGTCGGGAAGAGGCTCTGTGCAGGAGTTTGCGGTTGGGGGGCCGTGAATGACTCGGCATAACACAACATTAATTTGTGCTGCGTAAGGTATTGTGCACATCCCTCTCGGGCAGCGCGTATGCGTGACAGCACTGGGACTGTGCACCTATGCCCTCCATGCCCGCACTGATGTACCCGTCCCCGGACATGCTTTGTAGCAAGCCGGCATGCTCCAAGTCATCATCATGCGTCTGAGTCTTACTGGTAAACCTAATTTGACTGCAAGATCCTGTAATTTTGCGCACCTGGGCGACGATGAAGGGTCAAGTTCGCCGGGACGCTGATCCGGGCTTCACTTAAGCGGTTCCAGGCGTAAGCTACCAGCCGAAAGTCGTCACAGGGCGTGTTGTGTGCGCGTCGATGAAAGATCCAGGGCAGATTGCAAACCCATGCAAAATTTCGACACGCATTTTCCCCCTTTAGAAATATAGTTGTTACATGACAAAATGTTTCTATAACTAGGGCTGAAAAAGAGCTGTTAAACACAAACACAGTTTCGTCAAATCGTTCTATGAACACAGACCTCTTTTGCAAGTCCTGAAGCTTTCGACGTTCTTCAATTGTATAATAAATCATGTCAGATAAAGCTGACCTTAACTTGGATGTTGCCGCCGTGAGTGGGGTCGACGGCGCCGTCCTCGCTTCTCTAAAAGTGGGCCAACGGCTTCATTTAGTGAAAGGAGATGGCCACGAGTCATTCTACTTTCAAACGGAAGCAGGCGTGCAGCTTGCGCCGCTGGGTGACCCTGGCGTGGCAGCCCGTTTCCCGCTCAGCAAGGTCATAGTGCGCGCCCTGAAGCGGGAAGCGGGCACCGGGACCATCCAGCAGCTGCAAGTACGAGTTTACCGCTCCGATGAGGCGCCAGGTGGGAACTTGGCGTCTGCGCGAGGAGGCAGTAAGGGCCAGGGTTCAGAGCACCTGCCAGTTCATGGGATCACTGTGGGGCATAGGTACGGGCTATGTGGTGTGGCACCGAACCCTGAACCCTTCGGCTTCTATAAATTCAGGGAGCAACAGCGCCGCGGGGGCTTCCACGTCAGCACCTGGCGCAACCGCCGCGGCAGCGCACCAACCAGGCGTTCCCGCTACAGCGGCTGGTGGGGGTGGCGGTGCAGGCAGCGCCAACGCGGCGCTACCTTCTGAAGCCGGGCCGTCCGCAGCCGGGGCAGCAGGTGGTGGCGGCGGCGGTGGCGGCGGTGGCGGCGATGGCAGCACCGGCGATGGGATAGCGGCCGCGGACGAGGCGGAGTACAAGCTCCGGCGAGAGCAGTACCTGGCACTAGGTGAGAGGACGCACTGTCCGGCTTGCCTGGCGCGGAACTACCGTGTTGAAAGCGGGGGGTCGTGCCCTTCAACTTCAGATGGCCCAGAGGCCCAAAGCCCCAGCTCACGCTCCCACAGCCCCCGCCATAGACAGCCCCCGCACCCTCTGTGGCATTGTCTTCCGTGACGGTTTTCTCCTCCTGCGGGTGGACCCCGCACCATTCTGCGTTCACTGCATGTTGTCCGGCCCCGGCACCTGCTGCCGCTGCTGCTGCCCCCGTTGCTGCTGGCCCCACGCACACCACAGCCGGCAACCCGGAGCTGCGGCAGCTGCTATCGGACCCGCGGCTGCAGGGCGTGCTGGGTCGCATAGACGGCGCGGCGGACCGGGAGAAGGTGAGGTCGGAGTAGGCAGAGGAGTAGGGGGTAGAGAGGGACGAGGCGGGGGAGAAGGCGGAGGCGGGGGCCGAAAGCCGAGGAGGGCAATTGGAGCGGTGGCGGGTGGCTTGTTACTAAGCCTGCCATGCGGTAATACTCGCAACAGGCGCCACCATACGATCTCGCGTGTGTCGTCCGAACAGAGTGCTCGATGTCCAGCGTGTGAAGGGGTGCATACCGATTGGTCCGGCTTCTCCACTTGCTGTACCTTTACTGCCGCGTCGTGCGCATGTACGCATGTGTATGTTGCAGGCCCTGGCGGCGCAGCTGGAGAGCCCGGATTTCCAGGGCTTTGTGAGCCAGGTCGGTGCCTCCTGGGGGGAGGGGGAGGCGCGAGTAGGGGTCAAGGGATGTAGCGGGATGGGGTAGCTCGTTCCAGACCCAATCCAAACTAACGAAATGATAGCAGGGAATGCGACAAGGATACACCAGGGATGCAGCATGGGAACGCTGGTGAACGGTCAGCGGCGGAGCTGGGTCCCAGATTGTGTGGCTGTGGGATGCCGTGGGCGGCGGTCAGGTGGGAGGGGTGGGAATAGGGTGAGGCCCCGCATGGTCCCGCATGGCTCTCTGCATGACGTCCTGAGCACGGTCACAAGCTGTGCCAACCACTTACATACATACGTGCGCGCTTCATGAGTGCATGAACCTTCTCCTGCCTCAATACCATGCCTGTGTGCCGGTGTGCCCGTGTGCCGGTGTGCCTGTGTGCCGCGGGTTCAGGTGCTCATGAGCCTGGGCCCGGACCGGGTGCCCGCCACTGCCGCCACGGCCGCCGCGGTGGAGATGCGCGCGGCGGGCGGGCGGTGAGGGCAAGAACTTCGCGCCAGTGAGCGGGCGCGCTTATGAGGCGAAGGGGCTGGAACTGCGTTTGCAAGTACCGGGAATGTATTTGATCCCAACGTACGATCGTGTTGAGCTATCATAGTGCGTCTCTTGCTGTGTTGGTACTGTTAAAGTTTCAGATGTTATGTGGTTGTGGGAGTTGGGAAACGCGAGAAGAAACAAAACGTGAAAGTGTGCAGGGACCAAGACTCCATGCGGCATTTGACATTCAAGAGCTGTTGGGCCAACCCATGCACCAAGTTCCCTGACAGCGTACGAGGGTGTTGCGGACTACGAGTGTGCGCGTATGATGAAGACAGGATTGAACAATATGGACACGGTGTGCGCATGACAGCGAAGAGCTGCTCATCCCATGAGGCCTTGGTGTTGCGTATGGTTGGCTGGTGGTTGGGAGCGTCTGGTGCGGCAGCTAGTGGGAATTAACACCAGCAGTGTGTCCCCGCCTTTCTGCGTCAGGGCTATGGGGGCTGTTGGAGGTCAGCACATGCAGCACTTGGCCAACTAGGCAGGGCTGCTGGCAAACCGTTTCTCTTGGTGTCGGCGTCCGTGGTTGCGTGTGGAACTGGGCCGACACATCGGACATCCCGATACTCCGTGTGCTGCCTTGGCCCGTCTTCTATTCTCCCTGTTTGGAGGTAAGTACGACCAAAGCGCTTAGGGCGGTCCTTATTGCCACTTCCAGGCTGCAAGACGCAAACGGCCAGACGCGACCAGCGCTACGCAGAGCTAATTAATCAAGCTAGCTAGCTGCTAGCATGACCACGTCACAGCGGGTGGTCCAGCAAGTCATTAGCTCTTTGGCCGGCCTGCCGTCAGAACTCCGGGCCCGCCTTGTAGCTTCCGCTGGCTTTGATGGCGCAGCTCGACTTGCCCAGACCTGCCGTACCTTTCGCGACCAGGGGACGCTGGCGCGCCGGGAAAACCTTGCCACTGCGCTCCGCGCCGCAGCCGGCGACCCGCCCCAGAGCTGGCCCTCGTGGCTGGTGGCGCACGCGCCGCAGCTGCGCGCCAGCGGCGCCGATGCCGCGGAGCTCGCGCGCCTGGCAGAGCAGGGCGCCGCCGGGCCCAGTGACGACACGGAGGCGGTGCGGCGGCTAGGGCAGGCGGTGATGTGCGGCGAGCTGGGGCGTTTCACTGACACCAGCGGAGGCGGCGGAGGCGCCTGCGCTGGCGGCGGCGATGCGTCGTCACCGTCCCTGCTGCTGCGTGTGTGGAGAGCGGAGGTTGCAGCGGCAGCTCGCGCGTCAGCCGGCGGTGACGGTGGCGGCGCTGCGCTGCACCTGGCCGCACTAAGGCGGCGGCTACAGGCGCCCTTGGCACCCGATGCCAGCGCTGCTGAGCTGCCGTGCGCAGTGGGTGCGATCGCGAGCTTGGCGGAGCCGGCCGCGGCGGAGGGCGACCCACTGGTGCTTGGCCTACTGCTAGTCAGCGTGTGCGAGCCCACATCAGGGAGCGGTGCTGCGCGCGCTGCTGTCTTGCCCAGCGTCTGTAGGGCGGTTGAAACATCATAGTGCTTTTATGATTCTCAGGTTCATCTGCAAGGATGGGCAGGCAGAGGTGCTGCAGCAGCTGCTGGCTTGCCAAGCGCTGGTGGAGCGGCTGTGCATCATTGTCGAGGACGTGTGCAAGCGCGGACAGGTGGAGGTGCGGCGGCAGCTGCTGGCGACCCGGCTGCTGATGGACCGGATTGGGGCGGGAGTCAACCAACTGACACTACAACGCATCCGGGATGCGGCGCGGTGCCACCCGGCCTTACTGCAGGCGCTGGCGGAGCACGAGGCGTTCAACGGACCGCCGGAGTAACGGCGGCAAAGTAGGTGGCCGTCAATGAAAATGGTGACGTCATGCGGCATCGTGTGAAGCGAGACAGCATAGTAGGCAGCCGGCGAGTAGTCCTGCCTGCGGCTGGAGGAGCTTGACTGGTGGAGCTTGCGACAAAGGGTTCCGTGCAAGTACTACACGTGTGTGCGTGGCTATTGCGTTCTATGTCGCCGTTTGCTTGAGGCTACAACGGCCTTGCACGACATGGCGCCTGCATGGGTAGAGATCTAGAAATGCATGTACCTCATACTGCTGGCTTGGGTGGTCATCTACAATTCTGGTAGAGTTACCTCAAACACAAATGACAGGGTTTTCGGCACTGGGCACTGCTGACTGTGAAGGCAGTGATGATGCAACTGACCATTGTAAAGGATACTCGACAGTATGCAGGTGCCAAGAAGACGTATGGGGTATGTTTGGCATGGCCTGGCTAGGCGACCCGAAGCAATCAAGCAAGGAATGGGCACGGCCGACCTCGCACTTGCCGTAGCCAGCACGCGCAACCCAAAGCGGTGCACCACACCGCAGACAAGTCAGGTGATACAAGTCGTCTTCTCTGATTCGGGCTGTTTTCCTCCTGCACGTGCACGTGCACATGCATGCTCGGCAGCTCGGCTCGCTGCGCTCAGCCCTCATCCCACTCATGGGCCTGGCCAAGCCGAGAAGCAGCACATTCAGATAGCAAGATCATTTAGGCTCCATTAAATAGCCAACCGCCTGAGCGACAGACATGCAGCGCTCCCAGCCATTCTTCCAGTCGGTTGCCGATGTGCACCGCCCAACTTGCCATGGTTCAATGCCACACACACGCCGGTCACGCGTTCGCATGCATCCCGTCTCGTGCTCGCGCCGTCCCTTGCACAGTGCACGCAACGCGGCAATGGGTAACCAAGCCAGCCTTTACCTATCCTCAGCACTCGTGCTCCCCTGGCGCTGCCGCCCTCGGAGGTCGCCGTCCTGCTCCAAGAGCCCTAGCAACGTTAGTTTCTGAGTGCCCCTGCCCCTGGCCCCCCTGGCCCCACATAACCCCTCCTCCTTCCGCATTCACGCCACAGGTAGGTGTGGCAGGCCAGGCACGTGGCCAGAGCCAGCAGCTCCACGCCCAGCGCCCGCAGCAGCGCGGCGGCCGGGTGCGGCGCGGCGCCCAGGTCCAGCAGCATCGCGGCGTTGACGGGGCCCTTGAGCAGCGACACGGCCAGCGCGGCGGCAGGGGACACCTGCAGGATGGACGGGCAAGCAGGTGTGGAAAGGCAGGTGTGGGTAGGACTGGGAGCGCGTTGGCTGGGTTGCGCATGGCACATGTGCATTCGTTCCCCACCCCACGCAACAATACCGGTAACCGCCACGGCACGCCACGCTGTGCCACGCACCAGGCAGGTGATGGGCACCATGAGCCCCTCCCGCAGCGGGTAGGCCAGCCGGCCGTAGTAGGCACGCGAGGTGAGCGGGTGCGGCAGCGCGCGCGCCAGCGTCAGCGCCTTGACCACCGCGGCGCTGACCTGGCAGGGCAGCCGCAGCGACCAGCCCACGCGCTCCGCCTGGCGCGGCGGCAGCAGAAGCTGCGCCAGCGCGCCGGCGCCGCCCAGCCCCAGGGTGACCAGCGGCGCCGCCATGACGGGGTCCAGCGGGGAGGCGCCGGCGCGCAGCGTGCCGCCCAGCACCGCCGCCAGCACCACCGCGTCCACCAGGTGCCTGCGGCGAAGCATAACAGCAAAGCATAGCATGCTATGGCATTCAGAAATGCATGACGCCTGAAGGTTCGTCTTCTGGAAACTCCGCTCTCCGCCCGGCCTTGGCCCCGCCCCCGGCCCCGGCCCCGCCCCCAGCCCCGGCCCTGCCTTACCCTGTCAGGATAGCCGGGAGCATGGCCCGGTCTGCAAAGGCCGTGAAAGCCTGCACCTGTGCCGCGGGGATGCGCCTCACGCCCAGCACACACAGCAGCGCAGTCCGCCAGCTGCCATCACCCCCGTCCCAGTGACTGCCTGCCGTGGCGCCACTGCTGCTGGGCGAGTCCGCGTGTGGGCAGCCGCTGGCCTGTTTTGAGAACCCGTGCTTGCCCTCGCTTGCGCCGTTGCTGCTGCCGCCTGCAGTTGTGCCCGCATTCGCTGCCTTGCCAATTAGAAGTGCAGGGCTTGCAGCGGCGCTCTTGGCGGGTGCGCTCTTGCCGCCCTGACGGCCGACAATGCTGCTCTGAGCTTTGCCATTGATAGTCCTGTCCTGGTCTGATGCGAGTGTTTCCCGCTGCACCTCCCGCTGCAACTCCTGCTGTGTTGCAACCTGATTTATAACCTGCTGTGCATTCTGCTGCTGCTGCTGCTGCTGCCGCTGCTGCTCCTGCTGCAGCAGCTGCGCTGCCCTGCGCCTGAGCAGCGCCACACACGCCCCTAGTTGTGTCGTTGTGGCGGGTAACAGGTCACCGCAAGGGCTGTCTACCTGCCGCACAAAGTCGAGCAGCCCCTCGCCCACCTCGGCTTGCAGCTGCGCCTCCGCCGCTGCCGCTGCCGCCGCTGCCGTCTTCATTGTTGTCGCCGCTGCCACTGCTCGCCCCACCGCGTTCCCAAGTTCCGCCTCCGCTACTGCTGCTTCTGGTGCTACGTCTGCCCCTGCTGCTACTGCCGCCTCTGCTACCTCTGCCGCGGCTGCAGCCTGTAGGCAGTAGCCCAGGTCAAACAGGAAGCTTTCCAGACCCGCACCGTCCGGGTCCGGCCACCCCTTGGCCAGCGAGGTGACCTCGGCAGCCAGGTCGCTGTCAGCGGTGGCGACCAGCGGCACGCAGGCGCGGCGCCGCATCAAGCCGTGCGCATCAGGTGCGGGTGCCGCTATCGCCGCCGGCGCAGCGGACGTGTCGGCTGCTGCTGCGGAGGCTGGCTGATGAACGCGCACATCCAGCTGCAAAGGCAACAAGGGCACATGTAAAAGTGAGGCAGTGGTTTCTCTCGGGAAACTGTGCCAGGGTGCCGATGGTTTGCAATACGGTATGCGATAGGAGCATCACACCCGCAACTCACCAGCATTCCTCCAGGCGTCGGCCTCAAGGCGCCCAGCTCCACGGTTATCTCCACCTCCACCTCCCACTCCGCGGCCGAGGCGGCTGCCGCCTGCCGCAGGCAGACCGGGCCCAGCAGCCGCACGCTGGCGGGCAGGCACTGCGGGCAGCAGGGCAAGCTCCGCCCCTGGACCGCCAGCCCAGCCAGCCCTAGCATGAGCCCTGCCTCCACCTCCACCTCCGGCGCCGCGCCGCCGCCGGCGTCCCAGTCAGGCCCCAGGCCCAGCCGCGCCCGCAGCACCAGCGGCGGCAGCGGTGGCAGCTGCTGCTGCGCCGCCTCGCCAGGGTCCCGCTGCTCGTGGCCGCCACTGCTGTTGCTGCAACAGGCCGCTTCGGAAGAGGCTGTAGCAGCGGGTGCTGAGGTTGGGGCCGGCAGCAGCACCACGCGGGGTCCCAGGCCCTGCACACGCAGCTCCGGAGGCGTGGGGGCACTGCCCGCGCTGCTGCTGCCTCCGTTGTCGAGGTCCCAGACCCGCACTTGAACCTCTGACAGCAGCTGCCGCACGTCCTTGGACGCAAGCCTGCTGCAGGCAGGAAAAAAGCCACGGGCGGGTTATATAATTGCCAAGGTGCAAGCTCCGGTCGTCCTCTCTATCGCAAAATGATGTTGTACGCCCCGTTGCTATTTCAACCGCACCTGTCTGCGGCGCCGCCCCCGGTGTCGCCACCGCCATTGCCATTGACCGCGCCAGCAGCCGCCACCTGCGGCCGCCCCTGTGCGCCCATCAGACCCAACGCCCCCAGCAGCTCCGGCAGGCTGAACGGCAGCGCGACCGCTGCACTTCCACTGCTGCCGCCGCTGACGTCCCCGCCTCCTTGACTTCTGCGGCTGCTGCTGCGACCATCACCAGCGCCCGCCGGGCCCAATGCCACCTGGTGCCCGGGCAGGCCAGTGCTTCCGCCGCCACCGCAGCCGCCACTGCCACTGCAGCCAGCGCCGCCGCCATCACTATTGCCGCTATTGCCACTGCTGCCACTGCCGCTGACTGCGCCGTCCGGCAGCTGCAGCAGAAGCTGCCGCTGCTGCTGTGGCTCCCAGCGTTGCACGCCCAGCACCATAACTAGCTCCACACAGCCGCGCCGCACTGCTGCCGCCATCACCACCATGCTGCTACTGCTGCTGCTACTGCTGCCAGTCTGCTGCTGTTGCTGGGTACTACTGCCGCCGCCTCCCAGATGGCTGCTACTGCCGCTTGCTGCGGCCAGTGCCAACAGGCGGCGGCGGAACTCGGGGTGCAGGTCCTCGGGCTCGGCCCAGGGGATCTGTGTACGTACGGTATGCGCGCGTGAGAACATGCGGACAGCACGTGTACGACTAGGGGTAGTTATTCCAGAACCCAAAGCAAACAACCGATTGGGGGCAAGGTGTTGGTGTCGGTGGTGGGTGGTAATCGTGGCGGTCGTGATGGGTGCTGGTGGTGGAAACAGCGACATGGGACTTAACGCCCCAGTGCAGTGCAATCGACTGGGTGAGCCGCCGACGTACTGGCATGCCGTGCGAGACCGTGTGGCCGCCGGGATGAGACACACGCACGTGGAGCGTAGGCCTGCCACTGGTGCGCTATCATCTGTGCACGGACGTCGTCCCACCCGCCCGCGCGCCCGCCCACCCACCCGCCCGCCCGCCCACCCACCCACGCACCCTCCCACCCACCCACCCATCCATCCATCCACCCACCCACCCACCCACCCACCCACCCACCCACCCACCCACCCACCCACCCACCCACCCACCCACCCACCCACCCACCCACCTTAATGACCAGGCTGCTGCGCCGGCACACCGCCCGGTAGGGCGGCGGCCTCTGGCGCGGCTGACGCTCAAGGTGCTCCTGGCGCTGCCCCTGCCCCTGATTGTGCTCCTGGCCCTGCCTTTGCTGCAGCTGGTGCCAATGGCTCGGTGTCACACCACTGCTGCCAGCTGCTGCCGCCTCTGGACCAGCCGTCCTCACGTGCCTCTTTCCAGCTGCTGGTGCTGCTTCGCTCTCCGAATCCACAGCCTTAGCGGCCTGCTGCTGCCCCTGTCCCAACAGCCCCTGCCCCAAGTGCTCCTGCCCCTGCCGTCGCCAGCCCTCCCTCCTCCTCCTCCTTCCCCACTCCCGCCACAGGTAGGTGTGGCAGGCCAGGCACGTGGCCAGAGCCAGCAGCTCCACGCCCAGCGCCCGCAGCCATGCCTCCGCAGGGCCGAGCCGTACAGCAGCTGCACCAGGTGCAGTCCCCACGGCACTGGCGGCGGCCGCTGTAGCCGCGGTGGCGACGGAGGTGGTGGCGGCAGTAGCGGCGGCGGCGGCGGCAGTGGGGCCCAAGGCCGCGACGCGCATGTTGCCAAAGTGCAGCGGCGTCCTGACCAGCGCCAGCACCGCAGCGGCCCACAGCGGCACCTGCATGAAGTGTACCGTACATGGCGGATGGGTGCAGTACAATGACACCAGCAAGACCAGTGGCGGCCGGTGCGCCAGCCAGCCGGCAGACCACCGAAGTACAATGCCAGCGTACCACAAGCGGGCCCCTTGCGAAACCGTGTTTCCCTCGCTCGCTCACCAGGCCGGTGACGGGAAGCAGTATGCCCTCAAACAGAAGGAAGGAGGGGCCGCGGAAGTATGAGGTCATCAGGGACGCCGGCACCGGCAGCACCCGCGTCGCGGTCAGCGCCTTCACCAGCACCTGCAGCCCCAGTCGCGGCAGCCGGCAGGCCCGGGACAGCGGCTCAGCGGCCGCGGAGGCACGCATCGCCAGCGGCCGCGGCACCAGCAGCGGCAGGTGCGGTGCCAGGAGGCGGGCCAGGGTGCAGGCGGCGCCCGGGCCGAGGTAGAGCAGGGCGTAGGCGTTGTCGGCACTGAGCGGGTGGCGGCCCTCCAGCAACCAGCCGTGCACCACACCCGAGGCCAGCAGCAGCAGGTCCGTGCACTGCCTGCGGGTGGTTGTGGATGGGGTTGTACTTGTGGTAGTGATGTTGGCGAGGACTTGGGGTAAAGCTGCCGTGGTGACTACTTACTGTATTTAACACTCTTTCAGACGCGGCCAAGCGGCCTTAGGACATATGCTGCATGGATCCCGCTTCATCCTGCCACTAATGCATTTTCACGCGTTTCCTTGTGCTATTGCGCCATGCATGCTGACACGTATCGCTCCCTCGCCAAATATACCTGCCTCCCTGCTTGCTGTCCCCCGCATGTAACTAGTACCCGCTGCTCCCTCCATTACGGCTTGTAACATGTCACCCCGGCCCACGCTATTTCATTTGTAACATGTCACTGCCCGCGCTGGTTGTCCTCCTATTTACTACTCAGTCAAACGGCTTCATGCCTCGTCCTGCAGCACGCTCATTGCTCACCCGGTGCGGCTGGTGGACAGCGCGAAGGACTCAGCGAAGGCCGCACGCGCCTCCGCCTCCTCCGGCGGCGCCCTCTCCAGCCCAAGAGCCCGGAGCAGCGCTGAGCGCCAGCCCAGCTCGGGGCCGCTGCGCGCACCTGCGTCACATGTGTTCTCAGATGCGGGCTGCTGGGCATGAGGCCGCGGGCCCTGCTGGGTGCAGCTGGGATCCACAACGCCCGGCTGCCGCTGCTGCTGCTGCTGCTGCTGCTGCTGCTGCTGCTGCTGCTGCTGCTGCTGCTGCTGCTGCTGCGAACTGTTGCTGTTGACAGCAGCAGCAGCGCCGGTCACCCCGGCCGCTGCCGCTGAGGCCGCTGCTGATGTGCCGCTTGGTTGGCCGCTGCTCTGGCTGTTGCCGCTGCCGCTGCGTGCCTGCGTCGCCACCCATGTCACCAGCACCGTGGCCATAGCGCGGACGGTGAGCAGGCGCAGCATGATCGGCGCCAGCTGCTTCAGCACAGCGAGGTCCAAACACAGGCCGCCGCTGCTGCAGTGGCCGCGCCCCCCGCCGTCACCGGTGAGCACACGGGCCCACACCGCAGAGGAAAGGAGGTTGTATACGAGCTCACCCGTCAAGTTGACTTGCTGCGTGACGCGGACAGGGAAACACGAAAGCAGCAGGCGGGCGTAGATGTTACACCGAAGGGCCGTTCGTCATGCTTTGCGTGAGGCAGCAGGACGGGGACAGCGCACCTGGCCATGCGCCATACAGCGGCCCGCGTGATTGCAAGGCCCAACGTGTCATAGCCCTCACCTTCCCGCCCCATAGCGGGTGCTGCGCTATCAGCAGCAGACAAGCGTCCACGAGCAGGTGGAGTGCGCATAGTGCTGGTTGGACGATTCCAGGCGGTCGAAGGCAAAGTGCCAAAGGCAGGGCGGCGAAGGCAGCGTTCGACAGGGCCGACCAGGCACCTTGCCAGGGGCTGCGTGCCGTAACGTTCACGGCTGCCATACTTATTTAGCCGGTCAAAAGTCGCTCCGATGCAGTTCAGGCCCGGTCAGGCCGGCGATGCAGTGCAGTTCGCCCATTGAAGAGTCGATGATCGTTATCATAAGCGCGCCATAGCGCGATAACACTATAATAGGCGGAGTAATATTTTCGCAATGTCAGTACTTATGATAGGATAGGGAGTGGGCTGCGTAACTTCACAGCGGAGCGCTTTGGGCCAGACGGAACGTATCTCTGCGCGTAAATTGTATATAGTGGTGTTGTTACCTCAGGCAGAAGCCAGGCCTGAACGCGACAGCTCGTTCACCCTTTCAATGGCGCGTGTCAGGTTCACATTGGAAGACATAGGACGGCCCCCCAAGGGCCCCGCACGCCCCTGGACCGGCTCAGCGGACACCCAGCGGACAGGGTTGGCACGTAGCGGAACACGCGTAGGCAGGCTGCCCACCGCAACGCAGCATGCATTTAACACCTCGCTTCAACATTCAGAAGGAATCGGGGGCTCCGGGGCCCCCGATTGCGTGGGATGGCTGGGATCGGCTCTGACCTGCTCGGACCCGGTGCAATAGGGTCCGGTGACAGAACCAAGTAACGAAAAGCTGTTATTTGTGCCCAGCTCGTGTGCACCGAACTGCTGCGGGCTCGTGTCGTTGCGCTTTGCAACCAACTCCTTTGCAGTGGCTCCTTTTCCAAATGTCTAGTAGTTCATAGTTATATTTCAGCTGTCATGTAATGTAGATAGTATCAGAAAGACGACTGGTGCAAAGCTGGCCATGTAGGGCTGTTGCTCATTGTGCAGCGGACCAGAGCGGACCTGCGGGATTCTGGCACCTCTCGCACCACTGAATTGACCATTGCTACGCCGAAACAACGCTTCACCATTAGAATGCAAAAAATGCAGGTATGTGTGGTATATGTGAAAGTTCGGTCGCGGCGGACGGCTAGCCGTCCGGCAAGCCGTCCGCCCGCCAGCGACCCCCCGTCCGCCGAGGGGGGTTATATGAACCACACACACTGAATGCTGCTCCCTGCTCCTCGACACGACTCCTCATGGACACTGCCCGCTACCGCACGCATCCAGCTCACGTGTGCGCCCGTGCGGCCTGCGCAATATGGACCTGAACGTATCTAGGACAAAAAGGGTCGTGGGACCAGTGGTTTTACTTTCGGTAACTACGGTATCGGTACTATCCGGTAACCAGAACGGGGTCGAGGGTCCTGGCCTGTACCCAGCGCGCCGAAGGCGCGCCACCTCGGTTACCGGCCGGCCGGGCGGGGCGGGGCTGGCGGCACTGGGCTGGCGGTGCCCGGAGGGGGGACCCGACGTGGGACTCGTCAGCCCCCCAGCCAGGGGGGCCCCTGCCCCCAGCCGTCCAGAAGTTCTGGACTGCCATAAGAAATTTGCTTCTGAGAGGGGCTAGCCGACCACACCCACATGTGTTAATTCCGATTCCCGAGGCTGTCCGCCGCCACAGTCACACAACCTTACACGTGTGGACTGTCAAGCTAGACTGTTGAGATTATGTACCAGGTAGAATACCCGGAGGATCGGATCCCCTTCCCCGGGGCACAGCACAGCCTCATACACACTCTTTTACGGTAGTCTCTCTGTCTCTCCCTTCGACTTCAAGCACCGTTTATTCTCTCGTCACAACCGCCATGGGGGGGGGCAGTCCCTCATACTGCAGCGTACATGAATGCGACATTACATAAAGGGGCAGCCCGACCAAGCAAGGGTACATGCAGAACGTAAAATGCCCTCTCCAATCCAATCGCGCTTGCACACTCTAACACTCGAATCCTACGCCGCCTCCATTTGTCCGCGACCCGTGAGAGTAACCCCTCCAGTACCTCTCTCTGCCTCCTCTCTCTCCCCCCCCCCTCTCTCTCTCCCCCTCTCTCTCTCTGCCATCTTTCGCAGTATTCTCGCCTTTTCCTTTCTAGTGATAATTGCTGTGATGCCGTTTGATTAATTCGTATCAATGCCATTGACGCCATTGCTGCTGCTGCTGCTGCTACCACTCCCTAGCAGCGGCGCCGCCAGAATGTCGTGAGCAAGCCACGTGAGGCTCTGAACGGCATTGATGTACTTGCCCACTACAGCCGGCATCGTGGCAGGCGGCTGCAGCAAATCCTTCGGTACCGACGGCGCCCCCCCGCTACTGCTGCTCGTGCCGTTGGCAGAGGCACCGCCAGCAGCTGCCCTAACGGCGGCGGCTGCCGCCGCAGGTGTGGCCGGCGGCGCACCCGAGGACACGGCGGCGGCCTTGGGCGCCAAGCCCGTCGCACCCATGGCCACACCCACGGCGGAGGCCCCAGCAGCTGCTGGAGCTGCTGTAGCACCACCCGAGCTGTTACTGCCGCCCGGCGCAGCATCAGCGGGAGGCGCCTGCTTGTCCTGCTGTTCCTGCTTGCGCAGGTAGCGCAGCAGCAGCACAGGCGGCAGCAGCGGCAGCGCAAACGGCGCCGCCACGGCAATGGCGGCGGCGCGGCCGATTGCAGGCGCCACACCGGATCCGTCGTACGGCTCCAGCGAATCCAGGAACGTGATGTACTCTGGATCCAGGCCGTGGTGGCGGGCGCCTGCGCAATGGGGGGGTTGGGTACGTACCAACACATCACAAGCCCGCCTCACGCGATACATCCTGCCAGACCTGGGTTGCAAGCGTGGCCGTCGTACGCGCGGGCCACATCGCCGGGTGACTGCCGCCGCCAGCCCTAATTGCATAAAACCCAATGGGTTTCACGCACTTGTCTCACATGAACGTGCCGACCCCCAAACACCCACCGTCTCGCAGCAGGCCCAGGTAGCGCTGCGAGGGCGCCACACGCCCGCGCCCCGGTGAGTGCAGCGAGGCGGTCTGTCCCTCCAGCGTCAGGGCGCGGCAGGTGGTGCCGTCGTATCGGCGCACCTCCACCTCCACCACCTTGTACCTGGGTGGGAGGTTGGCAGGAGGCGAGAAAGGGACGGGGGGGGTAGCCATCAATGGGGTGTGTGTGTGTGGTTACCAGCCCAAACTAAACCAAACCCAATGCATAAGATCGAGGAGGTGAGCGGGGGCGTCGCGGGGCTTAACGCAGCGGGGCGCGGCGGGGCGGGGTGGACCCAGGCGAGCGTGCATGGGGGTGATCAAGTGGCCGTTGGTTGGTGGCGGCACGCGCACACACACGTTTTTGCAAATCCACCTCTTCCCCGCCTTCCTCCTGCTCCTGATACCGCTGCCCGCTCGGTCCTGCTGCTGCTCCTGCCATCGCTCCCGCTCCTGCTGCATGCATGGCCTCACCCGCTGTCCGCGGAGCCCACGCCCTCAGTGGCCATGACCGTGGCCCAGTCCGCCGGCCGCAGCTTGTGCAGCACGCCGTGGACCTGTGGCCGCGGAGGGCGGGCGACGTGGCGGGAGCGGCAGAGGGAAAGACAGTGCAATGAAGCGAGTGGGTGACGGGGAGGATGGGATGGTTGCGTTATGGCAGTTTTGGTTGCTGCGAAGCCCACACACAAGCACGCACACGTTCTGGTAACGGCTTCGGTGTGTGTGTGTGTGTTGTTTGTGTGTGTTGTTTGTGTGTGTGTGTTGTTTGTGTGTGTGTGTGTGTGTGTGTGTGTGTGTGTGTGTGTGTGTGTAACAACGGGTTTACAGCTATCTGGGTGGATCACGTAATCGTGTATCTGAGACGCTGTCCGATGCTAGCGGCAGAGCACTAGCATCCCAAAGAATCACGCATTAGTTTGGTAGTCTGTGTCTCCCAAGCCGCAACGTGCAGAGTAGACGGAAAAAGAAAACCACTGGATTGGCCCTAGGAGCCGCACCCCGTCTTGAACAACACTACTACTAGCCGGCACGTGGTCACTGTACATTGTTTGTTCGCCTGGCAAAGGACATGCACTAACCTACTAGTCAGGCACGTGGCCATAGCAGCGTCAAAACAAGTACGCCGAAGGACAGGCTGCCTTCACTTCTCACACAGGGCAGAGTACGCCGATGGGCAGCCACAAAGCGATAAAAGGTCTGAACATCCTAGCCGTCGAAGCCCTGTGTGTGTGTGTGTGTGTGTGTGTGTGTGTGTGTGTGTGTGTGTGTGTGTGTGTGTGTGTGGAGAAGCAGCCGGGGTCTCACCTCGGAACGCCAGCGCCCCGACGGCGCCGCAGAGACCGATGCTGATGCTGATGCCGCGCTGCCGCCGCCTCCCGCGCCAGTCCCTGAACCCGCGCCGTCCGCTGTCCCTCCTACTCGCTCAATGGTGGCAAAGCCCGGCTCTGCGTACGGCAGTCCCAGCATCCTGCGGGGCTTGTGTGTGATTACAAACAATGTAGCCCGCCCTTAGCAAGGAGCCGAAGTGAATGGGTCCATACGTGCACTCCAAGAAGTCGTGAAATTCCAGCAATCTGGTTCCTCTCCGCTGTGCCCGGCGCCGCAGCGCATGCTGCTACGCGCTGTTGCAATCTATCGCACCTGAAACTCAATGTCCAGCCCGGCAGCGACGCCGCGTGGGACTCCAGCGGCACCACCTACACATGTGCGTGCGACGACACAGCACAGCATCGTGCATACAACGGGGTGATGCGCTTTTCTCCATGCGTCTTAGATCATCACATCACGGACCCTAGCCGTCGCGAATGGTGATGGATGCTTGAACCTAGCGTGTCAGGCCAAGGCGCAGGGTGTCTGCCTGCTGTCTGACAGGCACGCAGGTGTTCCCCCCCTCCCCCCCGCACAGGCACGGTCACTTGCAGCATCCCACCTGCCTCCTGCCCGTTAGGGTCTTCGGACTCATGTTGGAGCCATATGCAAAATACTGGACGAAACCGGGGCCGTGGCTGGGACGCACTCCGCCAGCGGCTCCGTGGTCCGCGCTAGTTGGGTGTGCCACGGCCATGACGTTGTTATTCGCTGACCTGCGACCGCCAAATATTACGCTTTGCGCACTCATAACATTCTGTTAGCGTGTGCCTACTCGGTTCTTGCCGGGACCGAGCTCCATTGCCCCATCGCGCTTGCTTCTACAGGTTTTCGCTGATGGCTTGCACTACTGCGATTGTTAGGTAATATATGCGACGCCGCAGCCTGCCGCGCGGTGCTGGAACAGCGAGCGAGAGCGCAGCGGCCCGAAGCAAGGCTTGCGTTTGGCGAGCCTAGCGCCCGCATTGCAACACTGAAGAGCACAAGTATAAAATATACAAGAAACAACTGCCGTTCCTGGGCGAGAACCAGGCAAGTCAGCACCCACACGCCGTACGAGTGGTTCATGGTTGCTGCGCACCTACACCACGGACGTGCCTGCCGTCACTCTTGCCACTCTTGCCATATTGCACTAGTCCACTCATGCTCGTCCAAACAGCCGGTCGTGCCCTGTGCCCGGCACATTGCGCCCAACACAGCGGCCCGCACGGAACCCTGTTCACCATTCCAAATTCACAGTACTTCTGCCTGGCACGCCCTGCTACAAGCTGTGCTGTATGCACAGGCGCTTCGAACCTCCTAGGCCTTCCCAGCTATATCCTAGCCTCCTCCACCGCCTCCATCTCCGCTTTTCCCTTCTCCTCCTCTACGCCGAGAGCAGGCGCTTCACAAAGCTCTCCACGTCCTGCGTAAGGGCCAGGGTGGTCGCCAGCTGCTGCCCCGCGCGGCCGCTGCCCGCGCCCGCGCCGGCCTCCGCCGCCGCCTCCAGCTCTGAGTCCAGCAGCTGTGGTGGTTGCGGGTGGTGGTTGGGTAGCTTAGTCCAGAGACCAAAGGGTTGATGGCGTTGGGGGGCGTGTGATGAGTAGCGACAGGTGGTTTGTGCAGTCGATGTTGCAGGTGGTGGGCGCAGCCGTAAGAACGTTATGAGTAGGTCGGCGGCTTGCCTGGGTAAACCAAGTACGGTGTCAGAGGGCAGCCCGGACGTGGCGTCGTCGCTTGCAACACATAAACGACCTTGGCTTCTTTTCCTTTGTGCTCTATGACACGCGTGGCATGGTCCTACAAGCAAGTGGCTGTGTGGGCCCGGAGTGCCCCCCACCTGGTAGGAGCGGATGAGCGAGTCCAGCAGGGCGCTGCCGGCCGCCTTGTCCTCAGCATCCGTGAAGTCTGCAGGACACCGGTATGAGTGGCGTCCAACATGCGTTCAGGCACATGAGGGCCTTTCGCACCAAAGAGCCGCAGTCTGCCCCACCGTTCATCCTTCTTCCTCTTCGCTCCCTCTCCCGCGCCCTGCCAGCCCTGCCCCGGGCCCCGGCCCCCGGCCCATCAATATCGTGCCTGTGACGTTCTTGATGATGATGCGGAAGGTGCAGGGGTCGCTCAGCTTGGCGGAGGCGGTGAAGAGCGAGGCGCGCGTCTCCAGCGTGTCGGTGGGCAGCGCCTCGAAGGCGTAGCAGTTGAGGCTGGAGGCGCGGACCATCTGCAGCACCTCGGCGGGGCTGTGAAGGCGGGCGGGCGGGCACGAGGATTCAGGCAGCAGGGCGGCGTAGCAAGACCGGTAGGAGGGGGCGGGGGGAGGGGCGGTTGGGATTGCAAGGGGTTGTAGTTGATGGGTGGACGTCATGGGCGCGGAGGAGCACAGGAGGACTTGGGCAAGGGATGAGGGGCGGGGCGCGGGCAAGAAGGCGGGTAGGGTTGGAAAGGCAAGGCAATGATGCTGGGGGCGGACACGCATGATAGGAGGGACCAAAGGACCATGGCCATTCGCGCAACCAGCCGCTCACCTGCCCCCGTTGGCCAGCATGGAAGCCGCCGTCTCCAGCCGCTGCTGTGCCACCTGCAGCACCACACAGCATGGCGACTCATGATATGACAGTACCGTATGTTACGCGTCAAATCAAGCTACTACCATTCCTGCCGTTTCCACGGCAAGCGCCTCAACGGCAAGCGCCCCAACGGAAGAACACGCCATACTCCCACCCACCATCCCATCCCTCAGCCTCATTCACCCGCATAATTCGCACCTTGATAGGGGCAATGAACTTGGCGCTGTTGGCGCGCTGCCGCCCCTTCCAAAACTCCACCACACCCGCGTTCTGCGTCACGAAAGCCAAGTGAGCACGCGTGTGTCCAGCACCGGGCCTCGCAGCGCCACTCTGGACTTGCAGTCAACCATAACATCACCAAGTGTACGCCACCATGCTCTAGGGCAACTTTACGCGACGAGATCTCACCGCGGCCGCGGGCGCAAGCGCGGGGGCCACCAACGCCAGGCCAGCGAGGAGCAGGTCGCGCCGCGAGGTGGCAGGGGCCGGCTGGGCCACGCCCGCCTCCTGGGTCCGCGTGCTAGAGTGGTGCGCCCGGCATACCAACGCTGAGCGAGAGGCGCGGTTACGGCACGCGCAAGTGGTTGCGGCCGTGTGCGAACCCGCCTTTACTTGCAGTGTCGACATGGCAAACAACTTTGTCTAACGCGTAAGCTACAGCGAGACACGTGAAGGCGTCCACAGGTGGGTAATATAACAAAACAAAGCCGCGATCGTCAAAATGGGCACCGCGGGCATTAACGACTGTTAATGGAAGGCGCCCATGCAGACTTCCCTGCCGGTCCCCCTTTCCTTTTGTTTTCAGTATTGCAAAACAACTATTTGTTCATGAATGCAAGCGTAAAATACTTCCACTGGCTTTCTTTGACTTTGCACGACCAACACGGAACAAAGTCTGTTGCCAGTACTACTAATTACTTCAGATGTTTTTAAGCCAAAAACCATTGCTGGAAATTATTATGGGGTGATAAAGCGGGACTGCGACGCTGGACAGGTGCATTTGACCACTGCCTTGCTTCAGAATGGCGCGAGACGGTGCCAGCAAAGCACCGGTTAAACTGTCTTCTGTTGTGGACGCTTCAAGGGTAAGCCGGAAGCGTATGTAGCTGGCAATTGCGCAGGCTGCACGCATACAACAAAGCAGCTCCTACAATATATTATCTATAAGCTATATTAATAACCTAGATATGATTGACACAAAGAAATGGGGCTTACTCTGGGGCGCGCACGCATGTTGACGCGGAACACAGCCAACGTTCGTGCAGCCATACTGTATGCGACGCGTCATTCCAATGCAGAAATTAAGGGTCTTGAGCTGCGACATGGGTCGAGTTTTGACAGCCGCAGCAGGCCTAGGCCGGACGGTCTGGGCCGTGCCTGTGCCGCACCTGCGGGGGTCTCGGCCCCACAACCCGTCGTTTGGCAACTCCGCGGTCACGGAGAGCCACCCCCAACCCACTGCGCCCAGAGGCAGCACCAGTATACCGTAGCATTGGAAAGTCGGGCATGCGCCGTCCCAGGCGGTTGCTTACAGGCGGATGCTTAAGCGCGGCTGTTGCAGCAGTAGCTGTGCCGGGAGGGTTCCGACAGTACCAGTGCCCGCAAGGCCAGTGATAATGCTCCAGCCGTTCTGGTAGTCCCAAACCTTAGCAGGGCACCTCTGCCGCCCCCCTCCTATGCACGCTGCCCTTAACACGCCCAACCCATTACCTGCGCGCACCTGTTGAACCGTCAACCCAATAAACCTCCACTTCCTGTGCTTTCTGTTGCCGCTGCTGCTGCTGCTGCTGCTGCTGCGTACCCGCCTGCAGTACGTGAATGCCTCCACCGCTGCCACGCTCACGGTGGCGGTGCGCGCGCGGCCGCTGGTGCGGGCGGAGATTGCCAAGGGCGGCCGGCGCGACATCATCCGCGTCATGGACGGCCGCGTGGTGCTGGTGCTGGACCCGGACGACTCCAAGGTGGACGTGTGTGGTGTGTTTGTGTGTGTCATGTGGGTTGCGGAGAGCGGTATGGGTGCCGGGAAGGGTGAAGAAGCGGAGGGGCGAGAGAAAAAGAAGGCGGGAAAGCAGGTGGGGGGAGGGAGGTGGGAGGCATGCAAAAGGCAAGGGCTTGAGAAGTACGGGGGCCCAGCTAGAGGAACCTGGGCACGGTGCTGGGCATGATGAGACGGCTTATGGAAGGTACCAATGCGTCTGGCGGCTGGCTCACTTGGCCTGGTGTACAGCCTACGTGGGCGCCGGTATCATACATGGGCGGAAGGGCCTGTCACCCGAACGGCTGGGCTCGACCAGGTGCACAGCGGAGAACGTACATGATTCGCTCCAATGCTGCCGCGGTGCGCTGTCAGTGGGTATGCACGTACAGCATCACCCAGTCTCGCCAGCGCAACTGCAACCGCTACATACCTGTCAACGTCACCTGTCACTCCCATATCCGCTGCTGCGCAGGACTACCTGGACCAGGTCCAGAACCGCACAAAGGAGAAGCGCTATACCTTCGACATCGCGTTCGGGTCCAATGTGAGCAGTGGAGCCGCGTGATCGGAGCCGGGAGGGGGACGCCGCAATGCCCTGATAAGGCCGGCCGGCCGGCCGGCCGGCCGGCTAAGATTTGTGGGGAAAGGATGCTGGTGTGAGGCGGGCAATGCCGTAACGTGCTATAGAGCTAGATGGAGCGCGAAATGGGGAGTCACAGACGCTCCGTCTGTTCACGGTGCCAAGGCGATGCTCCATCCCACCGTTTTCCTCCATCACCACTGTGCAATCACCGCACAGGCCACCAACCGGGACGTATACAACGGTACCGTGAGGGACCTACTCGGTGGCGTGCTGCAGGGCATGAACACGACTGTGTTCGGTAGGTGCTGGGGGGCGCTGGGCGGATGAAGCGGAGGGTGAGGGGTACTGTAAAAAGATGTATTGTAGATGTGCTGAGCGGCAGTCAAGGGACCACGTGCCCAGACGCAGGTGGGCCCAGGCGTGTGTGGCGTGGGCTGCCACGGTGTATTACAGAATGATCCCTGCAACTTGGACAAGGGAGCGGTAAAATGCACCTGAGTAAGCGGCATACCATGAGTTCCCGGAATCATGCAGTGGTTTGTGACCCTGCTTGTGCGTCCATGCTGTGCCCGTAGCCTACGGCGCCACGGGTAGCGGCAAGACGTACACGATGGTGGGCTCTCCCCATGATCCAGGTGCGTGCAATCGTATGACAGTCATGTACGGAAATGCTTGATCCTTTATATGGCACCCATGGGTCGACCACATGTAGAACCCACCACACGACCGACCGCACGCCGCTATGCCCACAAAGCACCGCCAGAGTCCCAAAGTCACATGCTCCCACCTCGGCTCGCTTGCCCGCTTGCCTAGCCATATGCGCACTACCATGGCGCTCATCATCTCTGCCTGCCCGCTCCATGTTCCTCAAACCACAGGCCTGATGGTGCTGTGCCTGGACCAGATCTTTGCGGACCGTGACGCTCATCACCGCGATGAGGACTTTTCCGTCACCTGCTCCTATCTGGAGGTCTATAATGAGGTGCGGGAAGGTCGCCGCGGCGAGGAGGGTGGCTAACTAACTGGGGGGGGGGGGGGCGGCAGCCGGCCAAGTGGAAGACAGAAGGAAGGGGGTCCGCTGCAAGCGGTGTGCGTTGAATTGAGTACAAGTGGCCGCTAGTCGCCTCCGGGCTCAGCACCTAGCAAACCAATGAATGCAAACCACAATGTGCCATTCCCCAACCAGATCATCTACGACCTGCTGGTGAAGAACTCCTCGCCGCTGGAGCTGCGCGAGGACCCGGAGCTGGGCGTGGTGGTGGCGGGGCTGAAGCACATAACCGTCACCAGCGCGGCGGAGATCATGTCACTGCTGGAGGAAGGCAACCGCCGCCGCAAGACCGAGGCCACCGACGCCAACGCCTCCTCCTCGCGCTCGCACGCGGTAGGAGGGCGGGCGTGGCGTTGTGCCGCGGGGACACGACTGTAATGCGCTGCTGCCGTTCTCGTGCTTCTAGGCGGGGCAAGGGTAGAGGCCAGCTAGTTGTGGTGCGGAAGCCAGGGATCAATGGTCGTGCGGCACTGCTGCCGGCTCGTCCTCGCCCTGTGTAGGTGCTGGAGATCACGGTGCGGCGCACTCCCAAGAATCACTACAAGGTGACGCAGCTGCGCGGCAAGCTGAGCCTTGTGGACCTGGCGGGCAGCGAGCGCGCGGCGGAGACCAACAACGCCGGCCAGAAGCTGCGTGATGGAGCGAACATCAAGTGAGCGGTGGAGCTGGTGGTGGCGATAAGTTATGGGGGCAGCCATGCTTGCGGCCCGCTGCGTGGGGCTGGAGGGCGACCGCTCTGACGCAACGTAGTACAGAGTTGTGTCTCAGTCCTGAAGTACCCTGTCACAGCCGGCTCAGAGCAACTTCATAGCTCCACCTGACCCACACCCTACTCGTCTGCCTGCCCTAACCCCCTCCACGTACCTGTTTCCCCGCCACCTCCACCTCCACCACCGCCACCGCGGCCACCACCGCCACCATGGCCACCTCCTCCAGCCGCTCGCTACTGGCGCTGGCCAACTGCATCAACGCGCTGGGCAAGGCCAACGCCGGCAAGGCGGCCGCCTACGTGCCCTACCGCAACAGCAAGCTCACGCGCCTGCTCAAGGTGCGCCGCGGTGGCGTCAGCTCCCAAGCCTGCAGAGGGGGAGGGCGCAATACCCTAGCCAGCCAGCCGACAGCGCGCACCTGCCTGCACCTCATAACAACTCGCAACACGGTAACACCTGGCCCGTGTCCACCATGCTGACCTCCTTCCTCCTCTCGCCCGCCACTCCCCGCCTCCTGCATTCGTTCCCGCAGGATGGGCTGAGCGGCAACAGCCGCACCGCCATGGTGGCCACCGTGAGCGGCAGCAGCGACCAGTACCACCACTCCATCAACACGCTCAAGTACGCGGACCGGGCCAAAGAGATCAAGACGCACGTGGTGCAGGTGGGCAGGCGCAGGGGGCCGGTTGTGTGCGTGTGCATTCCGGGGCCCGGCAGCTCCAGGCTTGCAACTCGTTGCAAGCGACCTCCGTGCTCCGGCTTCGGCCAAACCCTTGCGGCCATTTCTTATAATGCCTGCCCGGCTCCATGCTTCTCAGACTTAAGACGTGCACCGTGTGATGTGCGCAACCCATCCGACCTCATCCCCCAACCCCCGGGCTACACATCGCTACATACCGTAGTGGGCAATATTAGAGTGATACGCCTTTTTCCAAGGAGTTAATGTGCCGAGAATCACTGGATAAGTGACAGTCCGTACGGCATTTTTTCGGCTGTGAGCGGTCTTTCCTATGCAAGTGACAGATTGCAACATCAGGGATTTTTGCCTCATTTGGATTGCCCACAACGGTATCCTTGCATCCCCCACCCCTTCCTGCCACCCGCCCTAACCGCCACCCGCCCTACCCGCCACCCCCACACGCACGCCCCTACCACCAGAACGTGGGCACGGTGGAGAGCCACGTTGCCGACTACCAGCGCATCATCGACAACCTGCAGAGCGAGGTGCAGGACCTGCGCGGCCAACTGGTGGAGCGCGAGGCCGCCACGGCGCGCGCGCCGCCCGGCAGCAGCAAGCCCGCCAGCTCGGAGGAGGCGCTGCTGGTGCTCATCGGCAAGTGAGTAGCGCGGCGGGCAGTGCGGTGCACGGTGCGCAAGCCCGTGGGCAGCCTGCACAGGTCGTGGGACACAGGGTGCATACGCATGGCATGTTGCGGTGTTTGCGTACGTGCCACCTGTCATCACCAAGCGCCGGAAAAAGGCAGTGCTCACTCAGATTTATCAACCGCCGGCAGGCTGGTGGAGGAGATGAACGACAACATCGAGGAGCGCATCAACCTGCAGAAGGCGCTGTTTGAGATTGAGGACGCCAACCTGTACAACAAGCACGAGCTGAGCCAGCTGGATGAGTTCTTGGAGGCGGGTGAGTTGTATTCATCGATTTCATTCAGTTTTGTCGTCGGTGGCGAATGAGTCGCCTGCGTGTCAGTGGGAAGCTTTCACCTGCGCGTGCGGCGCATAGGCGTTGTGGAATGGTTGAAACGAACTGATGAGTTGGTGCGCTTGCTGGGCATGCGGCATTCGTGCACGCGCAGGCAAAGGCAACGCCAAGGACATCACGGAGGCCCGGGAGCGGCGAGCTGAGGTCCTGGAGGTGGGTGGGGCCGGACGAGGGCATTCGGCCATCGGGCTGTGCTTGGCCGCAGTGCCCGTCCACGCACAGGAGCTTGGTAATGGTTTTTCCGCTACCCACCTGCATTTGTGTGTATAATTACACGGCTGTACACTGACCCCGTGGACGCTGACGTTGACGCCTACTACTGCTGCTGCTTTACATTGCAACAGGCCACGCGCGAGAACGACCGGGAGCGCGAGCGCTACAAGTCGGAGATCGCCGCCAACGAGGTGTGTGGGCGGTGGTCGCGGCAGGGAGACAGGAGGCAGCCAGCGCTGGTTTGGTCCCTATCTACCTGGGTCATTATATACAACTAGGAGCTTGCCTGCCCTGCATGTCAATGCCCATCCTCTCCATCTGCTCACACGTGCACATGCCCACATGACAAAGCAACCAACCCGCATCGCACACGCACCTGTGCCCCACGCCTTCCCGCCCCTCGCCCCGCAGGTGGCCCGCAAGGACATCCAGGCGCGGGTGCAGGCCATCGTGGACTCCAACCAGTCCGCCGCCTTCCTCAACCTGCTCTCCACCTTCAGGCTGCAGGTACGCGGAGGTGTACGCGCTGCGGTGCGGTGCGGTGCGGTGCGGGTGCATGCGCGCACAAAAGGAGCCGCGCGGCAGCTGATGGCTCAGAGAAGGATTAGGGAAGATTCTCGCGCCGGAACGGCCCAACTACAACTGTGTGCGCCACCTCCTGTCCCACCCTTTCTCGTCCGTAAACGTTGTTCGCTCCCCCTCCTGGCCCCCTCACCTGCCCCCCTCTCATCCTGCTTGCCTCCCCCCTGTCTGCCTGCCTCATCCCAGGCGCTGCACCTGCAGGAGCTCAAGTTCCAGATGGCGGTGCGCGACCAGATCATTGGCGAGCAGCGCCAGGTGCGCGCGTGCTAGCATAACGGGGTGTAGCGTGTAACGCGTCGCGGTGGGTGCGTGCACAGGAGAAAGATGCATGCCCTCACCGGCCGTAAGTGCGCCAGCACAGCTTGAGGAGGGCGCTAGCAGATCCGGCGGGCGGCTGCACAGTGGCGGGCAGGGCACAATGGCAAGGCCCGACAGGGCGCTAGCGGCCCTTTGCTTGCACCAGATGCAAATCTTCAAATTCATGTCTTGGTCGCGGCTTGCTGGTGGTTGCATGCAGGTGATTGGCAACCTGTGGAAGATTGTGGACAAGTCCGGGTTGCCACGCGAGCGGTGAGTCAAGGCAACATGGAGGCAGAGGGTTGCCGCGCGCCACGCAGGACAGCGCTCGGTAGTGTCGGGCATGCATGTCGGGGACCGGGACCGGACGGCGCCAAGTAACCGCTTTGTACCGCGCACCAGGCTCACACCTCGTGCCGCATTCCACACCTGGCCTTGTTATTCGCGTCCTGTCCGCAACCGCCTGCAGTGTGATGGAGATCGCCAAGGCGGAGGGCATCATCATGGACGGGCTGCAGTTCGGCGGCGGCGGCGGGCCGCCCACCGTGGGGCCCGTGCCCATGGCGGAGGCGCTCAAGGTCCGCGCGGAGGGGGGAGGGGTTGGACAGGGAGGGAGGCGGGGGGGGGGGTCCCGAGCCGGAGCCAGGGCCTGAGCATGGGAGGTTGAGCGGTCGGGTTTAGGCAACGCATGGTTTAGCGCGAGGCTGATGGGGGCGGCGAAGGCTTTGCGCTGACTGAGCCGCCCCCAGGTCGTTGCACGAGTGGTATGCCTTGTGGTAGGTAGTCGGCCTGGGCGCGGCGTGGTGACCTGGTCCGCCCGCGCTGTCCACCTGTCCCCGCAGGCCGTGAAGCAGGAGATGGGGCTCACCGACCTGCGCATCACGCCCGAGATCGGCAACCGCCGCGGCACCGACCGGCAGCTGCGCTACCGTGCGTGGCCCGCCTCCAGCGCTGCGGTGTCAGCAAGCGGCGGCCACTATGATGGCCCGGGCAGCGCAGGGGCCGCCGCCGCGGGGGGCGCGCAGCGCTCCGCGTCTGCGGACGCCTCGCCTTACGCCAGCGGGGAAGAGGGCGACGACAGCGAGGACGACGACCACAAGAGCGTGCGCTCGGACAAGAGCCCGCTGCGGATGCGGGCAGGGCCCGGGGGGCACCACCACAAGCACCACCCGCACGTGCACGCACACCAGCCGTCCAGCAAGGGGGGAGGGGCAGGGGAAAAGAAGCGGCAGGGCGGCAACGCGGCTGCTGCCGCGGTTGCAGCGGCAGCCGCCGCAAGAGCAAACGGCGCCGCGGCAGCGCCGCGGCGGTCACGGATACCCGGCGCCGGCGGTGCCCCGGCCGCGCGCCAGATTGACCTTGCGGACGCCGCCTTTGCGCCGCAGCCGCCCGCCAGCTCGCTATCGGGTGCAGCGGCCCCCTCGCGGCCGGTCGAGCGGATCAAGTCGGGGCGACGGGCGGGGCAGCACAAGGCGGCGCTGCCAGCGGGTGACCTGGCAGAGCTGCCGGCGGTTATGGCGGGGCTAGCAATAGAGCCTGTAGGGCTGCCGCCGCGGGCCGGGGGGCGGCTGTCGGACGCGGGTGGCGGCGGCGCGGGGCTGGCGCTGGGGGCGGCGCGGCGCGCGGGGGCAGGCGTGGCGTCTGCGGGCATGGACTTTGAAGGGGTGCAGCTGGAGGGGCGGGGGTACGGCCGGCGGCGGCACACAGTGGCGCACGGCGGTGGGCACGAAAGCGGCGGGCCGGACACGTCCGACGAGGCGCCGGAGTTCTCGGTGAGTGGGCGTGCGCTGGCGGGATTGGTGTTTGGGGATGGTAGGGCTGTAGTTGCAGCGGTACTGGGGGTGGCAGCACTGCAGCAGCCCTGAGGTTGTCTGAGCTTGCCGGGCGCTAACCCTGTGCTCGCCTGTTCTTTACCGCACAGGGCCCACAGCGTGTGGCTTCAGACGTGGGGCGAAGCGAGGCAGCCATGCCGGCGCCACCACCCCAGCCGCCCCTAAACGAGCGGTTAGCCCGCTTCAAAGGCCGCCTCAGCAACGCCGCGGCCATTGCGGCGGCGCCGCTGCCCGGTGACCTGCCGATGGGCCACCCGCCTCCTGTTGTGGCAGGCGTGGGCATCAGCGCGGGCCGCCGGTAAGATGCGGTGATCCGACTGTATGATGATGTGCCCTTTGCATTGGAGCGTGTGCTCGTGCGCAAGGCATGAGGTGTTGTGGAGTGGTGTTTTGATGAGAGGTATGCTAACTGCTGACGTTGTATGGCAATTTCTTGACAAGTGCATGCGTTTTGACTAGGACATGATTTTGATTAATGCGGCTGGACCGGACCGCATAATTGTCTCCTTGCTGGATACGGTAACTACCTAACCAAGTACTGGCGTCGTTCGCGTTGTGCATGTGCAGTGCATGTTCACATGCAAAGAGGTGGTGTTCAAGTGCATAAGGTGTCACAAATAGATGTACGGCTTTCTTCCAGGGCAACATGGGTCTCTTGCGGGTACTGCTTTGGTTGCTTCCTAGACGGGTGCATTGTCTCTCTCTTTCTTAGCTCTTTTCATAGTTCCCTTGTTCATAGTTCCTTTTCGTGACAATTTCTTGCATGGGCTTGACTATGAATCTCTATGCCAACGAGGTCCTTAGCCTGTAAATGTATTCGATAGGTCCATAGTCCGTAGAGCTCTGTTCAATCGGTACTCGCTTTTACAGGTTACAATCCGAAGCCACAAATCCCGTTCGAGTTTAAGCAACGTATTTCCAAAGTCCGACACAGTAGCCTCTAGATGGGGGAGTCGGGGGCGCCACACCTAGAACCCACGAGCGTGCTTCCTCACACACACCGAGACGCGCACATGGATAGCCCTGTCTTTGCATCAAGAGCAAACGCGTGACCAATATGCACCTTACCCATTTACCCCACCTCTGATAGCCCGCCACATCACTGCCCCCCACTCGCCGAACGCACCTCATGTGCTCACGCATCCTGCTCCAACGCCCTCCTTTCCATGCTCGTTTTAGCCCCCATTCTTAACAGCGTAACTCAATGGATCCTCCATTGCATCCCTTGGCCAAAGCCTATTTTAGCTAGCTCTGCGGCATCGCGCCCGGGACGCCGCTTCTCACTTTTCACACCAGCCAGCAGCCTCCACATGACTTTGAAGCATTTACGCCAGCAGCGCCTTGACACCCGACACAATGTCACCCTGCTTCACAATGGACTCGCCCACCAGGATGGCGCCGCAGCCCGCCTGGCGTGAGGGCGAGGGCAAGGAAGGGTGGGTGTGCATGTGTACATGGGGTTTGTAGGAAGCAATTACCGTTTTGTGTGGGTGGATCTCGCATGGTTCGACACCTCAAACCGCAACAGTTACAACTCACCAGTCACCACAGACTCTGTCATAACTCAGCCTTGCGCCGTAGACCTTCCTCCCCTACCCCACTCCCCACCACGCATGCCCACAGTCTGGAGACACACGCACCTGTTGTACGAAGGCCACGTCCTCAGGCGTAAAGATGCCGCTCTCACCCACCATGGTGATGCCGCGCTCCTTGACCTGACGGCGTTTGGTTCATGGGTTGGTTGGTGGATACCGTTAGCGCGCACGGGAGGAGGGGAGATCATTGTAATCCCAGGCGGATCAAAAATGCAGGAGTACCCGACGATTAGGCGGTTGAGGTCCAGAGACGGACCCAGGATGACACGAGCATGGCCAGCCTACCAATTACGTAAACTGCCCAGGCGCAGTGTTGTGAATCAACACACACACGCACACGCGCACCTGCTTGCCCCACTCGCTCTCCATGATGCGCTTGGTGACGTTGAGGTCCACCTGCGGCAGTGTTATGCGGGCAGCGGTAAGGCGGGTCAGACTTGAGTGCACGTCTTATCCACTACATCTTTCACCTGCCCCTTGCCTGCTCCTCCAAGCCGCTCCCTGCCCTGCACTCCGGACGGACTCCTGCTCCTCCCTAGCTCCTCATCCCCCCCCCGCCTCCACCTGTGCTGGCTTGCTTCGTTTGTTTTGGTTTTGCTTGGGTTGGTATTGCGCCACACCCTCCTCCCCCGCCGCATCCACGCGCCTGCCTACCTTGAAGGTGCCCAGGTCGCGGTTGTTGATGCCCAGCAGGTGCTTCTCCACGTCCGGCAGCTGCAGCACACGCGCCAGCTCGCCCTCCGTGTGCACCTGCGCAGACGGGGTGTGGTGGTGGTGGTGGTGGGGGCGGCACGGCGGCGGGAAGGGAGGGTGTTAGAAAGACGTGAGGGCAATGCAGTAATTATGCAGATAATGCCAACCCAAGCTATGCTCTACCTACCGCACCCCTGGGTTCCTCAACTCACCCACCTCAATCCTCTTCCCGCCTCAGCCTTTCCACGCCACCGCCCGCCCACCCCCTTACCCCACGCGCCGCCTGCCGCCCACGTGCCACAAACGCCACCCCGGTTGTTCGCTTCTGGCTCCTGGACTGAACTACCCCCAGTCTGCCACCGCCCGCACCTCGATGAGGCAGGTCATGCCCAGGTTCTGCGCCGCCTTCATGAAGTAGGCCAGGTCGGCGTTGGGCAGCACCGCCGCGATCAGCAGGATGGCGTCGGCGCCGCTGTGTGTGTGTGTGTGGGGGGGAGTAGTTCATTCCAGAAACCAAAAGCGAAACGACCAAGAGAACCCAAACCAACCAGCCCAACCCAGAGCGCGGAGGTGGTATGGCCTTAACCTTTAGGTCTCGGGCGCCCTTGAGCCTTGAATCTTCAGTCTTGTCGTCGGTGTTGTCGGTAGTCATGGATGGCACCCAGGCTCGCGCGCGTACAGAACCACCCCGTTATCTAAATTTCGCGATACAATCGCGATACTCACCTGCTTGATACCAGAGCAATGCCGGCGCCGTGATGTGAGCGCCGGCCACGGAGGCGTACATGCGGGAGGGTTGCAGGGCAGTGTTGCGTAAGTAAAGCACAAGAGCGGGAGGAGACTGAACCTAATCCTAAAGCCTAAAGCCTAAACTAGTGCGCGCGAGCCTGGGTGGAAAGAGGTGAGGGGGGCCGTGCGCGTGTTTGAGAGAAGAGAGTTGTGATGACAGCCATACGGTAGACAGAAGCATGCCGGCAGTGTGCATGCACTCGTGCACTGTTATCAGTAACCATACCGGTACATCCTGTCCCGACGCATCTCTCGCATCACGCAGCCGTATCAATCCACCAAACGCAATTGATGATACATCGCGCACCTGCGCACACACCCAGGGTCGCAGGCTGCCCTACAACCGCTCCCCCCCAAAGCCCCCCCACCCCAATGCAATGGTCGCTTTGGTTTCTGGAATGAACTACCCCTGCCCCCACACCTGGCGCGGGCCTTGAACACCTGGTAGGCCTCCACGATGAACTCCTTGCACAGCAGCGGGCAGGTCACGCCGGCGGCGCGGATCTTGGTCAGGTTCTGGAACGAGCCCTGTTAGGAGAGGAGACGGTAGTCGGCAAGGCAAGGTGTGCTGTGACCGTGCGAGTGTATGCTGGTGTATCACTGCAAACCGTCCGCCAGATCAACCACTTCCGTATCCTGGTGCCACACTGGTGCCACACTGCACCCCATCCAAGCCGCCTCCACACCGGCACAGATGCATGCACGCACGCACCTGGAAGAACTTCTCATCGGTGAGCACCGATAGACAGGCGGCGCCGCCCTGCTCGTAGGCCTGGATGAGGGGGATGAGGGGCCACAGCAGCGCAGGGCCAGGGGCACGTGGACGCAGGCGCAACGCAGCAAGCGGCACCGGAGGCTTGCAAGGATATGCAAGGATAGAAGCTGTGTAGTGTGCGCTCAACATCGTGTCGGACTATTATCCGCCTACCCGACCACAGCGCGTCCAGTCGCCCCCCCCCCCATACCACGCTTTGGTTCCTGGAATAAACTATCCCCCCCATACCACGTCCTCGCTCTGGGTTTGCGGGTCTTGTGGGCTGGCTCGGGTTCCCTCGGTTGGTTTGCTTTGGTTTCTAGAATGTACTACCCCCAAACCCCCCATCCTCAAGTTGTCCTTGCTAGCCCTCAGCCGACGTAGCGCCTTGGCCCCCTCACTGCCGCCAAAACCTTCCCCGCCCACACTCCTCACCCGCCAGCATCCACCCTACCAAGCCGCCACCCTGCCCTGCATCTTTACACCCACCTTGGCGATGCGCACGGGGTCGAAGTCGGGCTGAATGACGCCCTTAGAGGGGGAGGCCTTCTTCACCTCAGCGATAAGGCCGGGCCGGCCTGAAGGGCGTTCGGGTAAGGGCGTTTGGAGGGTTAGAATGGCAGGTTGGTGTTGCGGCTAGAATCCTATAATGCGATGTCGACGTGGCGTGTCACGTGTACACAATCCGTAATGCCACCACGCGGCGAAAAACACGTGCGCGCATCTGGTCTACAGCTCGACACGCGTCCCATCCAGCATCCCAACGCCCTGTTCCCCGCTCCTCCCCCATCTGTCCGCACATCTTCATCATATATCCCCAACCCAACTTCCCGCACCGATGATTCCGCCATTGGGCTGGTGGTAATGCCTGCTGACCAGTTACCAACGCACCCGTCTCCTTGGCCTTGGCGGCGATGGCGGCCCGGAAGTCGCGCGGCGGGTCCATCTTCTTGGCGAGGCTCTGCAGCAGTGCCAACGGCTGCTTGTCACGCATTACCTCCACCTCGCGAGCCTTCCACCTGCAGGTCCAGGCACCAGGCACAAAATTACAAACACACACAATGGGGCGCAGGTATGGGGGCGGGGTGACAAGTGAAGCAAAAGGGTTGGGCCATCGGCACGGTGGCTCGTGTGTGCGTCGCAGCTGGAGACCGCAGGTGGACAGGGCGCTATGTGAGAGCGGTGCGGATGCAACGGCAGCCACTGCGCAGGCTCAGGTCCCCGGAAGTGCAAAACCCCTCCGTCCCACGGCTGTCCATGCGCTCGTAAGGAGCAGCCTGCTGTGCAAGCGGGCACACAACCAGACAACCGACATCACATGGCGGGGCGCAAATGGCCCCGCCACTCGCCCTTTACATGTAGCAGCTATCGTCGCACTCGTAGAGTGCCTTCCTCGCGCACGCAGTTCCTCCCCACCCCATCTAGACTGCCACCGTGTCCAAACCAGCACAATGTCCTGCCCCTGCCTCTTTCCGCCTGCCCCTGCCCTCCTTTCCCCTCCGCCGTACCCCCCCTACACTACAAGTGCCCATTCTTTGCCCCAACTGCCCCCATGATTGGATCCTAGCTGCCCCTTGCAGTACCCACCACACGATCTCCTCCAGGATGTTCTGGGGCTTGTTCTCATCCGGCAAGCCGCCCACGCGGAAGGCGTGCGGGCCGCACCTGCAAACATAATCGATGCGTGGGGCTGTCAACACGCAACACGCACCCACTCCAGCTGACTCTAGTTGGACACCCCGGTGTCCCTAGAGCGCCCCTCGGCGCCCCCCGAATCCTCCTTTGCGCGCCACGTGGCAGCCAGCTGAACTCACGGCTGGGTCTCCACACCGTGGGGAGGGCGACGACGGATGGTGACCTCGCCCGACATCTGCATGTATGCGCGACCCAGACCGATTCAAGTCCATTGCTTTTAAGAGACGGCATCAAACGCGCAACGGCAAATCTGGGCTTGGCGTCTAGCACGCCTCGATAAGAAATGCGAACTCGTCGGCGCGAAGCACGTCGCATCGCCGACTGCTCACCGCGGTCTGAGCAGAGCAAGTTACACGCACAGTGGACCTGGTAGCGCGGCGAGCCGGACCAGCGCTCGCAGCCGGGCGCTGCTTCAGCATCATCTTTCTCCTGACACTGAACGTACACTTCGTAAGCAACTAATGTACCTCTAGGTTCAGCTCTACAAGTGCGCGTCACCGAGTCAAATGAACTAACCCACGATTGGGAGTTGCCAATCGGTATTGGTTTCAATCAGTTCTTCAGAAAGAGACATAATGTAACCTGAACCCTGAGCTGTCAAATTTATTTGCCAAATATAGAAATGAAGAAGCAAACTTATGCAAAAGGCCATCGCGGCAAGGCGCGCTTGCAGGACACAAGCCAGGAGCTGGAGAAGTATTTCAAAAAGCTATATGGGCCACGGTGCGTGAATGGGTGAAAGGAGGTCGGAGTTGGGCTGCAGCTGTCAACCTGGGTGCCGCCGTCGAAGTCCTTCTCCACCGGAAAACCCGCTCCGGCGACCCCTCGAGCAGCCGCCGATGGTCCTCATGCAACGAACCAGTCACGGTCATCCACGTTTGACATTTGCGTTCATTTTGTGCAGGTGGCCGGCGCTGCAGACAGCGCTGCTGAAGCCCACCCTGCACGCGGCGGTGGCCAACTCCTTTGTGGGCACGCCAGCCGACTCGGGCGATGCAGCCACCGCAGCAGCTTCCAGCTCCGCCTCCTCCATCTCTAGCGCGGCGGAAGCCGCCAGCCTAGTGCCCCTGCTGCGCCTGGGAGGCGCGCTGCGCACACTGCGGCGCGGCCCGGGCACCAAGCCCTCCAGCCCCTACCCGCCGCCGCCGCTTGACCCCGGATCTGCGCTGCGGTGCTGGTACTGGATGGACCTGGCATCGGTGCTGCCGGTGCTGCTGATGGCGCCGCGCAGGGGCCACGTCACATTAGACATGTGCGCCGCGCCGGGCGGCAAGTCCTGCCTGCTGGCCCAGCGGCTGTTTGGGCCCGGCGCCATGTTGCCGCCCACCACCGCTCCGGCAGCAGCAGCAGGACCCGCAGCAGCAGCAGCGGCGGCGGAGGCGCCTGCGGTGTCAGTACCGGTGGCAGATCCATCTGCGCCTACAGGTAATGGCAGCGGGAGAGAGGCTGGCGCAGAGGCATCAGCATCTGGGTCAGCAGCGCCGGTCCTGCCTGCGCCACCGCTGCCACGGCTGCCGCTGGGCCCTGGCAAGTTGGTGTGCAACGAGCCGGACCGGCAGCGGCTGGGGCGGCTGCAGCGAGTAATTGAGGAGTACGTGCCCCCCACCGCCCGCGCGCACATAGAGGTGGGTGAAGGCGGGCAGGTGAAGGCAGGCGGGTGAAGCCCGACTTCAAGATGTGGGGGCTGGGGCCACGTTGGTTAGGGGCCGTGTGGGCCGGCTTATAGATTCCATGCCATCCTGGATACAGTATACGGTACTGTAACGGGGCCCTTGTCCCGTCGTTCGCCCCGCGACCCCTTTGGTACTGCTTTGGTACTGCTCCATGTTTCTAATTCCCATGCGCCATATATGGGCGCCGCCAACATGTGCCACCCACAATCCCCACTGCTGCTGCTGCTGCTGCTGCTGCTGCTGCTGCTGCTGCTGCTGCTGCTGCCACCGCAACCGCCGCCGTCTGACGTCCAGACGCTCAACTACGCGGGCCACACCTACTGGGGCCGCAACCAGGGCGCCAGCTATGACCGCGTGCTAGTGGACGCGCCCTGCTCCTCAGACCGGCACGTCATGCAGGTGCGTGGGGGGCGGCAGGAGGGGAGGGGGCGGTCAGGGGCGCACGGCACACACGGTGTCGTGGCAGGAGAGGAGGTATGGGTTCACGGTCATCCATGCCCGAAAACAGCTGCGCTGCGAGGGGAAGCAGCAGCCGCATGTGCGACCTACTGTATGTCACCGTAGGTCGTGGGGAGCTTAGGCGTGGGGAACTTAGGAACATCATTCAGTATGATACTTTTTGGGGCGACTGGCTTGGGAAAATAGAAGGCAAATCTTGTGTACAAGTCCTGACGAATAACAGACTGGCCACCCTTGCAGCAAAGTGATTTTGCAAGAAGAGCTGGCCGCGTGTTGTGTGCAAATATGGCTGGTCTGTCTTGCGCCCTGCACGGCTATCAAGGCATCATAATCCCGCGCCGCCCCAAAACCGCGCAGCAAGCTGCCACCACCGCTCGCGGGGTTATCTCGGCATCAGAATGGAGCCTAGACGGCTGCAAGCGCATCGCGGACGAGCAGCTGCAGGTTGGTCCTCGAATGAGAAAGATGCCCTAGCTTTAGCGGCAGATAGGAAGGCGGGGTTGTGGAGGAGGGCACATGCACGCGGCAGAACGCAGCGTCCGGCGGGGGCCGGAAGCAGGCCTTGGTTGGCAAGGGATGTGTGAATAGGCTCAGGGTGCGTGTGCAGGGCGGGACAAGCAGTGCGTCACGACGTGCGCATGTCCAACCTGAAGATGCATATCTGTTGTTTTTCCTCCTGGATGGTCTCTGCTTATTCTTGGTGCAACCCCGCAGTCATTTCACACAAACCTACCTAACTTATGCCTTCCTGCCGTCTCGCGACCCTCCCATCCCCTCCTCCTACCCTGCAATTGGCATCAATCCCCCATCTCGCCCTCCACCTCCACCTCCTCTGCCCTGCCCGCAGCTGTGCCTGGCTGCCATGCGCGCGCTGCGTGTGGGCGGGCGCCTGGTGTACTCCACCTGCTCCATCGCCGCCCTGCAGAACGACGAGGTGGTGGAGCGCCTGCTGCGCCGCTGCAATGCCGGCGGGGCCGTTGGGGCGGCGGGATCCGCAGCGCTAGCTGGAGCTGCTGCAGGCGGTGGCGGCGCGGCCAGGGTGCTACCAGCGCTGGAGGTGCTGCGGTCGGAGCTTGCGGTGGTGACGGCCGGAGGGAGAGCTGCGGCCGGGGGTGCAGCTGAAGGGGTGGAGTCAGGGTGCGGAGCGGGGCAGGGAGCTCCTGACTTGGAGGCGGTGTTTGCAGAGTGCGTCAAGGTGATGGGCGTGGAGGTCACACGTCACGGCGCCATCTGCTTGCCGGACCGCGGCGGCTGGGGGCCCATCTACGTGGCTGTGATCGAGAAGACCGGCGAGCTGGTGGCGGCGGGAGGGACCGGCGGCGGGGGGCTGGTGGCGGGCATGGAGGCACTGCTGCGGCCACGGCCGGAGTCGGAGGAAGAATCAAATGAGGACGAGGAGGAAGAGGCTGAGGGAGAGGGGGACGCAGCCGAGGCGACTGGTGAGGTGGCCTGAAGTGTCTTGCATGGGGTCCACCACACACCGTGCAATGGGACAATCCCAAAAATGATGCTGCCGTGGAGAGATAGCGGAAGGGGGTGCCATAGAGGCTATGGCCGGAGGCAGTAGGCGCTGTGCACGCAGGCTTCAGGGCTACTGCCGTGGATGTGTGTGTTGCCTAGCATGCCCATGCCGTCGACAGTTCCACTGACGGTGTGGACGCACGCCCGGTAGGTGGACGTATACAGTTGTATGCTTAATGCCCAGCGGCCAGCGCCCGCAGAAAGGAGGGAGATAGAGTTGTACTGTTGTAGAGAGTGTAGAGACCAATCAAATCCACCCCTGATCAAATCCGAACCAAGCGGAGCCCAGGCAGGCGGAGTGCGGGGGAGGGGAAAGAGGCGGGTGGGGGGGGGGGGGGGCGGGGGGTAGTTCATTCCAGAAAGCAGAAGCGAAACGACCGGGGGGGGGGGGCGCGGTTGCGGTTACCAGCCCAAACTAAACCAATCTAAAGGAAGCGGAGTTAAGCAGTGCAGTCAAGGCGATACAACAAAATACTCATTAGGTTGAAGTAGTCGGGGGGGGGGGGACCGTAGTTGTGATTGCGTAGTTACAAGAGAGGACACGCCGAGCTTGCAAGCGCGCAAGGGGCATACACGGGCCCTGGGCTGACAAGCCAGAGGGATCCACCCTGCGACCGGAAACCACCGCCAGGTTTTACTGCCCATTCTCAGGTCCTTAGTTCGGCAAGCAACTCCACGCACAGTGTGTCAAAACCAAGTCAGACACCCGGATGCATGACCCATCCCAGCCACACCGTACAGCTCAAAAAAAAGCTTTCTCATTGCAAGTCCAAGAAGCAATGCTTCAGTTTTTTTATACTTCTTCCTTACAGAATTGGACGGAGGCAGACGCACTGCCCCCGTGCTGCTGGGCAAGGAGCCCCAACACAGCCTGGACCCAAAGACCAGAACCCTGACAGGTTCAATTCTGTAAGGATGAAATATCAAAATATCTTGGTATCTGAGTGTGCTGATCCTCGGCTTGGCCAGGCCCATGAGTGGGATGAGGGCTGGCCCACGGGAGATTACCGGGGCGAGGGCCCGAGAGTGTGGCGAGCCGAGCTGCTGCCGATTGAGCATGCATGTGCACGTACGTGCAGGACGCCGCCGCAGCCCGCCGGCCGTACGTTGCCATGCCGCACATAGCACGATTATATTGGCAGGCATTCATGTAAATCTTGATGCATGCAACAATCTGAAGCGATGATGCGTGAATAACGTGTGCCCTACGTCAGTGTTTAGGCCCCGAACCCGACTGGGCCCCGTGCGTAACCACGTGCGGCCCAACCACGGCGGGGGGGGGGGGGGGGGATGGCAGCGGCAGGGGTGGTGACGGGGGCGGTAGCGCCAGCCACCCAACTCGACCCGGCTGGACTCAAACAGAGCTCCAGGGTAAGTTGCGACCGGTTGCGACCGGCCCGCACATGGCGCGCGGCGCGCGCGGTGCTCGCCGGAGCCAGCCAACACCTGGGTCCCGCACGCTTGGGCGCGGCCAGCGGGCCAGGGGGACAAACGGGCCCAGAATGACAGTCAGTGAGTCTGCATGTACATTGCGCATATGATCATCTTGTAAGAATATCACACATTTGATTGCAGGGGAGCCGTCCAGTTTAGCGATATGGACATGCGCGCGGCTTTTGTCAGGCTGGCTTAATTTCATCCGCACACCAGCATCTTCACGGTGGCTGTTGGCAAGGTTTATGGTGTGACAACAACACTGAGTGCCAGGCGAGTGCCTCCCAACCGCTGGGCAAAGAGACCCGAAGCAGCCTGGTCTTGGAGACCAGAATCCCGACAGGGCAAGAAGAGAAGAGAAGAGAAGAAGTCTGAGACAAACCACCTGAAAACCCAAAACCACCTGAACCAAAACACCTACCGCCACCCCGTCCCACACCCACCCACCCCACCCCGACCCGGCAGACAGAGCAGGAGGCTGGCCCCCCCGCCCCCCGGTAGGGGTTTCCACAAACACCACCAGACCTAAGCCAAGCAACCCCTACACCAAAAGCCAGAGGGCAAGCACCACCGGCAGAGACGCACGGTGTAGTCCGCCAGGCTGATGCCTGCCACCCGACAGTGCTCCGGGTGCGCCACTACCCCAGCCTCCGGCGCCAGGAAGTACGGCGCCCGAGGCCACGCCCCCACCCGCTCCCCTGGCGCCGCTGTATCATAAGCCGCCCGCTCGTCAAAGGTCCACAGGTGCCGCGGCTTGCGGTGCTGCAGCACACAGGCGGGCTGCCACACCGTGTCAATAGCGGGCGGTGTCACGCCCGGCCCGGGCTGCAAGAGGCGCCCGGTGTAGTGGACGTAGGACACAGCGCCGGTAGCGCTAGCCACCCACAGCTGGTCCTGGCTAACCCGCCACTGCGGGGGGCCTGCCGGCGGCTGCGTGGCTGGCGGTGCCGGACGCAGCTTTTTTTTTTGATACTTCTTCCTTACAGAGTTGGACGGAGGCAGACGCACAGCCCCCCTGCTGCTGGGCATGTAGCCCCAACACAGCCTGGACCCGAAGACCAGAACCCTGACAGGGCCAAAAGAAAGAGGAAAGAAAAGGAAAGAGCAAAAAACCCTGAGGGCGCGCACGCACAGGCGCCGCCTCTCCAACACCTAAATGGCGCGGCAGCAGGTGCCGATGGCTCCTCAGAGCCTACCCAACTGCCCATAAACGCCGAGCCCGACTAGCCCGACCATGGCCACAGTAAGCCGCGCGGCTACCCCCTCACCGCCACAGAAACCACGACCTGCACACGCCTAAAAGGGCCACACCTAGACACCTAGCAGCCCCACCGCACCACACACCCAGCGGTTAAAACCGCTCTACACCCCAACCGGCAGCGCCGCACAGCACCACAACTGGCAGCAACGCACACCAACCCCTCTCCCTCCTGCCCAGCAGAACAAACAAAGACAGACAACAGAGCTCTCCAGTTGCCAGGCCCAGAGCTCAGCTTGACGGGTCTTGAATCTTATCCAGAGCTCTCCAGTTGGCAGGCCCAGAGCTCAGCTTGACAGGTCTTGAATCTTGGCCAGAGCTCTCCAGTTGGCAGGCCCAGAGCTCAGCTTGACGGGTCTTGAAACTTGTCCAGAGCTCTCTTTTTTTGATACTTCTTCCTTACAGAGTTGGACGGAGGCAGACGCACTGCCCCCCTGCTGGCAGCTCTCCAGTTGGCAGGCCCAGAGCTCCAATCCTACTAATCCTACACCCCTGAAACTTCCTGTACCGCCTCCACCTTAGGGCGCCTGCACCGGTGATGAGAACGTCAGCTTCAGGCGCAGCTGCGGCGACCCACCGTCCACTTGATCCACTTCACAAAGGGCCCCACTCGCCGACCAGATAGCCACAAAGCGCTCCAGCTTGGCGGCTTTCAACTGCGCAGTGAGCAGCTGAACTTTACTTTACTTTACTTTACTTTACTTTACTTTGCTTTCCTTGCTTCCTATTTCTGCTATTCCTTTCTCTTGCTCGCAAAGAACATCTTACGTCGACGTTTCTTTTCGGGGTCCTTTATTCCCTGTGTAGCATTCCAATTGCTTTTTTTAGCAATATGATGCTTTATCCTGCTCCCGCAAGAGAGGGGAGGCCTAGGCGTCGGCTCCCTCCGTGAAGAGTATGTGCAGCGAGCCACACGGCTACTCATGATCTCACTCAACGACACGGGCCGCCTCGGAGTTGTCACGCGCCGCCTTCTGCACCTCCAAGCCGCGCACGCAGGTAGCGACCTCCCGCTGCATGACATGAGACGGGCAGGGCAATTCTTCGTCACCCTCAAGCAACTGACCCTCCTACAGGAACACGGTCTACTCGCTATGCTACAAGGCAAAGAGTTCTCCGCAGCCATGCCAGCCCTAGTAGCAAAACTCCGCGCTGCCGAAGCGGCCACCCCACCATACCTGCGCGCAGACTGGGTCAGCCCCTTAACCGTTGATCTAGGCGTATGCCTGGCAGACCTGGTGGATGCAAACACAGGGCGTCACCTCATCGACACCACGCAATTGGACAGGCGCTTCCCGAAAGGCAGGGTCAAGGATCGCCATAAGCGCGCCCTTAACCGCCTCACCCATGCCCTGTGCACCCCCGCGGATCCAGCCCCCAGGCCGACCAGTCTCCAACCCCTGCCCGCGCACATGCGCGCCCTGCCCGCAGGTGTCACGAAGGCCGACCTCACCACAACCGGTGTCCTGCCAAAACCCGTACCGCAACGTACGCTCACCTCCCTACTAGCTAGCTGGCGCCCCACGACGTCGCGCAGAACCGATGCACCGGCGCGCCCATCCCTGGATGTCCTGCAGGCGGGGCCAAAGCGAACGGCGAAACAGCGTCACACCCAATTCATAAAACAGGAGACGCGCACAACCAACCCTGAGGTCCAAGCCAACGACGCCGCCCTACCCGGCCGCACCATGCAATACCCCACTGACCCCTCAAAGGACCTCTCTTTCTACATGCATGCAGCGCATGAATTCGGCCCATTAGCCCACAAATGCACAACCCTTGGAACCACACGATGGACCGGCAAATGGCGTGTCCCGGCCCGAACAATCCCGAGTTACGTCACGGTGCAAGGGCCCCCCACCCAAACCATACACGCCCTACTCACCTCCCGCCCCACCCAAGCGCCCACCGTCCCGACCCAACAGCGCTTCCAGCTACCGGAAGGACACCCCACTACTCCACCTCCAGCACCCACAAACACGTACCCCCTTAGCCGCCGCAAACGCCACTCCAACCCCGTCCGCTGCCCACACACTCACCACGCAGCACCACCGGGGCAGCTCGCCAGAGCCACCAGACCCCGCCGCCGATGTGCAGCCGTGCAGCCCGGCTACCGACCTGGATGGCGCAAAGCCCGAGACGTTGCACTCAGCGGCAGGCTCCCCCAATCGGACACGGGGGTGACGGCAGCACAACACATGACCGCCCACCTGTCCAATCGAGACGACGTCATCGCCGCTATTGTTAGCGGCCCCATGACCCACAAAACCATTGCGCCCCCACCCAAGAGCAAACGAACACGCGACCCACCACCTGCGGAGCCGCCGTGGGCCGACCGATGCCGCTACCGGGTCCGCTGGCAACCAACACTAACCACTGCCGGCATACTTCACGCCTACAAGTTGCAAAATTACACGGCTGTCAGCACCTCCAAACCTTCGTGCATGTTATGGGGACAAGGCATCAGGCGCTACATGACACATGTGCAGTGGGCTGAGACAGAAGACCCATTATCCACGCTATCCCAGAACCCCGGCTGGGCTGCCGCGCTCGCACGTTACAAAATAGCGCAAGCCGCGGATACCCCTCCCGCCCCTCCCCCCGCCTCTGACACCCACCTCACCGACAAGCAGCGCCAAGGCCGATGGCGCGACCCAGGACCCAGCGTAGCCGCACGTAAACGCGCCATCCTCCGGACGTGCGCCATCGACACGAAACCCTGCAACCCGGACACGGACATACACCCGACAGGCCAGTACCGTGTTCAAATGGGCATGCGTGAGCCGAGCCCTACCCAGGGCGCAACCCCCACCACTAAAACAGACCCAGATCTCACAGCCCGAGTGTACGGCCCAGACGGGCGGTGCGTCGGGGCAATAAGCGCAGACCGGCTTGCCCTCCTACATGCCCGATACCTAGAGTCCAACCCCGGAATGCCCCCAGCAGCGCTAGCGGCCGCACTCGCCTCTCTCCTCACTCGCTACCGCCCTAGTAAGCGGCGCAAGGACGGTTCGACCAACCCAGCACACGAAGTCACTCTATGCCCGGGCCTCCTGTCGGCGCTTATATCACACCTACGCTTTGAGTCCGAAGCGTTTGCCTCCCCCCTAAACGCACACCCTGACATCCCCATTTACTACACTTCGAAGCCCGAAGACGCCGCCTTTGGAGCCCACCACGACTGCTTCAGCCGTCCCCTCCACGGCATAACTCTTGTCCACCCACCCCCACAACCAGAATACGCTAACCTGGCCGTTGCATGGGCGGTCATCAGCGCAGAAGCAGCAGACGCCGGCGCGCCACACTTGTCAGTGGTGGTAGTGCCCCACGGTGACACCAGCGGCTACACGTCCTGGCTCCAGCACCCCTTGGTGCACGAGCTGGGGCACATTAAACGGTCACACGCCTGGGCCAGCATGGCATCTGGCATGGGCCAACCACAGGAGCTCCCAGCACACCGACACGGCCTCCACATCCTGTGCGTGGCAAACGAACAGGGGCGCGCACGGTTGAACCAAGCCCTGGCAGACGGACTGGCAGTCGCCTTGTCAGACGCCCTGGGCCACACGCCACCTCCGGCCGCCCTCAAAGCCCAACCCTGCCGGGACACCCCGAAACCCTGGCCCAAAACCCCGCGAAAACTAGAGCGCCGCATACACAGCAGCGCAACGCCGCCCCCACCGACTCCCCGTGATACGCTGGTGCTCCCGACACCAACTGAGCTCGCCACCCTCTACCGAGCTACCATACCTCCCGCGCACACGCAAGGTGCGGCCGTCTTTACCGACGGAAGTAAGGTGCCCCACACACGCGAATACACGGGTTTAGGAGCGGCGGTCTGGGACGCAACCGAGGACCGGGCTACGCACATTGACGAGGATGTCGCCTTTGATACACCACTCAGCACCATTCTCCGGTGCGAATCCTCAGCCATACGAACAGCTCTCAGCCTCCATCGCGACACCTCCCACCTGAGGATTTACACCGACAGCCTTGTCAGTCTGTTCATCCTTCGCCGCGCCATAATGGAACCCGAGTCGCTCCACGTTAGCAAACACCGCGAAATGTTCGGGGCCATCGTTGACCTCCTCGCCGAGCGGGGCATAGCTGGGCATAAAACGCGCTTCTACCACGTACGCTCACACCAAGACGACACCTGCGTTGGTAATCAAAAGGCCGACGAAGCGGCACAGGCCGTGGCGACCAGAGAGGTTCAACCAGACGTTTCAGAAACAGTATACTCGCACCCATTTGAAAATCTGGAGGGTTGGGTGGCCAAGAAAGAAATAGTGGAACGCAACGGGAACATGGAGGAGCGGTTATTATACGCCAACGACCTCAATCGCGACCTGAAAAAGATGGCCCGCTCCTCTACAGCCAATGGATACACCAACTCAGGCGTATACGCACAACTATGGGAAGATGCTAGACAACACATCGATGAACGATATGGGCTGGACTTGTTCGATGCATGCTCCTTTGAAGAAGCTCGTTGTGCATTTAAGTATCGCTGGGGCCTCTCGTGGAACGCTAAACGGGCTGCTCGTGTAAAACATCCCATGCCTGGCTGCGCGGGAGGCGAATGCCCCCTGTGCCGTGGCGACGACGGTGGCTCCCACATTCTGGGTGGCTGCACTCACCGACGGTTGAAGGCCGCGTACATCGCACGCCATGCGGTCCAGAAGATCGCAAAAGCAGTGAGTCAGGGACTGCACGGAGGCTGTGCCCTGTACATGGACGCTGGCAAACATGCCCCTGCTTTCAGCGGGGGATCCCGCATACCCGATTGGGTGCTCCCCGGCACGCCCGAGAGCGTGCGACTCAAATTCCGCCCAGACCTCTTGGTTATCCCCACCATCCGCATGCACCGCTCTGGACAACACACCAACACGCCCCGCACGAGACACCAGCGCAGTGCGCACAAAGTGTACGTGATCGAAGTGGGCTACTGCTCGGACCTGCGCCACCCCGAAAAACGGGCGGAAAAGCTGCAGCAACACACAAAACTGGTCACCGCTCTCCGCAACGCAGGCTGGGACGTTGCCCCAAGCGAGACAACCGTAATTACCTTGGGACACACCGGCACAATCACACCGCACCTCCATGCTCTCCTCAAAACCCTTGGATGCTCAACACAAATCGCGCACCGCACATGCAGAAAACTCACCAAACACGCCGTCCATACAACGACCTCCATAACCGCTCTTCGCCGAGAACTCTGCAGCCACAAGTGGCCCGGTCGACCACTGTAATAACGTCTAACCGCACTGGGAGTGGGACCTGGCCCAGCGCGCCTTGGCACGCTGCCTGCCTCCCCACTCCCACCTGGGGGACAGGGGCCCAGCGGCGGGGACCACCTCCACGGTGGTCCCCTATGCCCTCATGCCCCTACCTCCTTAGAACACGCCCTGTCACGCAGGGAGTACTCATTATTATTATTATTATTATGATGCTTTATTTGATAGGTCGGAGCCTCTATCGCGCGAGTCGTTTGTGGGTCGCACGGTGCCAGTTGCTACACCCCTTCGCCTTCGGCGCTCGTTTTGGTGCCTGGGCATCTAAAATGGGCTAAATGAATACTACGCTTTCTTCTCCTGGCGTCAGTCCTCGGTCGGCGTGAAGTCGGTGACATCCTGCTTGTCGGCATTTTAACATCTTGGCGCGCGCGGCGTCTCGTCAGCCCAGCGTAGGTTTATAATCTACTGCTGGGTAAGGAAGCTATTTTCCGCAGGGCGGACTGGGCTATCGTGCCCTCCCACGGGGTGCCGTTTTGCACTTGGGCGGTTTTGAGTGGGCTGCTGGAGCCTGGTCCTCTCCCCCCGCCCTGCTGCGCCTCGTGCTTCCCGCTGCCGCGGCCTACGGGGCTGCTGGCGTGCTGGTTGCTGTGAGTCATGCAGGTTAGGGGCCGCCAAGGTGGTTGCCCTGGGGTCAGCAGTGGAGGCCTCTTGACAGGCCTTCCCAGGGCACCACCAGCAGTCAGCAGGGTGCAGCCACGGGGTTTTGTCCGTGGGCAGCTCCCTATCATGCAGTCGGCAGCCCAGGGGATGCCCGCAGCACCGGACGCCGCTGTTCTCACACGCCCCAGCGTGGCTGTGGACAGCGTCAGCCTTCACCAGGCGTCGCCTGCTGTGCAGCGGCTGACCATGCGGCCCACCCTACCAAAACACCCCCCCCTAAACCGATTGGTCCCGGGGAGGTCACCAAAACTGACAGACAGTGACCGCCGGTCAGCGTCGGTCAGGATCGGTAGGGCCTCATTGGTGTGTTGGATTTCGGTAACCGTTGGTTTGTAGCCGGAATTTTGTCAACCTTTTGGTGACTGTTGGTGTGCAGGAGCAGCAAGTTTTGTAGTTTGTCGGTGACTGAGCAGCAATTTCGGTAAGGAGTCGGTGACAGAGCAGCAAGTTCGGTAGTGTGTCGGTGACTGAAGCAAGTTGAAAGGCTGCTGAGGCCCCGCCTACCCCAGCCCTCGCCCCGCCCAGCCCTCGCCCCGCCCAGCCTTTGCCCCGCCCCGCCCCGCCCTCGCCCCGCCCAGCCTTTGCCCCGCCCCGCCCTCGCCCCACTTAGCCCCCCAACCCATGGTCGAGAGTACGCATTGCAACGAGCAAGATAGATCACATCATACGTTACAACATGACGACATCCCTTTGGGTCGGCTGACGGTAGCAGCGTTCTTCTCTGGCGGCCGTATGGTACGTCCCCTACTTCTTCTTCCCAATCCTCTCGTTGAACAGGCGACGCTCGCTGGCCGTTGTCAAACCATACTCCCGGACCTCAGACACCATACCTGCCAAGCCCTCATCGCATGCCGCCTGCCAGGACATGGCGTTGGTGGACGTATGCAACAGGGACCCCAACTCAGCAGGCACCTGACGCTCGGGCTTGCAGCCGCCCAACATCCCTAACCCCCGCAGCAACGAGTTGGTCATTCCCCAGGACGGGGACCCGTCTTGCAAGAAGACCTCTTGCAGGTACACGGGCCTCGTCCTCAAGCCGCCATACTCCAACCACTTCGCCCCAGCCAGGAAGTCAGGTCTGCCCCATGACGCCGATCCTCCGCTGCATTGGATATGTGCCAGTTCAACGCGCCGAGTTAGCAGAGTGCGGGGGTGAGTATGGTACTGGTGAAGTATGGAGCAAGAAGGTCCCGCTTGACTGCCCAAACTTACCACATCACGATGGATTGTACGACGTCGTCCAGACCGCCACCGCCATGTGTTGCAGGCTGAGTGTCAATCCTTGCCCAGCCCCAAGCTCCGGTGAACAGGTCAACTACCGGGTAATACTGGTACACGTGAAGCTCATCCGCCCCCTTTTGCCCATCGCTCATGACGTCCGCCCACCATGACTCCGGCAAGTCAGACTTATGCATGAGCACTGGGAAATCACATTCCCGATTGTCAACCCCCCATAGCAGTTGATGCGGCTGCAGCCCGTCCTCTGATACAGGACTCAAGTCGCAGACCCGTACGTTGCGGGCTGCATATGGGGTCCTGTACTGCCATGCGTCACCAGCCTTGCGATCTGGTACAGCGAGAACGTGTATTACTTGCTGATTCGCGATGTCAAAGGGTAGTGTGTCGTGGTCAATGACAGTTAATGCATCCAAATAGCGGCCACTGTTAACGCTAGGACGCGAAAAAACTGCGCCGTTCAGCGGGAGCTCCCAGCCTCCCCTGTGGGATTTGTCTGCCAATGGCACGAAATAAATTCCGTGTGCGTTTGTTGAAAGGAGAGCACCCTGACTGCGTTGAAAATGGCTAGAACTCCACTGCATTTAGACCATTAGCGTAGTTGACCAATAATAACTGGGATGTGGCTTGCATACTTGCCACCTTCCCCGACCCATGCGGTCGCATGCGGTCCGGCCGCACAATGGTGGGTCAGGTTGTCCGCCCCGCCCAGCCCTCGCCCCGCCCAGCCCTCGCCCCGCCCAGCCCTCGCCCCGCCCAGCCCTCGCCCCTAGCGCATGCACCTAGGTCCAAAGCATGAACACGACCAACGCTGAGGTGCATAGCTACAAGGTTGAACGATCTGCCTAGCCGGACTGGAAGTGACATGGTGGTTGGGCCAGGCAAAGTGCAGGATCGGGCCTGTGTGGGAGCTGGGCAAGGACGAGGGCTGGGCGGGGCGGGGGCTGGGCGGGGCGAGGCGAGGGGGCTGGGCGCGAGGGCTGGGCGGGGCGAGGGCTGGGCGGGGTGAGGCGAGGGGGCTGGGCGGGGCGAGGGCTGGGCGGGGCGAGGGCTGGGCGGGGCGAGGGCTGGGCGGGGCGAGGGCTGGGCGGGGCGAGGGCTGGGCGGGGCAAGGGCTGGGCGGGGCGAGGGCTGGGCGGTTGAAAGCAGGTTCACCGAAGTGTAACCGAACCGGTCCTTTCTGGGCTACCATTCACCAACCAATCAGTTACCGACATTTTTTTTTTGAGGATTCATCCTTACAGGATTGAACGGAAGCAGACGCACTGTCTCCCAACGAGGTATGAACCGGCCTGTCCAAGCGGACATGAGCGGTTGAAAAAAAGGCCTTGTGTACAGGACTGGTATCAGACACGCGGAGTGTGGCAGTAAATGCGCGCGTGGGAAGGGGGGGCACAGGGGGGGGGGGGCGTGCAGACGCCAGACGCAATGATTGATGAGCGATCGAGCGATATGTAAGTGAGCTAAACCGCGAATCGGTTTCCAGCACTGCTTTCATTCACTGGCGAATATATTCGCCTCTTAACAATGCGGCTGCTGTTTCCTACCTTTGCGCCTGCTGCGGTACGCAACCAGAAACTGCTGCCACACAAGTTCCAAGGTACTAGACTTTTGGACTATGCAACTATATCAGCTGTAAGCATTTTAGAGAGCTAGCGAAGCGAGGTCGCTATGGGAGCAGCGCGAGCGCGCACGCGTTTACTTAGCGAGATCGCACGCACGCATACCAGGGCAGCATAAAATGACCCTATGATAATATCATTTAGCATTTTTAGCACATATATGGTTTTCTGGAGGCAATTGCGCTGTTTTCGGTGCTCGTGCGTCGGGCCGGCTCCAGTCCGCGCCGGCTGGCCTGGAGCCGGTGCACACCAAACCGTCCCCAGAACGGGCTGCGAAACCACTGCTGAGCTAAAATACCTATTACTATGAAAGGTTGAGGCCTTACAATGGGCTGGAGGGCTAGCAGCTGGTAGGCTGCGTCCGTGCGACATCCGTTTCAGATGCAGGCTGAAACGCTAACACGCCAGGCCAGAATACGTGCGCCCAACCATTCCTTGAGGCAGCTACATCCAACTAGGTGGTATATCGGCAGTCGGGCAACAGAAACACATCCGCAGAAGCTTGTTTGGGCGGAGCCGGCTCCAGTCCGCGCCCGCAGGCCGGGAGCTGCCGTCGCCAAGGCAAGGGCTCGCACGTGCTTTTGCCCACCAAGCTATATTTTCTAGCATACTACACTCGTGATGCCGCTGGTGTGATGTAGACCAGTCCTACGCGTGGCTCGAGAGCTTCGGACGCGGCTCGGTGCTGGTCAAACCGATACGAGCAAGCCCCGCGCCCTATGCTCTCGAACAAATGATAGATTTTAAATATTTTGTAGTGATGCGTGGAGTTGTCAGGGTGGACATGTTAGAGCCGGGGGCGAGGCCCCCGGTGCAACAGCGCCAGCGGCAACGAGACCACTGCAACAGATGCGCTTCTTTATTATGGTTTCCTAGCTCACTGATACATCAACTATCATTTTGTCATTTCGTCATTGCTTCAACCTGTTACCGCCAGCTGCCGCATTGTATTGTCCTCCTCATGAGAGTCAGAGGACGGCTGGCGCTCCCGCAATCCAGAAGTCTGTACTCTGTAGCAAAATAAGACTATGTAATGCATTCATGGCCGACCTTGCAGACTTTTTAGACAGCGATACCATAGATGAAGGAGAGAGTATTTCCGCATCAGCAAAAGATTCAGACTATGCTCCAGGTGTTGAAGAAATTGAGGAGTCTGCGGGGTGGGACCTAGGACTAGAACATGAGGGCCCCGACGCAGCCGTGGAGCCACCGGTGGTGATAAACAATGACGACGCGACCGGTAAGTATTACAACACAGCTGTAACGCGGCATTAGTGCAGCCAACTGACACCACACGCTTTTGCACGTGATGCTCACAGCGCGCGCGGCAGCGGACTGCTTGGAGCAAGACGTTCAAGAGGAGCCGCGTGATGATGAAGGAATGGGTGAGGCCTATGGAACCGCAACAGCTCGATCAGCCTCGCGACACGAACATGCAGGTCTGATTGCAGAACGCTGCCTGCTGCAGAGCCGCTTCCCGACCAGCAGCCGGATGGCAATGAAGAAGAGCTGGAAGATGAAGGAGCTGGTGAGGCCTGTGTGATGACTGCATAGCAAATGCACGCGTGCTGCACTGGTAGTTGCCCGAAGTTGCCCGAACTTCTGAGGGTCTGATTCCCGCATATCCCTCGCCCACAGGCACAACACTAAAATGGCTGCAAGGTCTTCTACCCTTCTTTCAACGGCTGATGCAGGCGCCCCGTCGGCAGCAGAGGCGGATGGCGGCACAGGTCCAGGGACAGCTTGAGCCGGAGCAGATCCGAGCCCTGGCGAGCCTCAGCGACAAGCTGCAGCAGCTGAGCCCTGAGCCTGCCAGGCAGTCAGAGGCAGAGGCGGTTGGCACGGCAGAGGCGGTTGACACGGCAGAGACCGCAGGAAAGAGCAGGGGCGCCTCAGAACCGGGCGGGAATGGGGCTGCCGCCATGCAGCCAGGCGGCGGTGATGACGGCGCTCCGGGACCCAGCGGCAGCGGGCGCAAGGGGAGGGGCCGCGCACCAGCAGCAGCTGCCGTGACCAAATACCCGCCACGCACGCAACAGCAGAGGAACAACCGCTCAGCTGAGGATTACTCCGAGCACAACCATGAACGCATGGACAACCTGCGTGTCAAGCACAAGGAGCGGGGGATGGGGGACCTCGCGAGTCTCATCTTGGCTTGTGATGCAGCAAGGGGCTTGCGTGCGTACAGGGCGTACGCAGCGCCCATCCGCATCCTGTTCGACCTGCAAAGCATCACCGTCCGTGAGCTGCTCGATAAGTATGGCCCCGCGGGGAAGCTTGACACAATGACCGTGATGAGGGTGATCGAGATTGCTATGACGCAGGCGCTTAATAACGACACTCGCCCCATCCAAGGTGAAGGTAAGCGGCATGGGTTGACGGGTAAACGGCGGGTTTGAGGGGGCCAAAGATTGCGGGATCATAGTAGCGGCGCAGGCGTTTTACTGGTGCCTACTGAATGCTTTGCCCCGGTGTTTCCGTGTTCCGTGTTTCCTGCATGGTCTCTTGGGCTCAGAGCTCAGCGAGGAGCTGCTGCTGCCCCTGCTTGTACTTGAGGTCCGCAGCTGGAGCAAGGAGTCCGCGCGCTGGCTTGCACTGCGCCTGTATGAGGCGCTACAGACGGTGCAGAAGCACCTGCGTGAGAAGCTGAAGGTGCGTTCACAATTGCATTGCTGCCTTTCAAGCACGGTTGCTATAAAGCGCTGATATGTTGGGTCGCTATCCGTACGTATGCCTGCCTGTGTGCACTTACACCGTTACTCCCTGCCGCATTTTGCGTGCATGCAGGTGGGGCTGCCGGCGCCGCCAACGGCCGCCGCAGCAGTGCCGCAGGCGCCCGAGCCAGCAGAGGCGGCGCCGGCTATGGGCAGCAGTGCTGCGGGCTTGGAGCCGGAGGCAGATGGCGCCGCGGCGGCCGCGGCAGAGGCGGCGGGCTTGGGTGCCCCCACTGACGGCGGTCTAGACGAGCTGCAGGTGCGTAAAGCTGCTTTAGCTGTTGAGGACTGCCGCTGTTGTGCACAAAATGCAGTAACGATGAGTGTGTTTGGGTTGTCCTTATCTGTGGTGCTGGCGTGAATGCAGCCCAGCTAGCGCCGCATGCAGCTATCAGGTGTCCAGGCGTATGTGCATGCGCACTTACACCGTTACTCCCTGCCGCATTTTGCGTGCATGCAGGTGGGGCTGCCGGCGCCGCCAACGGCCGCCGCAGCAGTGCCGCAGGCGCCCGAGCCAGCAGAGGCGGCGCCGGCTATGGGCAGCAGTGCTGCGGGCTTGGAGCCGGAGGCAGATGGCGCCGCGGCGGCCGCGGCAGAGGCGGCGGGCTTGGGTGCCCCCACTGACGGCGGTCTAGACGAGCTGCAGGTGCGTAAAGCTGCTTTAGCTGTTGAGGACTGCCGCTGTTGTGCACAAAATGCAGTAACGATGAGTGTGTTTGGGTTGTCCTTATCTGTGGTGCTGGCGTGAATGCAGCCCAGCTAGCGCCGCATGCAGCTATCAGATGTCCAGGCGTATGTGCATGCGCACTTACACCGTTACTCCCTGCCGCATTTTGCGTGCATGCAGGTGGGGCTGCCGGCGCCGCCAACGGCCGCCGCAGCAGTGCCGCAGGCGCACGAGCCAGCAGAGGCGGCGCCGGCTATGGGCAGCAGTGCTGCGGGCTTGGAGCCGGACGCAGATGGCGCCGCGGCGGCCGCGGCAGCACTTGCTGTGCGGCGCGACGAGGACTTACGGAAGGCCATGGCGTCTCTGGCCCAAATGATGAAGAAGAAATCGCGTTTGGTCTCTGCAAAGACCTGGAGGGAAGACGTGCTGCCGTTGGTCTTCAAGATCTACATCAGGCGGCCATTCCTGAAGGGCCTGCTGTGGGACATTCTGTACTACTCGGCCACCATCGGTTCCAGCGTACCTTCGGGCGCTCTGGACAAGCTCCCTAGGCTTCTCTACATGAGCAACCTAGTGGTCATGCGTGGTCACAATCGTGGATCAGCGCTGGACGCCGTTCGCCGTGTCAATCCTCGCTTGTTAAGAGACTGGGAGCAAGCCGCCAATGCAGGCCGCGGCCGCAACCGGCGGGCAGCTGCGATGGACCTGGACGGCGAGGACGGTGGCGAGGGCGACGACGCCAGGGGCCATGACGGCGAGGGCCATGACGCCGAGGGCCATGACGCCGAGGCCGAGGCCGCGGACGGCGGCGAGGGCCATGACGGCGAGGGCCACCTTCAGGCCGAGGAGGATGAGCTGCCGCCGCAGAACAGGGGCCAGCGTGGACGCCGCGGCGGCAGGGCAGCTGCCGCGGCGGGGCGGGCCCGCAGCACCAGTGCAGGCCGCGGCCGCAAGCGGCGGGCAGCTGATACGGACCTGGGCGGCGAGGACGAGGACGCCGAGGGCCACGGCGGTGATGGCGGGGATGAGCTGCCGCCGCAGAACAGGGGCCAGCGTGGACGCCGCGGCGGCAGGGCAGCTGCCGCGGCGGGGCGGGCCCGCAGCACCAGTGCAGGCCGCGGCCGCAAGCGGCGGGCAGCTGATACGGACCTGGGCGGCGAGGACGAGGACGCCGAGGGCCATGACGCCGAGGCCGAGGCCGCGGACGGCGGCGAGGGCCATGACGGCGAGGGCCACCTTCAGGCCGAGGAGGATGAGCTGCCGCCGCAGAACAGGGTTCAGCGTGGACGCCGCGGCGGCAGGGCAGCTGCCGCGGCGGGGCGGGCCCGCAGCACCAGTGCAGGCCGCGGCCGCAAGCGGCGGGCAGCTGATACGGACCTGGGCGGCGAGGACGAGGACGCCGAGGGCCATGACGCCGAGGCCGAGGCCGCGGACGGCGGCGGTGGCTGTGGTGCAGGGCAGGAGCTTGTGCCTGTCGCAGCTGCGGCTTTAGAGCAGGCGGAGGGCAGAGCGAGCCGTCGACGTGCTGGTGGAAGGCGTGGGGCAATCAGCCCCCGTGCGGCTAGTCGGGTCCAGACAGCCTCTGCCGCAGGCGATAACGCGCTAACAGGCGATGAGACATGGCAGCTAAACCTCGCCCTGGCGCATGCAGTGGGGGCCCTGAAGGAAACGCCTGAAAAGCGTCGGTCACGCTACAAGCCGCTCACTCTGCAGCAGCAACTGCGCGAGATGTGGGGCGGGGTAGGTCCGCGCGGGTTAGGTAATACATGACAGACTCATCGTATACTCCTGGTATACTTACCAATTGCCTTGCTTGAATCCCACACACACAGGATTACCGCGCCAAGCTAGATCGTGAGCACAAGACCCCGCCAAAACCGCCCACACCATCCTTTAACTACGTGCCGTTCATCTTGCCCCATATCGAGGAGGACCACCAGCAGGTGCGTGCTGCAGTGTTCCCGTGGCATGGTTCTTTGTCATACCTCGTCACCCCCATCTTTTGGCCGGCACGTGTGCCTATCATGTGTGTTCTGAACCGCGGCATCCAAGCTGCATATGGACTCTGGAACCAAGCGACCACACATGCATGCTGTGCCGCCATTGCTGCTCCATATGCAGGAGGGAGCTGGTGATGCGCTTGGCTCTGGCGGCGGTTGCACCGGCGGTGGTGACAATGGTGCAGGGCCGAGCGGACATGGCATGGAGTGGCCAGAGGTGTGGCCTATGGGCTGTGTCTTAGTCCTTTTCAGTGCGTGTGCGGGTCGTGTGATCAAGTCAGGGCGGTGGGTGCTTGTGTTAGAAAGGAGATGCACCCTCAGGCCACGGCACTACCTGTTTCTTTCACCTGCAGGCGGGAGCGGGCGCTGCACTCGGTGGCGGTGGCGGCGGCGGTGGCGGCGGTGGCGGCGGTGGCGGTGGCATCGGCGGTGGCATCGACGATTATGCAGGGCCGACCGGACAAGGAATGGAGCGGCTGGAGGTATGGCGTGTGGGCTGCGCCTGAGTTTTTGTGTGCATGTGTTTGTGCGTGTGCGGGTCGTGTGGCCAAGTCAGGGAGGTGTGTGTGTGTGCGTGTGCGTGTGCGTGTGCGTGTGCGTGTGCGTGTGCGTGTGCGTGTGCGTGTGCGTGTGCGTGTGCGTGTGCGTGTGCGTGTGCGTGTGCGTGTGCGTGTGCGTGTGCGTGTGCATGTGGATGTGCATATGCGTGTGCGTGTGGTTGTGTGTGTGTGTGTGTGTGTGTGTGTGTGTGTGTGTGTGTGTGTGTGTGTGTGTGTGTGTGTGTGTGTGTGTGTGTGTGTGTGTGTGTGTGTGTGTGTGTGTGTGTGTGTGTGTGTGTGTGTGTGTGTGTGTAGGTTAACAGGTGGACCCTCAGACCACGGCGTTGCATATGACAACTCCGTGCGCACAGGCGGCGGCTGGGCCTTGTGATGACGGCGGTGATGATGAAGGTTCGGAGGAAGACCTGCCAGCCCGTCGGACGGCTACTGCCCCGCGTGCACCACATCCTGCGTCCCCGATTGGCAGTCGTGCGGCGGCTGGTGCTGGAGCGGCTGGCAGCAGTGAGCCCAAGCCCAGCAAGCCCAGGCCCATCAATCTCACGCCCATCGAGATGCAAGACTATCGCCTTCCATCGGGCCTGCCCATGCAGCGGCTTTTCCTCTCCATCCCGCGGGTAGGGTATTGAGACAGGCATTTGCAATCATGCCGTATGCTTATTGTTAATACACTTTGTGCTCGCAGGAATCAAAGGTGCGCGAGAAGCCATGGAGGCCCAACGCAGCGGCTGACTTGCAGGTGCTCCAGCACATTGCAGAGCTCCCACGTGGTTCACAAGAGGCCGTGGCAAGAGCTGCAACCGCGGCCACCGGCAACGCCGCGTTGCAGTTCTATTGGCCTATGGCTGTACTGGTGCCTGGTGTGAGGCCAGGCCGCCCTCGCCTGTACCAGCCCAAGCCGGCCGTTTCTGAACAGCCCGTACCGTCAGCGGCTACCATGCCGACATCCACTGCGACTGGCATGCGTGAGCCCAGCGTTCACCGCTACCCCACCAGCACCAGGGCTCGGTATGACAAGCTTCGCCAAGAATTTGCGACGCGGCTGTCGCCCATCCAGGACACTGGCGAGGTAAATCAGCCAACACCAAGCCGATCTTCTGCACGCGGCTACCGTAGCCTTGGCGGTGGTGACGCACCTGGCGGCGGCAGCAACTTGGGCTACGCTGGTGGTGGCGGCCCACCGCCGGGCGATGCACCTGGCGGAAGCGGCGACGGCCCGGGCAGCGCTAGTGGCGGCGGCCCTCTGCTGGGCCACGCACCCGGAGACGGTCATACCGCTGGGAGCACCGGCGGGGCGGGCGGGGCAGGTGAGGATAGCGGGTGGCACGTGGCGGTGATGGGGATGCTTGCATTATGCGGGGCGTTTGCCTGTGTGCTTGCGCTTGAGTTGGCGCCCTTCTCCTTCTTGCCCACCGCGCAGGCAGCGGCAGAGCCGCGGCCACATCCGCCCCGGTGCAGGCATTCCAAGCGGCAGCGGCTGGGGCTACGGCTCAGGCGGAGAGCGCTCCGCGTGCTGGGAACACCGGCGGGGCGGGCGGAGCAGGTGAGGACAGCGGGCGGCACGTGGCGGTGACGGTGGTGCGGACTTGACGCCGCCAGGAGCGGGAAGGCCTGTGTGTGGCGTACTTAGGATATGTCTTGGGCTTGGCGGCTGCTTGCAATATGCGGGGCGGTTGCCTGTGTGCTTGCGCTTGAGTTGGCGCCCTTCTCCTTCTTGCTCGCCGCGCAGGCAGCGGCGGAGCCGCGGCCACATCCGCCCCGGTGCAGGCATTCCAAGCGGCAGCGGCTGGGGCTACGGCGCAAGCGCGGAGCGCTCCGCGCGCTGGGAACACCGGCGGGCTGGGCGGAGCAGGTGAGGACAGCGGGCGGCACGTGGCGGTGGCGGTGGTGCGGACTTGACGCCGCCAGGAGCAGGAAGGCCTGTGTGTGGCGTACTTAGGATATGTCTTGGGCTTGGCGGCTGCTTGCAATATGCGGGGCGGTTGCCTGTGTGCTTGCGCTTGAGTTGGCGCCCTTCTCCTTCTTGCTCGCCGCGCAGGCAGCGGCGGAGCCGCGGCCGCATACGCCCCGGTGCAGGCGACGCCTGGCGGCGGCAGCAACTTGGGCTACGCTGGTGGTGGCGGCCCACCGCCGGGCGATGCACCTGGCGGAAGTGGCGACGGCCCGGGCAGCGGTAGTGGCGGCGGCCCTCTGCTGGGCCACGCACCCGGAGACGGTCATACCGCTGGGAGCACCGGCGGGGCGGGCGGGGCAGGTGAGGATAGCGGGTGGCACGTGGCGGTGATGGGGATGCTTGCAATATGCGGGGCGGTTGCCTGTGTGCTTGCGCTTGAGTTGGCGCCCTTCTCCTTCTTGCTCGCCGCGCAGGCAGCGGCGGAGCCGCGGCCACATCCGCCCCGGTGCAGGCGACGTCAGCGGAGGCGGCTGGGGCTACGGCGCAAGCGCGGAGCGCTCCGCGCGCTGGGAAGTCCGGAGCTGCGGCCGCATCCGCCCCGGTGCGGGCGACGCCTGGCGGCGGCAGCAACTTGGGCTACGCTGGTGGCGGCGGCCCACCGCCGGGCGATGCACCTGGCGGAAGCGGCGACGGCCCGGGCAGCGGTAGTGGCGGCGGCCCTCTGCTGGGCCACGCACCCGGAGACGGTCATACCGCTGGGAGCACCGGCGGGGCGGGCGGGGCAGGTGAGGATAGCGGGTGGCACGTGGCGGTGATGGGGATGCTTGCATTATGCGGGGCGTTTGCCTGTGTGCTTGCGCTTGAGTTGGCGCCCTTCTCCTTCTTGCCCACCGCGCAGGCAGCGGCAGAGCCGCGGCCACATCCGCCCCGGTGCAGGCATTCCAAGCGGCAGCGGCTGGGGCTACGGCTCAGGCGGAGAGCGCTCCGCGTGCTGGGAACACCGGCGGGGCGGGCGGAGCAGGTGAGGACAGCGGGCGGCACGTGGCGGTGACGGTGGTGCGGACTTGACGCCGCCAGGAGCGGGAAGGCCTGTGTGTGGCGTACTTAGGATATGTCTTGGGCTTGGCGGCTGCTTGCAATATGCGGGGCGGTTGCCTGTGTGCTTGCGCTTGAGTTGGCGCCCTTCTCCTTCTTGCTCGCCGCGCAGGCAGCGGCGGAGCCGCGGCCGCATACGCCCCGGTGCAGGCATTCCAAGCGGCAGCGGCTGGGGCGACGGCTCAGGCGGAGAGCGCTCCGCGCGCTGGGAACACCGGCGGGCTGGGCGGAGCAGGTGAGGACAGCGGGCGGCACGTGGCGGTGGCGGTGGTGCGGACTTGACGCCGCCAGGAGCGGGAAGGCCTGTGTGTGGCGTACTTAGGATATGTCTTGGGCTTGGCGGCTGCTTGCAATATGCGGGGCGGTTGCCTGTGTGCTTGCGCTTGAGTTGGCGCCCTTCTCCTTCTTGCTCGCCGCGCAGGCAGCGGCGGAGCCGCGGCCGCATACGCCCCGGTGCAGGCGACGCCTGGCGGCGGCAGCAACTTGGGCTACGCTGGTGGTGGCGGCCCACCGCCGGGCGATGCACCTGGCGGAAGCGGCGACGGCCCGGGCAGCGGTAGTGGCGGCGGCCCTCTGCTGGGCCACGCACCCGGAGACGGTCATACCGCTGGGAGCACCGGCGGGGCGGGCGGGGCAGGTGAGGATAGCGGGTGGCACGTGGCGGTGATGGGGATGCTTGCAATATGCGGGGCGGTTGCCTGTGTGCTTGCGCTTGAGTTGGCGCCCTTCTCCTTCTTGCTCGCCGCGCAGGCAGCGGCGGAGCCGCGGCCACATCCGCCCCGGTGCAGGCATTCCAAGCGGCAGCGGCTGGGGCTACGGCGCAAGCGCGGAGCGCTCCGCGCGCTGGGAACACCGGCGGGCTGGGCGGAGCAGGTGAGGACAGCGGGCGGCACGTGGCGGTGGCGGTGGTGCGGACTTGACGCCGCCAGGAGCAGGAAGGCCTGTGTGTGGCGTACTTAGGATATGTCTTGGGCTTGGCGGCTGCTTGCAATATGCGGGGCGGTTGCCTGTGTGCTTGCGCTTGAGTTGGCGCCCTTCTCCTTCTTGCTCGCCGCGCAGGCAGCGGCGGAGCCGCGGCCACATCCTCCCCGGTGCAGGCATTCCAAGCGGCAGCGGCTGGGGCTACGGCGCAAGCGCGGAGCGCTCCGCGCGCTGGGAACACCGGCGGGCTGGGCGGAGCAGGTGAGGACAGCGGGCGGCACGTGGCGGTGGCGGTGGTGCGGACTTGACGCCGCCAGGAGCAGGAAGGCCTGTGTGTGGCGTACTTAGGATATGTCTTGGGCTTGGCGGCTGCTTGCAATATGCGGGGCGGTTGCCTGTGTGCTTGCGCTTGAGTTGGCGCCCTTCTCCTTCTTGCTCGCCGCGCAGGCAGCGGCGGAGCCGCGGCCGCATACGCCCCGGTGCAGGCGACGCCTGGCGGCGGCAGCAACTTGGGCTACGCTGGTGGTGGCGGCCCACCGCCGGGCGATGCACCTGGCGGAAGCGGCGACGGCCCGGGCAGCGGTAGTGGCGGCGGCCCTCTGCTGGGCCACGCACCCGGAGACGGTCATACCGCTGGGAGCACCGGCGGGGCGGGCGGGGCAGGTGAGGATAGCGGGTGGCACGTGGCGGTGATGGGGATGCTTGCATTATGCGGGGCGTTTGCCTGTGTGCTTGCGCTTGAGTTGGCGCCCTTCTCCTTCTTGCTCGCTACGCAGGCGGCCATCCAGTTCATACTGCAGCGCAAGTGGCGGCCGCGGCCGCGGTGACGGCCATGATGACGGCAAGGGCGGGGCAGCAAACGGCCCTTTGTGGCGCGGGCGGGCTATTGGGCGTCCGGTGGCGCTTGGTTGGCTTGCTCATTCCTGTGCAACCTCTGGCTGATGACGTGTTCGAAGCTGCCAACGGCGGCATGTCGGACGCTGTCTTGGCGGCGGCCCATCCCCCAGAGTCAAGGTCGTTCTGGCTGGAGAAACTGTTCGCGCCTGGAGCCTGTCCGGATGAGGTGCGGTCTGGATGCTCAGCATGATGCTATTCATGCTAGGCTGCTCACTTTGCTTGCGTCTACAGGTCATGGCCACTGACGATGTGGCCGAGGTCATTCTTCAACGGCGTAAACTGCAAGGCTTCCAAAAAGGGTCGATGGTTGGCGATGAGGTCATGTGCCGCTTCACGCATCTCATACAGGTACCGCATAAGTCGGTGCGGCACAGCTTCGGTTGCGTCCTCTTAATGACGTCACATGACACCCCCCTTGGTTTTGGCTGATAATCACCACCACCACCCCCTCGCTGCTGCAGGTGCGCGACACGCTGCTGCGCACGGACAGCGCCGCAGCTGTTGTGGCAAGGGCAGCAGCCAGGGCGTCAGCAGCTGCAGCAGGAGCCCCAGTCACGGACGTGTACCTGCCACAATGCCACTTCCTGAACTCGTACTTCTACTTCCGCCTGTACAAGGTATGAGCCTTTGCATCCAGGAGTTGAGTCTTCGCTCTTCATCCCTGACACGTTTGTGCAGGGTGACAACAAGTACGACTACGGCAATGTGAAGAGGTGGACGTTGCCGAAAATACTCAGGAGCGCTGGGCAGGTATGTTCCAAGAGCCTCGGATTCTACGCGCGAATCTCCTGACTTATTGCTGATTGCAGTACACCCCCGACAAGAGCATATTACTGCTCGACCGCATCTTCGTTCCCGTGCACTGCGGCATGCACTGGACGTGTGGCGAGGTGGACTTGCGGGCACAAGAGCTGCGGTACTTCGACCCGCTAATGCGCTGTGTAAGTGCCAACGGATGCATGTTGTGCTCCTTGGCTTGCATGCTTAAGCCAGCATGTATTTTCATTCATGCAGGTACCCGAGGAAACGCGCGCCAAGGCGAAGGGCAAAGTTGCGGAGGATGCCAGCTGGGAGCTGGCAGTTGAGGTGCTGGAGAACCTGGCGCAGTGGGTGGAGGACGAGGCGAAAGACAAGCTGGGTGTGGACCTGGAGAACCCGGAGGGCAAACGGTACGTGTCTAACCTGTTCGAGGGCAAGCAGGAGCGCTGTGCGTTCATGTGCGCAGAACACCTATGTAGGTAATGAATTGGATTCAATCCTTGCTGGAATAACGACAGGTGGCGAGCCACCGAGTGGCAGCGTACGTATCTGGTGGCGCCACGGCAACGGGATGGGACAAACGACTGCGCCATTTTCTCCATGATGTACATGTTGCGCCGCAGCGCTGGCCGGGCCCTGGACTTCGGTGAGGCAGACATGGACAGGCTCCGTGTCGAGCTGGCCTATATGTTGTGGCAGGGCACTATCGCGTAGCGGCGGCCGAGTAGGAGAGATCCGAGCATAAAAGCGGCCACATTACCTACTGTTAGCTATAGGTGCGGGGTCTTGAGCTTCGCCGGCAACGGTTCTGCAGTTGGAAGTGGTTGGGAACCACAAGCAATGCGCTAATGATGTGTGAAGTTGCGGGGCCACAAAGGCCGTTTGGCTCCTGAGCTTGGGTGTTGGCTGTCATGTGTACGCCGAACGGTGTGTAGCTTGTTTGCGTTGTGCTCCTGGTTACGTCTGGCGAACTGGGGCTTGGTGGATGTCCGTAGATATGGCGGTGCGGGGGCTGCTGCGGAGCTGGAGCGCTGTTCTGTCGGAAGTAGCCTACCAAGCAACTGACTGACCATGAGTGCGCTGTCTCAATGCACCTGGGGCGGGCTACAAGCGCTTTCAATTGCAATCAGACTCCCGCTCTATTTACACGTAGAAAAGTGCTCCCCAGAAATATTCTCCCCTGTCGGCTGTGCGCCTGACGGCACGCCGCTGCAGCTATTACATGCGTATGCACCCCTCCTCACGCCATGCCTCCCCAGAAATATTCTCCCCTGTCGGCTGTGCGCCTGACGGCACGCCGCTGCAGCTGTTACATGCGTATGCACCCCTCTTCACGCCATCCTCCCCAGAAATATTCTCCCCTGTCGGCTGTGCGCCTGACGGCACGCCGCTGCAGCTGTTACATGCGTATGCACCCCTCTTCACGCCATCCTCCCCAGAAATATTCTCCCCTGTCGGCTGTGCGCCTGACGGCACGCCGCTGCAGCTATTACATGCGTATGCACCCCTCCTCACGCCATTCCTCCCCAGAAATATTCTCCCCTGTAGGCTGTGCGCCTGACGGCACGCCGCTGCAGCTATTACATGCGTATGCACCCCTCCTCACGCCATTCCTCCCCAGAAATATTCTCCCCTGTCGGCTGTGCGCCTGACGGCACGCCGCTGCAGCTGTTACATGCGTATGCACCCCTCTTCACGCCATCCTCCCCAGAAATATTCTCCCCTGTCGGCTGTGCGCCTGACGGCATGCCGCTGCAGCTGTTACATGCGTATGCACCCCTCCTCACGCCATCCTCCCCAGAAATATTCTCCCCTGTCGGCTGTGCGCCTGACGGCACGCCGCTGCAGCTGTTACATGCGTATGCACCCCTCTTCACGCCATCCTCCCCAGAAATATTCTCCCCTGTCGGCTGTGCGCCTGACGGCATGCCGCTGCAGCTGTTACATGCGTATGCACCCCTCCTCACGCCATCCTCCCCAGAAATATTCTCCCCTGTCGGCTGTGCGCCTGACGGCACGCCGCTGCAGCTGTTACATGCGTATGCACCCCTCTTCACGCCATCCTCCCCAGATATATTCTCCCCTGTCGGCTGTGTGCCTGACGGCACGCTGCTGCAGCTCTCAGTCTCTGTCTCTCTCTCTGTCTCTCTCTCTCTCTCTCACACACACACACTCTATCTCTCTGTCTCTCTCTATGTGTCTCTCTGTCTCTCTCTCTCTGTCTCACACACACACACACACACACACACACACACACACACACACCCTCTCCTCTCCTCTCCTTGTGCTTTCCTAACACATACACACACCGGACGCGAGGCTGCTTTGTCTTGATCGCATTGCATACGCGGTCTTTGATTTGCTTGTTTTCTCCTTGTGATCTCTAACACACACACACACACACACACTGTGCCTCGAGCGGAACCGTTGAACGTTACTAACGCGATGTTACATAGAAATTCACGCCCCTCAACACCCTCATGCAAGTACCTCGGAACCAAATCCCGCACCACCCGCAGCATACACGCTCTGCAGTACATGTCAAACATCAACAGACACTGCCCATAATTACACCTTTGACTGCCGCTCCAGTTGTGCCAAGGCCCACGTCATGTATAAAAAGTAGCGAACGTACACCAGGAAAACCGCCTGGGACATGTACGCGCAGTGAGACTTGAGGATCGCAAGTTTGGAGTTCCGCTGCTCGGCAAGCTGTGAGTTCTTGCACGACAATGTTGGGTACGAACCTATGTCATACGCCTTGCAGCAGCCCTTGTGCCCGCGGAAGTGGGTCTTGTCGATCACAAACAATGTGTTTGTGACCCATGCCGGCTCCCGGTTCAAGAAGTAGGCGTGCGCGTGGCAATTGTTGTCATACACGACCACTTTCGGCGCCTTCGGCCACCTGGTGTACAGCACCTCGAACAAGGCCCGCGGTGATTCTGCGTTCTCCAGCATGTGAAAACCCAAGCAGGCACCACACTCGAGACAATGGACTACAAAAAGTCCTGGAGATAGGTTTTTGGAGTCATACTTGAACTTGGTGCAGCGCTTGGCGCCCGCACGTTGAGACCGAACATCAGCAGCGTACAGGCCAATCTTGCGATCATCGCGCCATGGCAGCGTTGGGTAGAAGAAGCCCGTTTGGAGAAACTCGGCGTCAGATGAAAGCGTGCCGGTGCCTGTGTGCGCAAGGGGGGCATATCCTAAGTACGCCACACACAGGCCTTCCCGCTCCTGGCGGCGTCAAGTCCGCACCACCGCCACCGCCACGTGCCGCCCGCTGTCCTCACCTGCTCCGCCCGCCCCGCCGGTGCTCCCAGCGCGCGGAGCGCTCCGCGCTTGAGCCGTAGCCCCAGCCGCTGCCGCTTGGAATGCCTGCACCGGGGCGGATGTGGCCGCGGCTCCGCCGCTGCCTGCGCGGTGAGCAAGAAGGAGAAGGGCGCCAACTCAAGCGCAAGCACACAGGCAACCGCCCCGCATATGGCAAGCAGCCGCCAAGCCCAAGACATATCCTGAGTACGCCACACACAGGCCTTCCCGCTCCTGGCGGCGTCAAGTCCGCACCACCGCCACCGCCACGTGCCGCCCGCTGTCCCCACCTGCTCCGCCCAGCCCGCCGGTGTTCCCAGCGCGCGGAGCGCTCTCCGCCTGAGCCGTAGCCCCAGCCGCTGCCGCTTGGAATGCCTGCACCGGGGAGGATGTGGCCGCGGCTCCGCCGCTGCCTGCGTAGCGAGCAAGAAGGAGAAGGGCGCCAACTCAAGCGCAAGCACACAGGCAACCGCCCCGCATATGGCAAGCAGCCGCCAAGCCCAAGACATATCCTAAGTACGCCACACACAGGCCTTCCCGCTCCTGGCGACGTCAAGTCCGCACCACCGCCACCGCCACGTGCCGCCCGCTGTCCCCACCTGCTCCGCCCAGCCCGCCGGTGTTCCCAGCGCGCGGAGCGCTCTCCGCCTGAGCCGTAGCCCCAGCCGCTGCCGCTTGGAATGCCTGCACCGGGGAGGATGTGGCCGCGGCTCCGCCGCTGCCTGCGTAGCGAGCAAGAAGGAGAAGGGCGCCAACTCAAGCGCAAGCACACAGGCAACCGCCCCGCATATGGCAAGCAGCCGCCAAGCCCAAGACATATCCTAAGTACGCCACACACAGGCCTTCCCGCTCCTGGCGACGTCAAGTCCGCACCACCGCCACCGCCACGTGCCGCCCGCTGTCCCCACCTGCTCCGCCCAGCCCGCCGGTGTTCCCAGCGCGCGGAGCGCTCCGCGCTTGAGCCGTAGCCCCAGCCGCTGCCGCTTGGAATGCCTGCACCGGGGAGGATGTGGCCGCGGCTCCGCCGCTGCCTGCGTAGCGAGCAAGAAGGAGAAGGGCGCCAACTCAAGCGCAAGCACACAGGCAACCGCCCCGCATATGGCAAGCAGCCGCCAAGCCCAAGACATACCCTAAGTACGCCACACACAGGCCTTCCCGCTCCTGGCGACGTCAAGTCCGCACCACCGCCACCGCCACGTGCCGCCCGCTGTCCTCACCTGCTCCGCCCAGCCCGCCGGTGTTCCCAGCGCGCGGAGCGCTCCGCGCTTGAGCCGTAGCCCCAGCCGCTGCCGCTTGGAATGCCTGCACCGGGGCGGATGTGGCCGCGGCTCCGCCGCTGCCTGCGCGGTGAGCAAGAAGGAGAAGGGCGCCAACTCAAGCGCAAGCACACAGGCAACCGCCCCGCATATGGCAAGCAGCCGCCAAGCCCAAGACATATCCCAAGTACGCCACACACAGGCCTTCCCGCTCCTGGCGGCGTCAAGTCCGCACCACCGTCACCGCCACGTGCCGCCCGCTGTCCTCACCTGCTCCGCCCAGCCCGCCGGTGCTCCCAGCGCGCGGAGCACTCTCCGCTTGAGCCGTAGCCCCAGCCGCTGCCGCTTGGAATGCCTGCACCGGGGCGGATGTGGCCGCGGCTCCGCCGCTGCCTGCGCGGTGAGCAAGAAGGAGAAGGGCGCCAACTCAAGCGCAAGCACACAGGCAACCGCCCCGCATATGGCAAGCAGCCGCCAAGCCCAAGACATACCCTAAGTACGCCACACACAGGCCTTCCCGCTCCTGGCGGCGTCAAGTCCGCACCACCGCCACCGCCACGTGCCGCCCGCTGTCCCCACCTGCTCCGCCCAGCCCGCCGGTGTTCCCAGCGCGCGGAGCGCTCTCCGCCTGAGCCGTAGCCCCAGCCGCTGCCGCTTGGAATGCCTGCACCGGGGAGGATGTGGCCGCGGCTCCGCCGCTGCCTGCGCGGCGAGCAAGAAGGAGAAGGGCGCCAACTCAAGCGCAAGCACACAGGCAACCGCCCCGCATATGGCAAGCAGCCGCCAAGCCCAAGACATATCCTAAGTACGCCACACACAGGCCTTCCCGCTCCTGGCGACGTCAAGTCCGCACCACCGCCACCGCCACGTGCCGCCCGCTGTCCTCACCTGCTCCGCCCAGCCCGCCGGTGTTCCCAGCGCGCGGAGCGCTCTCCGCCTGAGCCGTCGCCCCAGCCGCTGCCGCTTGGAATGCCTGCACCGGGGCGGATGTGGCCGCGGCTCCGCCGCTGCCTGCGTAGCGAGCAAGAAGGAGAAGGGCGCCAACTCAAGCGCAAGCACACAGGCAACCGCCCCTCATATGGCAAGCAGCCGCCAAGCCCAAGACATATCCTAAGTACGCCACACACAGGCCTTCCCGCTCCTGGCGACGTCAAGTCCGCACCACCGCCACCGCCACGTGCCGCCCGCTGTCCTCACCTGCTCCGCCCGCCCCGCCGGTGTTCCCAGCGCGCGGAGCGCTCCGCGCTTGAGCCGTAGCCCCAGCCGCTGCCGCTTGGAATGCCTGCACCGGGGCGGATGTGGCCGCGGCTCCGCCGCTGCCTGCGCGGCGAGCAAGAAGGAGAAGGGCGCCAACTCAAGCGCAAGCACACAGGCAACCGCCCCGCATATGGCAAGCAGCCGCCAAGCCCAAGACATATCCGAAGTACGCCACACACAGGCCTTCCCGCTCCTGGCTGCGTCAAGTCCGCACCACCGCCACCGCCACGTGCCGCCCGCTGTCCTCACCTGCTCCGCCCGCCCCGCCGGTGTTCCCAGCGCGCGGAGCGCTCCGCGCTTGAGCCGTAGCCCCAGCCGCTGCCGCTTGGAATGCCTGCACCGGGGCGGATGTGGCCGCGGCTCCGCCGCTGCCTGCGCGGCGAGCAAGAAGGAGAAGGGCGCCAACTCAAGCGCAAGCACACAGGCAACCGCCCCGCATATGGTAAGCAGCCGCCAAGCCCAAGACATATCCTAAGTACGCCACACACAGGCCTTCCCGCTCCTGGCGGCGTCAAGTCCGCACCACCGCCACCGCCACGTGCCGCCCGCTGTCCTCACCTGCTCCGCCCGCCCCGCCGGTGTTCCCAGCGCGCGGAGCGCTCCGCGCTTGAGCCGTAGCCCCAGCCGCTGCCGCTTGGAATGCCTGCACCGGGGCGGATGTGGCCGCGGCTCCGCCGCTGCCTGCGCGGCGAGCAAGAAGGAGAAGGGCGCCAACTCAAGCGCAAGCACACAGGCAACCGCCCCGCATATGGCAAGCAGCCGCCAAGCCCAAGACATATCCTAAGTACGCCACACACAGGCCTTCCCGCTCCTGGCGACGTCAAGTCCGCACCACCGTCACCGCCGCGTGCCGCCCGCTGTCCCCACCTGCTCCGCCCAGCCCGCCGGTGTTCCCAGCGCGCGGAGCGCTCTGCGCTTGCGCCGAAGCCCCAGCCGCCTCCGCTGGCGTCGCGTGCACCGTGACGTTTCCGCTACCTGCGTGACGGGGAAGAAGGAAGGCGCCGATTCATAAATGGTAGTGACAGTGTCCGCAAACGACGGCAGCACCAGTGTCCAACGGTTGCGATTGCCTTTAGGTGTACCTGTTCGTGCCGCCACGTCACGCTCAGCACGGGGAGCAGTGCCCTTGTCGAATTCACCCACACTTGCTGGCTCGTAAGCTGCCTTGGCGGTGCGTAGAAGGCGGTCTAGCAGCTTCTTTGCCATCTCTGGCAGTTGGCCGCCTGCTGTGCGGCGACACTCGCTCATGATGAAACCGCCAATAATGGGGGCATCCCTCGCAAGTTCACGAAGCTCCTTCAGCTTTAGCTGTCCGGTCAGAAGCACCTGGAGACGCGCGTGAGTGATGCCCGGTACAAAGGAGCACACAGGACTTTCCGATGCGACGGCTGACAGTAGTCTGCGCACCGCGTCAGCCACTTCACCGTCTCCTTGGCATTGCTCCTACAGGCGCGGGTAGGCACTGTGTGAGGATAACACGTTCGCGATATTCTTACGGCAAAATTTACCACATAAGGCTCCAGTTCAGGGCATCGTCGCCGTATTTTGGAGAGCAGTGCCTCGTACTCCTCCAGAGTAACGGCATGTCGACCTTCTCTGCACACGCGCCCAAGCACCTCTCGAGAGGCACGCGGGTCCAGCAGGACACGGTCTTTGTGCAGCGAACCAGCACGCGCACTGATGCCGTGTGAAACCCACGGCTTGGTGAGATGGACCTGCTCCACAACAATTATATTCAGGCGTGGCATGGGACCAAGCTAAAGCGAAGGGCATCACCTTATCCTTGTGCACGCCCAGTAAGATGCCGTCGGCTATCACGTAGTCACACTTGTGCGTGCCACAGCCACACTGGAACGCGTTTTCGTAAGGGATGTCTTGCAGGGCGATGTAGTTGATCCACGCATGCTGGAACCTGTGGAGCTGACGGTGATTTTAGGGCCCATGACAATCAAGCAGCAACCATACCCACACTTTGCGCTTGTTGAGGAAGAAGCGCAATGCTCTCCCGGACCAAGCCACCTGTGTAACATGGGTAGGTGCCAAACAGCATGCAAATTATGGCATTAATTCAACAATCTAACATTGATGCGCAGCAAACATGATACCTACAGGTCGTGCTTCAGATGCCAATGACACATCTTCGCCGTCCAGCACTGCGCAAGGGGGTAAGCGACAGGGCGCTGACTCAAGTGCACGCATACAGACTGGCGTCCCTGACACATATAGCAGCTAACTCAAGAGCAACCACACGGGCACTCGCCCCTTGGGTTGCAAGAATGCTCGAAGCCCAAGACATATCCTAAGTACGCCACACACAGGCCTTCCCGCTCCTGGCGGCGTCAAGTCCGCACCACCGCCACCGCCACGTGCCGCCCGCTGTCCTCACCTGCTCCGCCCGCCCCGCCGGTGTTCCCAGCGCGCGGAGCGCTCTGCGCTTGAGCCGTAGCCCCAGCCGCTGCCGCTTGGAATGCCTGCACCGGGGCGGATGTGGCCGCGGCTCCGCCGCTGCCTGCGCGGTGAGCAAGAAGGAGAAGGGCGCCAACTCAAGCGCAAGCACACAGGCAACCGCCCCGCATATGGCAAGCAGCCGCCAAGCCCAAGACATATCCCAAGTACGCCACACACAGGCCTTCCCGCTCCTGGCGGCGTCAAGTCCGCACCACCGCCACCGCCACGTGCCGCCCGCTGTCCTCACCTGCTCCGCCCGCCCCGCTGGTGTTCCCAGCGCGCGGAGCGCTCCGCGCTTGAGCCGTAGCCCCAGCCGCTGCCGCTTGGAATGCCTGCACCGGGGCGGATGTGGCCGCGGCTCCGCCGCTGCCTGCGCGGCGAGCAAGAAGGAGAAGGGCGCCAACTCAAGCGCAAGCACACAGGCAACCGCCCCGCATATGGCAAGCAGCCGCCAAGCCCAAGACATATCCCAAGTACGCCACACACAGGCCTTCCCGCTCCTGGCGGCGTCAAGTCCGCACCACCGCCACCGCCACGTGCCGCCCGCTGTCCTCACCTGCTCCACCCAGCCCGCCGGTGTTCCCAGCGCGCGGAGCGCTCTGCGCTTGAGCCGTAGCCCCAGCCGCTGCCGCTTGGAATGCCTGCACCGGGGCGGATGTGGCCGCGGCTCCGCCGCTGCCTGCGCGGCGAGCAAGAAGGAGAAGGGCGCCAACTCAAGCGCAAGCACACAGGCAACCGCCCCGCATATGGCAAGCAGCCGCCAAGCCCAAGACATATCCTAAGTACGCCACACACAGGCCTTCCCGCTCCTGGCGGCGTCAAGTCCGCACCACCGCCACCGCCACGTGCCGCCCGCTGTCCCCACCTGCTCCGCCCGCCCCTTGAATGGCAAACATGCGCAAAGTACGTCACACACACACACACACACCCTTGCACTCCAGGCGACGTCAAGCCCACTCAAGGCGACTCATGCGAAAGCACCTCAGCAACGCCGCAACCGCCAGTTGTGACCCACTGTCCCCACCTGTTCCGCCCGCCCCGCTAGTGTTCCCAGCATGCAGCGTGATGGCCCCGGCAGCCGCTGCCGGGGCAGGCTGGGAAGGGGACACGGCACCCGTTGGTGCAGACACCCTCTGCCGTTTGGCCTGCATAGATTACAAGTGCATATTGAGCCATCTTACATATAGTAGACCTCACAACCCGCCATAGCTGCATGCCCAATGGCCGCGCCACACTGGCAACAGGTGAGTAGAAGCCCGCGACCAGCCGACAATGCCCTTTTGCAATGCCGAATGCCACAAGCGGGAGCTGCTTACCGATTGCATAACTGCTTGCCTTCGCCGCTTCTCCAGGGTTATGCCCGGCGCCTCCTCCGTCTGTCGAGGCAGTGTCAGTAAAACGCCAGGCAATGCGGTGTCGGCCATGACCTACCAGAAATCCACGCGAGACATAGCAGCCTACAACGGTTTTCCACATGGCGTAGAATGGCACTGGCGCTGTGGCCATCTCCACACAGTACCTGAAAAGACAGATCAAGTTAATCTCCTGGCCTGCTTTTGCTCGCTTTTAGCATGCGCGTACCACTGCAGCAGCTCGTGGCTGAACAGGTCCAGGTTGTTTAAGTTGAGGATGCCGTCCTGGCTGAAGTTGTAATGCAATGTGCACTTGCAACTGCACACGCGGTGGTATACATTGACCTCTGCAAACCAAGTCAGGCTGTACACCACGGACTTCCCACCAACACATGATGGCTCTTCCAAAGCGTCAACCCAAGGGCGGCCGCACACGCAACTATCACACTTCTTCACTGGTGGGGTGAAGCGACGCGGCATGGTGCCGTACTCAGGATATCTGCGTAGCTTCACATGTGCGAATAGGCCGTCGACAATGCGCTCCTGCAAGATATGTGCGTGTCATTGCCCTCATTCTCTACCTGTGCCACGGTCCCCAGCACCCGCACCTGGGAAACTGACGTGGCCTTGAACCTGCCGGTCGCAGGATCCAGATAGCGCTGGAGCTCCTCCGCCAGCTCCTTGCGATAGTCATCACCAGGTTCTGCCGGCCGGGTGCCTGGACTGAAGCTGTGGACCTGCTTCACATGGCTGCAGTTCTTGCTGTCAGAGCATGCTGCACACTGCAGCACCATGCCGCGCTGAACGACAACAGCAGCTTCGCCATCTTTCAGTGGGTTCCCGACAAGCCAGCGCCTGACCACAGGGCCCCCATGGAAGAACACCTCCTGTACGGATGCAGGTGGCTCTGGCAGGTTGGCCCGCTCCACCGGATGAAGCTTCGTCAGTGGCTCACGCCGCCACTGCAGAGGCAGCTGCCAAGTGGAAATACGTTGGGGTACCACAAGCGTAAGCACCGGTAAACTTGCAGCTCGTACCTGAAGCGCTAGGGCGTGCTTGCACACATGCCCAAGGCCCTCCAGCACTTCGGCGCGCGACCACCCAGACTCGTCCACATCGAACGCCAAGCAAGAGCGCCAGTCTTCCATGCACGTACACCAGGAGAGTACATGGATACCATCGCTGAAGCGGACGGTCCGAAAGGTTACGAGCTCATAGCCCCCCACCGGGCCGGACGACGGGTGACTGGATGGTACACAGTATACGGTTTTGCTGCGTGTTGTGGCGACCGGCTTTGGCGGCCAGCTGTCATCGCACGAGCACTGCTGCTGAAGCCACGCCGCAAAGCTAGTTGCGTTTATCGCGTCAGCTGCCCGCCGCGGGCACCCAGAGACGGCGCAACATGAGAACTTGGCATCGTTCTCATCGCCTGTAGCAAGGTGCATGAGGTTGCTGGTCGCCTGGGCATTTCCGTCAGCAAACGGACCCTCAGGAGCGTCCGCAGCGTGAGGACTATCATCAACGGGTTGTAAGAGGGATGCATCCCTTTCGACTGCTGGCACGTTGAGTTGCGTCGTCTGCTGCTGTCGCTGCTGCTGCTGCTGCTGCTGCTGCTGCTGTTGTTGTTGTTGCTGCTGCTGCTGGTGCTGCTGCTGCTGCTGCCGCTGTGGTGGTGATTCCTGGGTGGCTTCGGAGCCGTGTACTAAGCGCCCGTAAGCGCGTTGACCGTTTGAAAGTATAGTTCGAATACGTAACACGTCCTTGTCGCTCTTTTTTGGTCTGCCAATTTTTTTGCGTGTTGACACCTGCAGCGCCAGTATGGCTTCATCATCCATTCTATAAATGGCTAAACAACTGCTAAAACAATAAGTCAAGCGCATGAATTTGTGCAGGGGAATTACAGCATTCGTCTGAGTGCCCTGCCATGAGCGCATGAGCGCTGAGTTGCAAATGACCGCTACCTACCCATCCACCACGCAGACGAGTAAGAGAGTACAGTATAGTGCATATACGTATTCAGTACACCATTGGGAGTTCGTGAGCGAGGCGCAACAGCGCGGTCAACTCCAGATTCACTTCGCGTTTTCCCCGGAACTCTTGGGCAAAGCGCAGAACTGGCCTGCAGTATATAAGTGGCACTATGCCAGTGTAGCTTGCTAGTAGTACACATCTCGGCGGGCAAAAGCACACGCGGGGCTCTTGTCTGGGCGACGGCAGCTCCAGTCCGGAGGGCGCGGACTGGAGCCGGCTCCGCCCAAACAAGCTTCTGCGGACATGTTTCCGTTGCCCGACTGCCGCAATACAACGTAGCTAAATGCAGCTGCCACAATGAGTGATTGGGCGCACGTATTCTGGCCTGGCGCGTTAGCATTCCTGCGCGCAGCTGGAGGGGATGGCGCAGCGTCGGCACCTACTAGTCGCAACTTACAGCCCATTCTACAGCATCAAGTTCTCATAGGCATGTGTTATCAAGCTTATCAGGGACCTCGCAGCGCATTCAGGGACGTTTCGGGTGTGCACCGGCTCCAGGCCAGCGGGGGCGGACTGGAGCCGGCACCGAATTTTCGGGCCCGGCGAGCAGCGAACACCTGGGTGACCGCTTTCAAAACCGCTCAGATGCGTAATATAAGCCAAAGCACGATTTTTAGGAGTAAATCGCGCTCTCCGGGCAAACGTCTTGCTTGCTGAAGGCGTGTGCCCTCAGTCGGCTCGACTTCGTTGCTACAACGGCTTACAAATGCTTTAAAGTAAAATTAATGCATGCTTCAGCAAGCAAGCATACTGGAACATTTGTGTGTGGCAGTTTCTGAGTATAGTACGTGTGAGGGCGGGGCTGCGATCGGGAACAACGTGTATGAGGGCGAATACATTCGCCAGTGATTTATATCTATTTGGCAGTTGGCAATCCAAGCATCAACCACTCTCAATCGCGTTGCTCGCGATACAAACGTCCGCGATCACACAACCACTTGCTGCTGCGCTAAGCGCGCTCGCCTGCTGCTCGCTTGTCCGATACCAGTCCTGTACACAAGGCCTTTTTTTTAACCGCTCATGTCCGCTTGGACAGGCCGGTCCCTTACTGGTCCCAACCGCTGGGCAAAGAGACCCGAAGCAGCCTGGTCTTGGAGACCAGAATCCCGACAGGGCAAGAAGAGAAGAGAAGAACATGTTACAGACGGGTCAGAGTGTTGGTGACCACTCAGCAACCAATCAGTTACCGACATGTTACGGACTGGTTTTTTTTTTTGAGGATTCATCCTTACAGGATTGAACGGAAGCAGACTGGTCAAGTGGTCGGTGACCACTCAGCAACCAATCAGTTACCGACATGTTACGGACTGGTCAGGTGGTCGGTGACCACTAAGCAACCAATCAGTTACCGACATGTTACAGACTGGTCAGGTGGTCGGTTACCATGTGGTTCGGTTCCGTCTTTGGTTAGTGCCGGTCTGAAGGGCTTCTGCCTTACCGAACGTCAACCTTCGGTAGGCAACCAAACCGAGGATTAGGCGGTAAAAGACTTAGGTCGACCGAATGTAGGCCTCGGTTCCGATCGGTAGCCCCTGTCGGTATGCTGGCACAAACCAGTGGTAGACCGACAATAGACCGTTGGTTTAGGGGGGGGTGTTTTGGTAGGGCCAGTGGCCGCCGCCTGATTTCTTACCCAGTTCTCCTGCTGGGCCAAGCCACTGGCCTGTCAGATGAGGAGCTCACGTCAGCCAGCCTCCGGGAGCTTGCAGGTGCTGCTGTGTCTGTGGTGGCTTCCAAACTCCAGGCGAGCCAGCAGGGCAAACTGCTGCAGGGCCACACCCTGCAGCATATATATGAATCAGCCATCCCGGGCGTACGTTGGGCTGACATATGATCCTGGGGCTACCAGCGCCTCCAAGGCGGCGTTCTCAGCGGAGCTCTTGCGTGCGTCACCGCTGGCAGTGCCCTTCCAGGGGCAGAGCGTCTACGTGCCGGTGGACATGCTACCGGTCATCCCTGGTGACTACACTGTCACCGTCCGGATGGTGGGTGGGCCAGGGTGGGCTGCAGTCGTAGGCCGCACAGAGGTGCTGCTGAATGCCGCAGGTATCGCCACTACCTCCGACCCCAACGATCTCAGCAGCTCGTATGTGGTTTCGGAGCACCTGGCGCGCTTGGTGGGGCCTAAGGGCCAGCCCCTGGCGCCTACTGGCACTACCAACCACGTCATTGCCTGCGTGCGTGGTCCGGCCGGCGATGAGCAGCTGGCGGCTCTTCATGGGGCTCGTGTGGAGCTCCCAGGTGAGGAGGCCATGTTGGTGGAGCGAGGTCCGGGGTGCGGCTGCTGGGGGAGGCATGCAGCGGGCTCCAGCCGGCCCAGCACCAGCCACGACAGGGGGCGGGGGGCCCACCGCTGCTGCTGGCAGCACGGGGCAGGTTTTTGTTTTTTTACATTCATCCTTACATGGTTGAACGGGGACAGACGCACAAAACAAAAAAAATAAAAAAGCAGGCAGCACCTGATGTGGAGATGCAGGAGGCGGCGGCACCAGCTGCCCCTCCGCTGCAGCAGGCTGGGGGGACCACAGCCAACCGGGCTGCTGCAGCGGCTTTGCGTGGTCAGCTGTCACGGCAACAAGGTTGGGCCTTGGGTGGGGGCCAGTCTCAGTCACCGACTACCACTCAGGCTGCCACCGGCGCTTCTGGCAGCATCGAGGGGGTCATTCAGTCCCATGTGGCCTGGCAGGAGCGCTGGCGGCTGGCGCAGCAGCAGCTGTAAGGAAGAAGTTTCAAAAAAAAAAGCTGCAGCAGCAGCAGCAGTCACAGCCGCCACAGCAGCCGCCGCAGCAGCAGCAGCCGCCACCACGGCCACCACCGTCCCTGCAGCAGCGGCCACAACTGCCATCTCCGCCATCACAGCCGCAGCGGCCGCTACCGTCGTCGCCGCCACCACCGCAGCAGCAGCAGCAGCTGCAGCAACAGCTGCAGCAGCCGCACCAGCCGCACCAGCAGCAGCCGCAGCTACCGGTGTCGGTGCCGCAGGAGTGGTTGGCCGTGTGCACATTGCGAAGCAGGTGCTGGCCGCGAAGCTCGCCTACCACTTCAGCTTCCTCAACCCGTCGCCAGCACAGCTGAAGGAGCTGACGGCCATCGTGGACCGGTTTGCTGCGCACTCCCTGCATGCAGAGGATGCTAGCCTATGGTCACACGGGAGCGCTATCCTGCTGCCGAAGCGGGGGACCGCTTGCCTGCCGTACAAGGACGGGGGGGTGAACCACGTCGACCTGCCTGCGTTCTCGACTGCGCTGCAAGCAAAGATGCTGGCCCTGCTTGCCCAGCCAGGTCGGCAGCCCTGGAAGACGCTCACCCGGGCTCTGCTTAACCACGTGCGGCCGGCGGTGGCTAGCAACTGGGCGTGGATCTATGGGGACACGCCGGTGCCGGAGGCTCTGCCCGCCCGCCTGGCTGCCGCCGTGGGCCACCTGCGGCAGGCGGGGGTGGAGCAGCAGCAGCCACCTGCCATCGCCCAGCCGCCACCTACCAACCCACCGGAGTGGCGCGTTAGCTTGGACCAGCTCTGGGTGGTTGACGCCGCGGGTGCCGTGTCCTACGTCCACTACAGCGGGCGGCTGATGCGGCCCAGCCCAGGTATGGCCCCCCCAGCTGTTAGTGCGTTGTGGCCGCCTGCCTGCGTGCTGCCGACCCGCAAGCCACGGCATCTGTGGACTCTTGATGAGCGTGCAGCTTATGATGCGGCGGCTCCACATGAACGGGGGGCTGCTTGGCCGCGGGTGCCGTCGTTCTTGGCGCCGGAAGCGGAGGTGGTGGCCCACCCTGAGCGCTGCCGGGTGGCGGGGATCAGCCTGGCGGACTACACCGTGCGTGAGGTGCGGCGGGCCGTCACTAGGGCCGACCCCGCAGCACCACCTGCCCCCACGCGCCCGGCAGCCATGCCCAGCCCTGAAGCAGTCGCAGCAGCAGCCGCACAGCCAGGTGGCTCGGCCAGCCCGCCGGCAGCAACATCACGGCTGGCTGAGAAGGAAGCGGAGTGGCAGCGCGCAGCTACCCAGCTGACGGCGTCTCAGGCGCAGCACTTCCACAACAACCCGGTGGCCCTGGACCCCTGGCTCCACCGCACTTCGGCTGCGGCACAGCAGCAGAACACGCCAGCCAGGGAACTGCAGGGGTACGGGTCTGCCTCCCAGCCGTCCAGCGAGGGGCAGCGGCGATCATCAAGGCTGCTGGCGCAGGCCGCAGCAGGGGAAGCGCCTGAAGCTGACGTTCTCATCTCCGGTGCAGGCGCCCTAAGGTGGGGGCGGTACAGGGAGTTTCAGGGGTGTAGGATTGGAGCTCTGGGCCTGCCAACTGGAGAGCTCTGGACAAGTTTCAAGACCCGTCAAGCTGAGCTCTGGGCCTGCCAACTGGAGAGCTCTGGCCAAGATTCAAGACCTGTCAAGCTGAGCTCTGGGCCTGCCAACTGGAGAGCTCTGGCCAAGATTCAAGAACCGTTCAAGCTGAGCTATGGGCCTGCCAACTGGAGAGCTCTGTTGTCTGTCTTTGTTTGTTCTGCTGGGCAGGAGGGAGAGGGGTTGGTGTGCGTTGCTGCCAGTTGTGGTGTTGTGCGGCGCTGCCGCTTGGGGTGTAGAGCGGTTTAACCGCTGGGTGTGTGGTGCGGTGGGGCTGCTAGGTGTCTAGGTGTGGCCTTTTAGCAGCCCTGCTGAGGGCTGAGGTGTGTGCAGGTCGTGGGTTCTGTGGCGGTGAGGGGGTAGCCGCACGGCTTGCTGTGGCCGTGGTCGGGCTCGGCGTTTATGGGCAGTTGGGTAGGCTCTGAGGAGCCATAGGCACCTGCTGCCGCGCCGGTTAGGTGTTGGAGAGGCGGCGCCTGTGCGTGCGCGCCCTCAGGTTTTTTTTCCTCTTTCTTTTTCTTTCTTTTTTCTTTTGGCCCTGTCAGGGTTCTGGTCTTCGGGTCCAGGCTGTGTTGGGGCTACATGCCCAGCAGCAGGGGGGCAGTGCGTCTGCCTCCGTCCAACTCTGTAAGGAAGAAGTATCAAAAAAAAAAGCTGTAGCTACAGGGGCGGGGCCCATCACTGGCCCGCCCGCGGCTGCCGCTGCGGGGGCCATCCCTGCCGTACCAACACCGGCAACACCACCACCGGATGCGGGCGCGCTGCACCGCACGTGGCAGCGGCTGTGGGACAGCCACGCCAGTCGGGGAGCCAAGGTGCTGGTCTACCGGCTACAGCATGCCTACCTGCCGTGTGGTTTGTACAGGGCGGGCAAGGGCATCTTTCCACGGGCATCTGCTGCAGGGCGCCGGGGTCTGGGGCCTTATTGCCCTTACCACGCCTGCGGGCCGCCTGGCCCGCGGGCGTGGGCAAGCCTGACGCACGTCTTCCTGGAGTGCCCCGCCTACACACAGGCGCGGACATGGCTGCAGCAGCTGTGGGCCCACATCGCGCCACAGGCGGTGCCTCCGCCTGTCTCCAATACGGCCTTCATGCTGGGGGACGACATGGGCATATGGGCTTCAAGCCCACGAGGGGTGGGCGCCCTGTTGTGGAGCACGTTGCGGGCCACGTTCCTAAACGCCATCTGGAGTGCGTACTGGTCTCGTGAGCCGGCCCAGCAGACGTCGGTGTACGTGGTCAGGGAGGTGATCACAGAGCTGCGAAGGGTCATGCAACTGCGGTTCACTGCTGCTACTCTTACACCTGAAACCCTGTCGGCTCTTCCCACTCAGCTGCTCACTGCGCAGTTGAAAGCCGCCAAGCTGGAGCGTTTTGTAGCTATCTGGTCGGCGAGTGGGGCCCTTTGCCCTACCAAAACACCCCCCCCTAAACCGATTGGTCCCGGGGAGGTCACCAAAACTGACAGACAGTGACCGCCGGTCAGCGTCGGTCAGGATCGGTAGGGCCTCATTGGTGTGTTGGATTTCGGTAACCGTTGGTTTGTAGCCGGAATTTTGTCAACCTTTTGGTGACTGTTGGTGTGCAGGAGCAGCAAGTTCGGTAGTTTGTCGGTGACTGAGCAGCAATTTCGGTAAGGAGTCGGTGACAGAGCGGCAAGTTCGGTAGTGTGTCGGTGACTGAAGCAAGTTGAAAGGCTGCTGAGGCCCCGCCTACCCCAGCCCTCGCCCCGCCCAGCCCTCGCCCCGCCCAGCCCTCGCCCCGCCCAGCCCTCGCCCCGCCCAGCCTTTGCCCCGCCCCGCCCCGCCCTCGCCCCGCCCAGCCTTTGCCCCGCCCCGCCCCACCCTCGCCCCACTTAGCCCCCCAACCCATGGTCGAGAGTACGCATTGCAACGAGCAAGATCACATCATACGTTACAACATGACGACATCCCTTTGGGTCGGCTGACGGTAGCAGTGTTCTTCTCTGGCGGCCGTATGGTACGTCCCCTACTTCTTCTTCCCAATCCTCTCGTTGAACAGGTGACGCTCGCTGGCAAGAGCGCAGGGCTGGGCGTTGGCCTTTGCATGCGTGGGTGGGGCTAGAGCGTGGTCTGGGTAGGGTGCCAGGTGCGGTAGCCATGCCACATCCACATCTCGACCCCTGCCACAATCCTACCCGACGGAATCACACAGCCATACTGCACTCCCATCCCTCTCACGTATAGACACGGCCATAGGCAAGAGCACAGGGTTGGGCGTTGGCCTTTGCATGCGTGGGAGGGGCTGGAGCGTGGTCTGGGTAGGGTGCCAGGTGCGGTACCCATGCCACATCCACATCTCGACCCCTGCCACAATCCTACCCGACGGAATCACACAGCCATACTGCACTCCCATCCCTCTCACGTATAGACACGGCCATAGGCAAGAGCGCAGGGCTGGGCGTTGGCCTTTGCATGCGTGGGAGGGGCTGCTTGGTATGGCCGTGTGATTCCGTCGGGTAGGATTGTGGCAGGGGTCGAGATGTGGATGTGGCATGGGTACCGCACCTGGCACCCTACCCAGACCACGCTCTAACCCCTCCCACGCATGCAAAGGCCAACGCCCAACCCTGCGCTCTTGCCTATGGCCGTGTCTATACGTGAGAGGGATGGGAGTGCAGTATGGCTGTGTGATTCCGTCGGGTAGGATTGTGGCAGGGGTCGAGATGTGGATGTGGCATGGCTACCGCACCTGGCACCCTACCCAGACCACGCTCCAGCCCCTCCCACGCATGCAAAGGCCAACGCCCAGCCCTGCGCTCTTGCCTATGGCCGTGTCTATACATGAGAGGGACGGGAGTGCAGTATGGCCGTGTGATTCCGTCGGGTAGGATTGTGGCAGGGGTCGAGATGTGGATGTGGCATAGGTACCGCACCTGGCACCCTACCCAGACCACGCTCTAGCCCCTCCCACGCATGCAAAGGCCAACGCCCAGCCCTGCGCTCTTGCCTATGGCCGTGTCTATACGTGAGAGGGATGGGAGTGCAGTATGGCTGTGTGATTCCGTCGGGTAGGATTGTGGCAGGGGTCGAGATGTGGATGTGGCATGGGTACCGCACCTGGCACCCTACCCAGACCACGCTCCAGCCCCTCCCACGCATGCAAAGGCCAACGCCCAACCCTGCGCTCTTGCCTATGGCCGTGTCTATACGTGAGAGGGATGGGAGTGCAGTATGGCTGTGTGATTCCGTCGGGTAGGATTGTGGCAGGGGTCGAGATTTGGATGTGGCATGGCTACCGCACCTGGCACCCTACCCAGACCACGCTCCAGCCCCTCCCACGCATGCAAAGGCCAACGCCCAGCCCTGCGCTCTTGCCTATGGCCGTGTCCATACGTGAGAGGGATGGGAGTGCAGTATGGCTGTGTGATTCCGTCGGGTAGGATTGTGGCAGGGGTCGAGATGTGGATGTGGCATGGGTACCGCACCTGGCACCCTACCCAGACCACGCTCCAGCCCCTCCCACGCATGCAAAGGCCAACGCCCAGCCCTGCGCTCTTGCCTATGGCCGTGTCTATACATGAGAGGGACGGGAGTGCAGTATGGCCGTGTGATTCCGTCGGGTAGGATTGTGGCAGGGGTCGAGATGTGGATGTGGCATGGCTACCGCACCTGGCACCCTACCCAGACCACGCTCCAGCCCCTCCCACGCATGCAAAGGCCAACGCCCAACCCTGCGCTCTTGCCTATGGCCGTGTCTATACGTGAGAGGGATGGGAGTGCAGTATGGCTGTGTGATTCCGTCGGGTAGGATTGTGGCAGGGGTCGAGATGTGGATGTGGCATGGGTACCGCACCTGGCACCCTACCCAGACCACGCTCCAGCCCCTCCCACGCATGCAAAGGCCAACGCCCAACCCTGCGCTCTTGCCTATGGCCGGGTCTATACGTGAGAGGGATGGGAGTGCAGTATGGCTGTGTGATTCCGTCGGGTAGGATTGTGGCAGGGGTCGAGATGTGGATGTGGCATGGCTACCGCACCTGGCACCCTACCCAGACCACGCTCTAGCCCCACCCACGCATGCAAAGGCCAACGCCCAGCCCTGCGCTCTTGCCAGCGAGCGTCACCTGTTCAACGAGAGGATTGGGAAGAAGAAGTAGGGGACGTACCATACGGCCGCCAGAGAAGAACACTGCTACCGTCAGCCGACCCAAAGGGATGTCGTCATGTTGTAACGTATGATGTGATCTTGCTCGTTGCAATGCGTACTCTCGACCATGGGTTGGGGGGCTAAGTGGGGCGAGGGTGGGGCGGGGCGGGGCAAAGGCTGGGCGGGGCGAGGGCGGGGCGGGGCGGGGCAAAGGCTGGGCGGGGCGAGGGCTGGGCGGGGCGAGGGCTGGGCGGGGCGAGGGCTGGGCGGGGCGAGGGCTGGGGTAGGCGGGGCCTCAGCAGCCTTTCAACTTGCTTCAGTCACCGACACACTACCGAACTTGCTGCTCTGTCACCGACTCCTTACCGAAATTGCTGCTCAGTCACCGACAAACTACCGAACTTGCTGCTCCTGCACACCAACAGTCACCAAAAGGTTGACAAAATTCCGGCTACAAACCAACGGTTACCGAAATCCAACACACCAATGAGGCCCTACCGATCCTGACCGACGCTGACCGGCGGTCACTGTCTGTCAGTTTTGGTGACCTCCCCGGGACCAATCGGTTTAGGGGGGGGTGTTTTGGTAGGGTTGTGAAGTGGATCAAGTGGACGGTGGGTCGCCGCAGCTGCGCCTGAAGCTGACGTTCTCATCACCTGTGCAGGCGCCCTAAGGTGGAGGCGGTACAGGGAGTTTTCAGGGGTGTAGGATTGGAGCTCTGGGCCTGCCAACTGGAGAGCTCTGGACAATTTTCATGACCCATCTAGCTGAGCTCTGGGCCCGCCAACTGGAGAGCTCTGGACAAGTGTCAAGTTTATCAAGAGGAGCTCTGGGCCCGCCAACTGGAGAGCTCTGGACAAGTTTCAAGTTTATCAAGAGGAGCTCTGGGCCTGGCAACTGGAGAGCTCTGTTGTCTGTCTTTGTTTGTTCTGCTGGGTAGGAGGGAGAGGGGTGCGCGTTGCGGCCACCTGTGGTGTTGTGCGGCGCTGCCGCGTGGGGTGTAGAGCGGTTTTTGACCGCTTGGTGTGGAGCGGTGCGGTGTCTAGGTTTGGCCCTTTTAGCAGCCCTGCTGAGGGCTGAGGCGTGTGCAGGTCGTGGGTTCTGTGGCGGTGAGGGGGTAGCCGCGCGGCTTGCTGTGGCCGTGGTCGGGCTCGGCGTTTATGGGCAGTTGGGTAGGCTCTGAGGAGCCATAGGCACCTGCTGCCGCGCCGTTTAGGTGTTGGAGAGGCGGCGCCTGTGCGTGCGCGCCCTCAGGTTTTTTTTCCTCTTTCTTTTTTCTTTCCTTTTCCTTTTGGCCCTGTCAGGGTTCTGGTCTTCGGGTCCAGGCTGTGTTGGGGCTACATGCCCAGCAGCAGGGGGGCAGTGCGTCTGCCTCCGTCCAACTCTGTAAGGAAGAAGTATCAAAAAAAAAAACAGGGCACGCCTGCTCTCTGGTCAGCGGGCGGGCGCGCCCCTACCGGACGAGGGTAGCGCAGCAGCTGCAGGACACAGCAGAACTCGTGCAAGCAGCCTACACGCGCTGGACACTTCAGCGGCGCACCCTTTTTTTCTTTTAATACTTTTTCCTTACAGAGTTGGACGGAGGCAGACGCACTGCCCCCCTGCTTTTTTTTTTTAGGATTCATTTTTATTTTGATACTTCTTCCTTACAGAGTTGGACGGAGGCAGACGCACCGCCCCCCTGCTGCTGGGCATGTAGCCCCAACACAGCCTGGACCCGAAGACCAGAACCCTGACAGGGCCAAAAGAAAAAGGAAAGAAAAAGAAAGAGGAAAAAACCTGAGGGCGCGCACGCACAGGCGCCGCCTCTCCAACACCTAAACGGCGCGGCAGCAGGTGCAAGCAGCCTACACGCGCTGGACACTTCAGCGGCGCACCCTGCGGCAGTCTCAGCGCGGGCGCGTGGAGCCCAGCACAACCCCCAACGGCACGGCCCGACCGGGCCGCCCTCGGCGCAGCGCTAGCAAGGGCAGCTGCATGAGTGTGGACAGCATTCCAAGCAGCGTCGGTGGCGCCAGTGCCAACACCGGGTGGCAGCGCCGCGGGCGGCGCCGGCGGCGCCATTGTCGGCCGCAGCGGCAGCCGCGGCTCAGGCACGAGCAGCGTGGCCACCACGGGTGCTGTCGCCAGCGCATCGCTCAATGTCGGTGCAGCGGCGGCGGGCGAGTCAGAGACGTCCGCGCCGACGCCGCGCGCCTTCGGGTTCGGCGCCTTTGCGGCTCTGCGCAGCGGCCGGCGCAGCTTTCTGCGTGTGCGGCGGGCCATTGGCCTGGGCAGGTGCTGGCCGCGAAGCTCGCCTACCACTTCAGCTTCCTCAACCCGGCGCCAGCACAGCTGAAGGAGCTGACGGATGTCGTCGACCGGTTTGCAGCACGCTCCCTGCATGCTGAGGATGCTAGCCTTTCTGCGCAAAGGACGATTCCATTGTTAAGGTAAGGGCAACCGGCCTACAGTCAAAAGCTAATCCATGTGATGCTGCTGTATACCGCCTACCATCGCCGAGGTGTGCACCAAATGAAGCCGGGGAGCCACCCATCTCGGAGGCTTCCCCCTCGACGAGTGGCGACCGTCGCCGCTGACTGCGCCCTGAACACGCTCCGACCCCTCGCACCCCTCCGCTAGCAGCGCCCTCCGTTGTGCTAGGGGAGCCTGTCGCCTGCCAACCACGCCTGCCCTGCGAGCCAGGCGGCGAGTCATGAGCTGACATGCTAACTGGTGATGCCTCGCCGGCCTGCTGTGAAGATGCCCCTGAAGCAGCGGGTGCTGGTGCTGGTGCTGGTGCTGGTGCTGGTGCTGGTGCTGGTGCTGGTGCTGGTGCTGGTGCTGGTGCTGGTGCTGGGGCTGGGGCTGGGGCTGCTGCCGCTGTCGCTGCCGCTGCAGCCACAGTGGCAGGGTGGTATTGCACACCTATACCCCGGCTGCCAAGCTGACTCGCGCTGTGCGAGGGCATGCCACCGCTAGGCTGGCGATTAGCGCGGCTTGTGGTTTGGCGCAGTGGGTAGCGCCCCCCAAGTGGGACTTGCTGCGGGGGCGTGGCAGCAGCCTCAGCCCCTGCGACTTGCCCAGCTGGCACCGGCGGCGGGGGCCGTGCTGGTCCGCGTGGCCTCCGTGCTGCCGCGTGCTGCCAGCTTGGTGCGCGCTCCTGGCTGCTGCTGCTGGTGCTCCTGCTGCTGCTGCTGCTGCTGCTGCTGCTGCTGCTGCTGCTCCTGAGTGGGCGCTCAGCAATGCTGCGGGTGCTGCGCTCGGGGCTGGAGGAACTGACATGTCCAGCAGAGGGGGAGGCTGCCGCACGCTGCAGTTCCGCGTTAGCGGCCTGGTCAGCGGCCATGGCGTCACACGGGATTAGCGGCTCTACTTCATCGCTGGCCTGGGCAATGCAGGTTGTGCGGCGACCCGAGCGAAAATGCCTGGCAGCGTAGGCGATTCTGGCGAAATTGGAGCTGCAACGCCGGCACGTGTAACTGCCGTTCGCGTGAGATAGTGCATTGCCCCCGAAAGCTGGCCTAGGCCACAGTAGGTGGGGTTGGATCGCTCTGGCTGGAGAGTCCATAGCTGCAGGTCGCGCGCCAGCCACAAATCCATGCGAGTACACCTTCTGCACTAATACGCGGGCGCTATACGCCGACGCGGACAGCAGTACTAATACAGCCTATACATATAGCCAGGACAGACTAAAGACCACCTTACTGCTGCTTTGACAGAGTTAGGCGCAATTGGTGCGCAGTAACGCGGGGGGCGTGTTTGATATTGTGGCGCTGTGAACTCTTAGGTAGTTGCAGTATGTTACAATGTATTGGAACTGCGAAAATACGCGGTGCAAAAGAGGCGCCCGCCGTCCGAATTGGGGCATCGGCATTCGGACATGATTCCGCTTTCGGACACGCCCTGTTTGGGCCCGAGCTGCCGTCCGAACACCCCCCGTTCGAAGCGGTTCGGACCAGGTTCGGACCAGGATCGGACCAGGTTCGGACCAGGTTCGGACTAAAATGCCCGGTTTCGAACGCCCTGTGTTTCCCCGAGTGTGTCTCATGGGAACCCGCTGCTCTTGCCTAAGAGGGAGGTTGCCTGCCTGCCGCGCAAGGATGGGGGTGTCAACCACGTCGACCTGCCTGCGTTCCTGGCTGCCCTGCAAGCTAAAATGCTCGCCCTGCTAGCCCAGCCAGGCCGGCAGCCCTGGAAGGTGCTCACCCGGGCGCTGCTCAACCACGTGCGTCCAGACGCCGCTTCCAACTGGGCGTGGGTCTATAGCGACGCGCTGGCGCCGGAGGCCCTGCCTGCCCGGCTGGCGGCCGCCATTGGGCACCTGCGGCGCGCGGGTGTGGAGCTGCGTCCGGCGCCGCCAGCCACGCAGCCGCCGGCAGGCCCACCGCAGTGGCGGGTTAGCCAGGACCAGCTGTGGGTGGCTAGCGCTACCGGCGCTGTGTCCTACGTCCACTACACCGGGCGCCTCTTGCAGCCCGGGCCGGGCGTGACACCGCCCGCTATTGACCCGGCGTGGCAGCCCGCCTGTGTGCTGCAGCACCGCAAGCCGCGGCACCTGTGGACCTTTGACGAGCGGGCGGCTTATGATGCAGCGGCGCCAGGGGAGCGGGCGGGGGCGTGGCCTCGGGCGCCGTACTTCCTGGCGCCGGAGGCTGGGGTAGTGGCGCACCCGGAGCACTATCGGGTGGCGGGCATCAGCCTGGCGGACTACACCGTGCGTGAGGTGCGGCGGGCCATCACCAGGGCCAACCCCGCAGCGCCACCTGCCCCCGTGCGCCCGGCAGCCATGCCGAGCCCAGCAGCAGTCGCAGCAGCAGCCGCCCAGCCAAGTGGCTCGGCCAGCCCGCCGACAGCTACATCACGGCTGGCTGAGAAGGAAGCGGAGTGGCAGCGTGCAGCTACCCAGCTGGCGGCGTCACAGGCACAGCACTTCCGCAACAACCCGGTGGCCCTGGACCCCTGGCTTCACCGCACCTCAGCTGCTGCCGGACAGCAGAGCACGCCGGCGCGCGAGCTACGGTCGTACGCGTCACCCACCCAGCCGTCGGGTGAGGGGCCGCGGCGTTCAGCGCGGTTGCAGGAGCAGGCGGCGGGCGGCGCAGGGCCTAGCGTCGGGCAGGCCACGGCGGCGGCGGCAGCCGCAGCTGCCGTTGAGGGAAACCCTCGGCCGCCGCCCCCAGATGGGGCGCTGCTGCGCGGCTCGTGGCAGCGCTTGTGGGACAGCCACGCCACTCGAGCCGCAAAGGTGCTGGTATACCGGCTGCAACATGCTTACCTGCCCTGCGGGTTGTATCGGGCAGGCAAGGGCATTCGGCCACGGGTGGCCACGGGGCGCGGGGGGTTGGGGCCGCACTGCCCTCACCCCGCCTGCGGGCCGCCTGGCCCGCAGGCGTGGGCCAGCCTGACGCACGTGTTCCTGGAGTGCCCGGCTTATGTGCAGGCACGGGCGTGGCTGCAGCAGCTGTGGGCCTGCGTGGCGCCCCAGGCGGCACCGCCGCCGGTGACGGACGCGGCCTTCATGCTTGGGGACCACATGGGTGCGTGGGCCTCCAGCCCGCGCGGCGCGGGCGCGCTGCTGTGGAGCACACTGCAGGCCGCGTTCCTGTACGCCCTCTGGTGTGCGTACTGGTCCCGTGAGCCGGCCAAGCAGACGTCCGAGCACGTGGTTCGCGAGGTGGTCAGCGGGCTGCGCAGGGTCATGCAGCTGCGTTTCACTGCCGCCACGCTAACCCCTGACACCCTGTCGGCTCTGCCCACTCAGCTTCTCACGGCGCAGCTGAAGGCGGCCAAGTTGGAGAGCTTTGTGGCTATCTGGACGGCGGGTGGCGCCCTCTGTGAAGTGGAGGATACGGAGGGTGGGTCGCCGCAGCTGCGCATCCGGCTGACGCTTGCATCACCCGTGCAGGCACCCTAGTTTCTGTGGGCGGCTGTTTTCAAGGCGATGGCGTGGCTTGCCCCCGCTGTGTATCATATAACTGGGTGGCGCTGCAGCGCCGTCCTTCCTCAGCCTTCGTGGACTTCTTACAGCGGGCTGGGCCCTGCTATATAATGAGATTGCTATGTCAGCGCCACATCTGGCCCGCCATGCTTCTGCATCTGTGTGTGCTTCTTTGCTTCTGATGGGGTGTTGCTTAAGCAAGGATGAATCCTCAAAAAAAAAACCGACTTGCGGGGGTGGGGTGGGTTTGGGCGGGAAAAATAAGCGTCCTGCTGTCTGTTGTGAGCGTACCGTGGGTGCGTTTGTGTTTGAAGTGTGGAGGTGCGTCTCTGCCGGTGGTGCTTGCCTTCGGGCTTTTGGCGTAGCGGTTGCTTGGCTTAGGTCTGGCGGTGTTTGTGGAAACCCCTACCGGGGGGCGGGGGGGCCAGCCTCCTGCTCTGTCTGCCGGGTCGGGGTGGGGTGGGTGGGTGTGGGATGGGATGGCGGTAGGTGATTTGGTTCAGGTGGTTTTGGTTTTACAGATGGTTTGTCTCAGACTTCTTCTCTTCTCTTCTTGCCCTGTCGGGATTCTGGTCTCCAAGACCAGGCTGCTTCGGGTCTCTTTGCCCAGCGGTTGGGAGGCAGTGCGTCTGCTTCCGTTCAATCCTGTAAGGATGAATCCTCAAAAAAAAAAACGGCGCAGCTGAAGGCGGCCAAGTTGGAGAGCTTTGTGGCTATCTGGACGGCGGGTGGCGCCCTCTGTGAAGTGGAGGATACGGAGGGTGGGTCGCCGCAGCTGCGCATCGGGCTGACGCTTGCATCGCCCGTGCAGGCACCCTAGTTTCTGTGGGCGGCTGTTTTCAAGGCGATGGCGTGGCTTGCCTCCGCTGTGTATCATATAACTGGGTGGCGCTGCAGCGCCGTCCTTCCTCAGCCTTCGTGGACTTCTTACAGCGGGCTGGGCCCTGCTATATCATGAGTTTGCTATGTCAGCGCCACATCTGGCCCGCCATGCTTCTGCATCTGTGTGTGCTTCTTTGCTTCTGATGGGGTGTTGCTTAAGCAAGGATGAATCCTCAAAAAAAAAACCGACTTGCGGGGGTGGGGTGGGTTTGGGCGGGAAAAATAAGCGTCCTGCTGTCTGTTGTGAGCGTACCGTGGGTGCGTTTGTGTTTGAAGTGTGGAGGTGCGTCTCTGCCGGTGGTGCTTGCCTTCGGGCTTTTGGCGTAGCGGTTGCTTGGCTTAGGTCTGGCGGTGTTTGTGGAAACCCCTACCGGGGGGCGGGGGGGCCAGCCTCCTGCTCTGTCTGCCGGGTCGGGGTGGGGTGGGTGGGTGTGGGATGGGATGGCGGTAGGTGATTTGGTTCAGGTGGTTTTGGTTTTACAGATGGTTTGTCTCAGACTTCTTCTCTTCTCTTCTTGCCCTGTCGGGATTCTGGTCTCCAAGACCAGGCTGCTTCGGGTCTCTTTGCCCAGCGGTTGGGAGGCAGTGCGTCTGCTTCCGTTCAATCCTGTAAGGATGAATCCTCAAAAAAAAAACGGCGCAGCTGAAGGCGGCCAAGTTGGAGAGCTTTGTGGCTATCTGGACGGCGGGTGGCGCCCTCTGTGAAGTGGAGGATACGGAGGGTGGGTCGCCGCAGCTGCGCATCCGGCTGACGCTTGCATCGCCCGTGCAGGCACCCTAGTTTCTGTGGGCGGCTGTTTTCAAGGCGATGGCGTGGCTTGCCTCCGCTGTGTATCATATAACTGGGTGGCGCTGCAGCGCCGTCCTTCCTCAGCCTTCGTGGACTTCTTACAGCGGGCTGGGCCCTGCTATATCATGAGTTTGCTATGTCAGCGCCACATCTGGCCCGCCATGCTTCTGCATCTGTGTGTGCTTCTTTGCTTCTGATGGGGTGTTGCTTAAGCAAGGATGAATCCTCAAAAAAAAAACCGACTTGCGGGGGTGGGGTGGGTTTTGGGCGGGAAAAATAAGCGTCCTGCTGTCTGTTGTGAGCGTACCGTGGGTGTGTTTGTGTTTGAAGTGTGGAGGTGCGTCTCTGCCGGTGGTGCTTGCCTTCGGGCTTTTGGCGTAGCGGTTGCTTGGCTTAGGTCTGGCGGTGTTTGTGGAAACCCCTACCGGGGGGCGGGGGGGCCAGCCTCCTGCTCTGTCTGCCGGGTCGGGGTGGGGTGGGTGGGTGTGGGATGGGATGGCGGTAGGTGATTTGGTTCAGGTGGTTTTGGTTTTACAGATGGTTTGTCTCAGACTTCTTCTCTTCTCTTCTTGCCCTGTCGGGATTCTGGTCTCCAAGACCAGGCTGCTTCGGGTCTCTTTGCCCAGCGGTTGGGAGGCAGTGCGTCTGCTTCCGTTCAATCCTGTAAGGATGAATCCTCAAAAAAAAAAAATATGGATTAGGATTCTGGCGGCTCCGGAGCGTCACCGTGGAGTTGGCGACATTTCGCTCGTCGGCATCTTCAACACCTCGGCGAGCAGCGTGCTTCAGCAGCTTGGAGCCGGTGGCGTATCGACCTCTCTGGTTGGTTCTTTGCGCGGGTCTCGGCGCGTGTAGCCTGGCGCGTTGGGTGCAGTGGTCGCGGGTGCCCTTCCGCCCTTTCTGGGAGCTTCCCACAGCTGGTTTTGGGGTGCAGCACGCCTTTGTGTACTTGTTGCCTGGTGCCCCGCCCTTGCCCTGCTCCACCATGCGGCTTTGCTATGCTGCCCTGTGAGTAGTGCTCTCGGGTAGCTATGCTGTCTTTGGGGGATCCTGGCCGGTTCAGGCCGGTGTCTCAGCGCAGCATCCGCGTGCCGTCAGCAGGCATGCAGGCAGCTTCACCAGCCGAGCCATGGGCCCCGGGGGCAGGGCAGCCACCTGGGCCACCCGCCGCCGTGGGCGCCTCCAGTCTGGGTACCGCTGCCAGCTTTGACAGCACAGGGCTCCACCGCGCTTGGTGGCAGCTGCGCCAGGCGCCGGGGGTGCAGGGGCTGACACCACGGGCCCAGGGCCGTGGCCTGCCCACCAGCCCCATTCTCCTAGTGGGTCAAGCAGAAGGGTTGCCAGCGGGAGTGCAGCTCACGGCAGCGTCGGTCAGGGGGCTCACAGGGGACGCTATGCGGGTGCTGGAGTCTCAGCTCCCGGCGCATCAGCAGCAAGGCCGCCTCTTGCAGGGCCACTCTCTGCACAGTGTGGGGCAGCCATCCCGGTGTTATGCGGAGGTGACGTTTGTCCCTGGGGCGGACAGCACCACCGTTGCCAGCTTTACAGCTTGCCTGCTGCGCAACTCGCCCCTGAAGGTGCCATACCTGGGCCAGACTGTCCATGTGCATGCAGATGTGCGGCCAGTCATTCCAGGCACCTACACGGTAGCTGTCAAGATGATTGGCGGGCCCGGCTGGGCCGCTGTTGTGGGGCGCACGGAGGCCGTCCTGCATGCGGCGGGCTACACCACCACGTCCGACCCAGACGACCTCAGCGGTGTCTACGTGGTGTCCGAGCGCTTGGCGCAGATGGTGGGCCCGAAGGGGCAGCCTCTTGCACCTGCTGGTACGGGCATCACCAACCATGTCATTGCCTGTCTGCGGGGCACAGCCAATGACCCGCTGCTTGCTAAGCTGCATGGCGCCCGTTTTGAGCTGCAAGGCGAGGAGCCCATGCTGGTGGACGTCTGCAGCAGCAAGGCGGCTGAACTCCTCCTGGAGGCAGCGGCGGCGGCCGGTGTTGCTGCCCCACAGGGGGCTGCGGCGGGGGCCCTTGCCCCAGGCAGGGTCCCCACCGCCGCTGGCGGCCTGGGCCGCTCTCCCTCAGTGGCAGGGGTGCCGCTAGCGGCCGCGGCCGCTGCTGCGCAGGGGCTGGGTGCCGCCGGAACCGACGTTGAGATGCAGGAGGCGGGCGGCTTGGGCGGGGTCGCAGGAGCCGCCACTGGTGCAGCGTCCGGGCCGGGAATGGGCAGCCGCACTCCGGCTGTGGGCCGCCATTGGGCACCTGCGGCGCGCGGGTGTGGAGCTGCGTCCGGCGCCGCCAGCCACGCAGCCGCCGGCAGGCCCACCGCAGTGGCGGGTTAGCCAGGACCAGCTGTGGGTGGCTAGCGCTACCGGCGCTGTGTCCTACGTCCACTACACCGGGCGCCTCTTGCAGCCCGGGCCGGGCGTGACACCGCCCGCTATTGACCCGGCGTGGCAGCCCGCCTGTGTGCTGCAGCACCGCAAGCCGCGGCACCTGTGGACCTTTGACGAGCGGGCGGCTTATGATGCAGCGGCGCCAGGGGAGCGGGCGGGGGCGTGGCCTCGGGCGCCGTACTTCCTGGCGCCGGAGGCTGGGGTAGTGGCGCACCCGGAGCACTATCGGGTGGCGGGCATCAGCCTGGCGGACTACACCGTGCGTGAGGTGCGGCGGGCCATCACCAGGGCCAACCCCGCAGCGCCACCTGCCCCCGTGCGCCCGGCAGCCATGCCGAGCCCAGCAGCAGTCGCAGCAGCAGCCGCCCAGCCAAGTGGCTCGGCCAGCCCGCCGACAGCTACATCACGGCTGGCTGAGAAGGAAGCGGAGTGGCAGCGTGCAGCTACCCAGCTGGCGGCGTCACAGGCACAGCACTTCCGCAACAACCCGGTGGCCCTGGACCCCTGGCTTCACCGCACCTCAGCTGCTGCCGGACAGCAGAGCACGCCGGCGCGCGAGCTACGGTCGTACGCGTCACCCACCCAGCCGTCGGGTGAGGGGCCGCGGCGTTCAGCGCGGTTGCAGGAGCAGGCGGTGGGCGGCGCAGGGCCTAGCGTCGGGCAGGCCACGGCGGCGGCGGCAGCCGCAGCTGCCGTTGAGGGAAACCCTCGGCCGCCGCCCCCAGATGGGGCGCTGCTGCGCGGCTCGTGGCAGCGCTTGTGGGACAGCCACGCCACTCGAGCCGCAAAGGTGCTGGTATACCGGCTGCAACATGCTTACCTGCCCTGCGGGTTGTATCGGGCAGGCAAGGGCATTCGGCCACGGGTGGCCACGGGGCGCGGGGGGTTGGGGCCGCACTGCCCTCACCCCGCCTGCGGGCCGCCTGGCCCGCAGGCGTGGGCCAGCCTGACGCACGTGTTCCTGGAGTGCCCGGCTTATGTGCAGGCACGGGCGTGGCTGCAGCAGCTGTGGGCCTGCGTGGCGCCCCAGGCGGCACCGCCGCCGGTGACGGACGCGGCCTTCATGCTTGGGGACCACATGGGTGCGTGGGCCTCCAGCCCGCGCGGCGCGGGCGCGCTGCTGTGGAGCACACTGCAGGCCGCGTTCCTGTACGCCCTCTGGTGTGCGTACTGGTCCCGTGAGCCGGCCAAGCAGACGTCCGAGCACGTGGTTCGCGAGGTGGTCAGCGGGCTGCGCAGGGTCATGCAGCTGCGTTTCACTGCCGCCACGCTAACCCCTGACACCCTGTCGGCTCTGCCCACTCAGCTTCTCACGGCGCAGCTGAAGGCGGCCAAGTTGGAGAGCTTTGTGGCTATCTGGACGGCGGGTGGCGCCCTCTGTGAAGTGGAGGATACGGAGGGTGGGTCGCCGCAGCTGCGCATCCGGCTGACGCTTGCATCACCCGTGCAGGCACCCTAGTTTCTGTGGGCGGCTGTTTTCAAGGCGATGGCGTGGCTTGCCCCCGCTGTGTATCATATAACTGGGTGGCGCTGCAGCGCCGTCCTTCCTCAGCCTTCGTGGACTTCTTACAGCGGGCTGGGCCCTGCTATATAATGAGATTGCTATGTCAGCGCCACATCTGGCCCGCTATGCTTCTGCATCTGTGTGTGCTTCTTTGCTTCTGATGGGGTGTTGCTTAAGCAACCGACTTGCGGGGGTGGGGTGGGTTTGGGCGGGAAAAAAAAAGCGTCCTGCTGTCTGTTGTGAGCGTACCGTGGGTGCGTTTGTGTTTGAAGTGTGGAGGTGCGTCTCTGCCGGTGGTGCTTGCCTTCGGGCTTTTGGTGTAGCGGTTGCTTGGCTTAGGTCTGGCGGTGTTTGTGGAAACCCCTACCGGGGGGCGGGGGGGCCAGCCTCCTGCTCTGTCTGCCGGGTCGGGGTGGGGTGGGTGGGTGTGGGATGGGATGGCGGTAGGTGATTTGGTTCAGGTGGTTTTGGTTTTACAGATGGTTTGTCTCAGACTTCTTCTCTTCTCTTCTTGCCCTGTCGGGATTCTGGTCTCCAAGACCAGGCTGCTTCGGGCCTCTTTGCCCAGCGGTTGGGAGGCAGTGCGTCTGCTTCCGTTCAATCCTGTAAGGATGAATCCTCAAAAAAAAAAAGTCAAACGGGCGGCGGAGGCCACGCCGCAGGCGGCTGTTTCACGGCAGCCACGTCCTCTGCAGGTGATTCGGGGGGGAGGGGGGGAGGGCTCTCAGCCGCCAGCGGGTTCGCGGGGGCCGGACGGCTCAGCCCCTGACATCGTGATGCAAGACGCCACGCGCACTAGTCGGCGTGCCCGTTGGCAAGCTGGGGGCCAGCAGCAGCAGCAGCAGCAGCCCGCCACTGTGCGGAGGCAGGGAAGCTCGGCGTCTGACATGGATGTGGAGGGCGCCGCCGGGCCTGCCAGCAGTGCCGACCGCGGGCAGGTGGGTGGGTTGCAGCAGCCCACCGGCGCTGCGCCGCCCGTTCCTCGGTTTGATGATCGGGCTGCTACAGCGGCGGCGCGGGAGCAGGCGGACGCCATGCAGCAGTACCTGGCGCGGAAGGCGGTGCTGGAGCAGCAGCAACGGCAGCGGGTGCACGAGCTGGCGCAGCAGGCGGTGCAACCATCTCGGGTGCTGGCCGGTAATACGTTCCAGCCCCTGGCTGGTCTGGGTGGCACGCTCCCGGATGGGGTTGGGGTGCCCGTGGACCAGCATCAGCAGCGACGGCGCCCCCCCGGCCCGGCGTGGCCGCGGGGGCCGCCGACGCACTAACAACCGCCAACGACACCGCCAACGCCCCGGCGCCGCCGCGGCCGGCGGTGGCTTGTAATGCGGCCGCCGGTGGGGGCGGCGAGCCTCAGGCGAGCCCTGGCTCCACCGCACTTCGGCTGCGGCACAGCAGCAGAACACGCCAGCCAGGGAACTGCAGGGGTACGGGTCTGCCTCCCAGCCGTCCAGCGAGGGGCAGCGGAGATCATCAAGGCTGCTGGCGCAGGCCGCAGCAGGAGCTGTACTGGCCCGCCCGCGGCTGCCGCTGCGGGGGCCATCCCTGCCGTACCAACGCCGGCAACACCACCACCGGATGCGGGCGCGCTGCACCGCACGTTTTTTTTTGTGGCAGCGGCTGTGGGACAGCCACGCCAGTCGGGGAGCCAAGGTGCTGGTCTACCGGCTACAGCATGCCTACCTGCCGTGTGGTTTGTACAGGGCGGGCAAGGGCATCTTTCCACGGGCGTCTGCTGCAGGGCGCCGGGGTCTGGGGCCTTATTGCCCTCACCACGCCTGCGGGCCGCCTGGCCCGCAGGCGTGGGCAAGCCTGACGCATGTCTTCCTGGAGTGCCCCGCCTACACACAGGCGCGGACATGGCTGCAGCAGCTGTGGGCCCACATCGCGCCACAGGCGGTGCCTCCGCCAGTCTCCAATGTGGCCTTCATGCTGGGGGATGACATGGGCATCTGGGCTTCAAGCCCACAAGGGGCGGGCGCCCTGTTGTGGAGCACGTTGCGGGCCACGTTCCTGAACGCCATCTGGAGTGCGTACTGGTCTCGTGAGCCGGCCCAGCAGACGTCGGTGTACGTGGTCAGGGAGGTGATCACAGAGCTGCGAAGGGTCATGCAACTGCGGTTCACTGCTGCTACTCTTACACCTGAAACCCTGTCGGCTCTTCCCACTCAGCTGCTTTTTTTTTTGATACTTCTTCCTTACAGAGTTGGACGGAGGCAGACGCACTGCCCCCCTGCTGCTGGGCATGTAGCCCCAACACAGCCTGGACCCGAAGACCAGAACCCTGACAGGGCCAAAAGAAAAAGGAAAGAAAAAGAAAGAGGAAAAAAAACCTGAGGGCGCGCACGCACAGGCGCCGCCTCTCCAACACCTAAACGGCGCGGCAGCAGGTGCCTATGGCTCCTCAGAGCCTACCCAACTGCCCATAAACGCCGAGCCCGACCACGGCCACAGCAAGCCGCGCGGCTACCCCCTCACCGCCACAGAACCCACGACCTGCACACGCCTCAGCCCTCAGCAGGGCTGCTAAAAGGGCCAAACCTAGACACCGCACCGCTCCACACCAAGCGGTTAAAAACCGCTCTACACCCCACGCGGCAGCGCCGCACAACACCACAGGTGGCAGCAACGCTCACTGCGCAGTTTAAAGCCGCCAAGCTGGAGCGCTTTGTGGCTATCTGGTCGGCGAGTGGGGCCCTTTGTGAAGTGGATCAAGTGGACGGTGGGTCGCCGCAGCTGCGCCTGAAGCTGACGTTCTCATCACCGGTGCAGGCGCCCTAAGGTGGGGGCGGTACAGGGAGTTTCAGGGGTGTAGGATTGGAGCTCTGGGCCTGCCAACTGGAGAGCTCTGGACAAGTTTCAAGACCCGTCAAGCTGAGCTCTGGGCCTGCCAACTGGAGAGCTCTGGCCAAGATTCAAGACCTGTCAAGCTGAGCTCTGGGCCTGCCAACTGGAGAGCTCTGGCCAAGATTCAAGACCCGTTCTAGCTGAGCTCTGGGCCTGCCAACTGGCGAGCTCTGTTGTCTGTCTTTGTTTGTTCTGCTGGGCAGGAGGGAGAGGGGTTGGTGTGCGTTGCTGCCAGTTGTGGTGTTGTGCGGCGCTGCCGCTTGGGGTGTAGAGCGGTTTAACCGCTGGGTGTGTGGTGCGGTGGGGCTGCTAGGTGTCTAGGTGTGGCCTTTTAGCAGCCCTGCTGAGGGCTGAGGTGTGTGCAGGTCGTGGGTTCTGTGGCGGTGAGGGGGTAGCCGCGCGGCTTGCTGTGGCCGTGGTCGTGCTCGGCGTTTATGGGCAGTTGGGTAGGCTCTGAGGAGCCATAGGCACCTGCTGCCGCGCCGTTTAGGTGTGGGAGAGGCGGCGCCTGTGCGTGCGCGCCCTCAGGTTTTTTTTCGCTTTCTTTTTTCTTTCCTTTTCTATTTGGCCCTGTCAGGGTTCTGGTCTTCGGGTCCAGGCTGTGTTGGGGCTACATGCCCAGCAGCAGGGGGGCAGTGCGTCTGCCTCCGTCCAACTCTGTAAGGAAGAAGTATCAAAAAAAAGGCTCCTGACACTCAATGTCAATGGCCTGGGCTCGCTGCCCAAGGCGCAGGCGCTGATATCGCACCTGCGCCAGACGCAAGCAGATGTTGTGCTGCTGCAGGAGACCCACGCTACGGATACACAGACGCTGGAGTCCTGCCTCCGTGCCGCGCAGGGACCGTGCCTCCCGTGGCGCCACCGCCTGTCAGCCAGCCCCGCAGTGTCGCCCCACTCGTGTGGAGCCGCCATCCTGGCGCGTACTCAGCTGTCGCTGCCAGGCTGCGTCCTACACTCCCCCTCCGCGGATGCTGCGGGCCGTGTGGTATGTTGGGATTGGGATGTGGGCTACCTGCGCCTGCGCCTGGTCTGTGTGTACGCACCTACGAATGGGGCGGACAAGGCTGCTTTCTTTGCGGGGCTGCAGTCGCACCTGGCCACAGACCGGGCGCTTGTTGTGGGTGGGGACTGGAACTGTGTCACTGATGCTAGCCAGGAGGCGGCCCCCAGCCCGTCGCGTGCTGTAGGTGGGCCGCATCTCTCCAGCCTGCTGGCTCAGTTCAACCTGGTGGACCCCTGGGCGAGCAAGCGGGGCAGCGCCAAGGGCTACACGCATCCGGCCACGCCCAAGCCGGCCACACCTGCCCGCCTGGATCGGTGGTATGTCAGTGCTGCCGCCTTGCCGTGGGTGTCTGATGTCGCGCGCACGTTTGGCGCGCCGGGAGATCACCACGGGGTGCTGCTCACCCTGTCCCTGCCGGACTTGCCGAGTGCGCACCGGGAGCAGTGGCGCTTCCCCACCTACCTGCTTTTTTTTTGAGGATTCATCCTTACAGGATTGAACGGAAGCAGACGCACTGCCTCCCAACCGCTGGGCAAAGAGACCCGAAGCAGCCTGGTCTTGGAGACCAGAATCCCGACAGGGCAAGAAGAGAAGAGAAGAAGTCTGAGACAAACCACCTGAAAAACCAAAACCACCTGAACCAAACCTGTTTCACCCTGTGCTGTGTGCGGAGCTGAAGCAGCGCCTGGAAGCGCACGTTGCCGCTCATCCCGCCACCAGTGCAGGTGCTGACGCAACCGTGATGTGGGAGGCGGATAAGGGCTTCTTGCGTGAGGCCGCCACCGACATCCATCGCCGGCACGCTCGGCAGGCACGGGATGGGCTTCATGACGTTGTGCTGGCTGCCGACCTGGCCGCCACCTTGGCAGACCAGCCCGGCGCCAGTGCGGCGCAGCGTCAAGCCGCGGCCATGGCCAACCTGGCGGTGCGTGAACAACAGGCGGCCTCCGCGGCCGCCAGCCACAATGCCCGGGCCGCCCTGATGGAGGAGCATGGGGAGCGCGGCACCAGCTGGTTCCATCGGCAGGCTGACGAGCCCACTGCCGGCGCTCAGGAGCCCATCACGCACCTGAAGGTGCCGGGACAGCCGGCGCCTGTGGCGCTCACGGGGCCCAACACGCGGAGCACCATCTCTGCCGCAGCCACGGCCATGTACAGCAGCGCCAGCGCCACCGGCCTCTTCCGTGTGCAACCCGTCTGCTCTGACGCGCAGCAGCAGCTCCTGGCCGCCATTGACCGCAAGGTTCCTGCAGACCTGCAGCCGCCGCCAACTTGGCAGTGCGGGAGGTGCAGGACGCCGCAGCAGCTGCCAGCCACAACGCCCGCTCGGCGCTGATGGAGGAGCATGGTGAGCGGGGCACACGCTGGTTCCATCGGCTGGTGGAGGAGCCAGCCTCGGGAGCCCAGGAGCCCATCACGCACCTTTTTTTTTTATGAGGATTCATCCTTACAGGATTGAACGGAAGCAGATGCACTGCCTCCCAACCGCTGGGCAAAGAGACCCGAAGCAGCCTGGTCTTGGAGACCAGAATCCCGACAGGGCAAGAAGAGAAGAGAAGAAGTCTGAGACAAACCACCTGAAAAACCAAAACCACCTGAACCAAATCACCTACCGCCACCCCATCCCACACCCACCCACCCCACCCCGACCCGGCAGACAGAGCAGGAGGCTGGCCCCCCCGCCCCCCGGTAGGGGTTTCCACAAACACCGCCAGACCTAAGCCAAGCAACCGCTACACCAAAAGCCCGAAGGCAAGCACCACCGGCAGAGACGCATCTCCACACTTCAAACACGAGCTGCGCAGGGTCATGCAGCTGCGTTTCACTGCCGCCGCGCTAACCCCTGACACCCTGTCAGCTCTGCCCACTCAGCTTCTCACTGCACAGCTGAAGGCGGCCAAGTTGGAGAGCTTTGTGGCTATCTGGACGGCGGGTGGCGCCCTCTGTGAAGTGGAGGATACGGAGGGTGGGTCGCCGCAGCTGCGCATCCGGCTGACGCTTGCATCGCCCGTGCAGGCACCCTAGTTTCTGTGGGCGGCTGTTTTCAAGGCGATGGCGTGGCTTGCCTCCGCTGTGTATCATATAACTGGGTGGCGCTGCAGCGCCGTCCTTCCTCAGCCTTCGTGGACTTCTTACAGCGGGCTGGGCCCTGCTATATCATGAGTTTGCTATGTCAGCGCCACATCTGGCCCGCCATGCTTCTGCATCTGTGTGTGCTTCTTTGCTTCTGATGGGGTGTTGCTTAAGCAAGGATGAATCCTCAAAAAAAAAAACCGACTTGCGGGGGTGGGGTGGGTTTGGGCGGGAAAAATAAGCGTCCTGCTGTCTGTTGTGAGCGTACCGTGGGTGCGTTTGTGTTTGAAGTGTGGAGGTGCGTCTCTGCCGGTGGTGCTTGCCTTCGGGCTTTTGGCGTAGCGGTTGCTTGGCTTAGGTCTGGCGGTGTTTGTGGAAACCCCTACCGGGGGGCGGGGGGGCCAGCCTCCTGCTCTGTCTGCCGGGTCGGGGTGGGGTGGGTGGGTGTGGGATGGGATGGCGGTAGGTGATTTGGTTCAGGTGGTTTTGGTTTTACAGATGGTTTGTCTCAGACTTCTTCTCTTCTCTTCTTGCCCTGTCGGGATTCTGGTCTCCAAGACCAGGCTGCTTCGGGTCTCTTTGCCCAGCGGTTGGGAGGCAGTGCGTCTGCTTCCGTTCAATCCTGTAAGGATGAATCCTCAAAAAAAAAAAATATGGATTAGGATTCTGGCGGCTCCGGAGCGTCACCGTGGAGTTGGCGACATTTCGCTCGTCGGCATCTTCAACACCTCGGCGAGCAGCGTGCTTCAGCAGCTTGGAGCCGGTGGCGTATCGACCTCTCTGGTTGGTTCTTTGCGCGGGTCTCGGCGCGTGTAGCCTGGCGCGTTGGGTGCAGTGGTCGCGGGTGCCCTTCCGCCCTTTCTGGGAGCTTCCCACAGCTGGTTTTGGGGTGCAGCACGCCTTTGTGTACTTGTTGCCTGGTGCCCCGCCCTTGCCCTGCTCCACCATGCGGCTTTGCTATGCTGCCCTGTGAGTAGTGCTCTCGGGTAGCTATGCTGTCTTTGGGGGATCCTGGCCGGTTCAGGCCGGTGTCTCAGCGCAGCATCCGCGTGCCGTCAGCAGGCATGCAGGCAGCTTCACCAGCCGAGCCATGGGCCCCGGGGGCAGGGCAGCCACCTGGGCCACCCGCCGCCGTGGGCGCCTCCAGTCTGGGTACCGCTGCCAGCTTTGACAGCACAGGGCTCCACCGCGCTTGGTGGCAGCTGCGCCAGGCGCCGGGGGTGCAGGGGCTGACACCACGGGCCCAGGGCCGTGGCCTGCCCACCAGCCCCATTCTCCTAGTGGGTCAAGCAGAAGGGTTGCCAGCGGGAGTGCAGCTCACGGCAGCGTCGGTCAGGGGGCTCACAGGGGACGCTATGCGGGTGCTGGAGTCTCAGCTCCCGGCGCATCAGCAGCAAGGCCGCCTCTTGCAGGGCCACTCTCTGCACAGTGTGGGGCAGCCATCCCGGTGTTATGCGGAGGTGACGTTTGTCCCTGGGGCGGACAGCACCACCGTTGCCAGCTTTACAGCTTGCCTGCTGCACAACTCGCCCCTGAAGGTGCCATACCTGGGCCAGACTGTCCATGTGCATGCAGATGTGCGGCCAGTCATTCCAGGCACCTACACGGTAGCTGTCAAGATGATTGGCGGGCCCGGCTGGGCCGCTGTTGTGGGGCGCACGGAGGCCGTCCTGCATGCGGCGGGCTACACCACCACGTCCGACCCAGACGACCTCAGCGGTGTCTACGTGGTGTCCGAGCGCTTGGCGCAGATGGTGGGCCCGAAGGGGCAGCCTCTTGCACCTGCTGGTACGGGCATCACCAACCATGTCATTGCCTGTCTGCGGGGCACAGCCAATGACCCGCTGCTTGCTAAGCTGCATGGCGCCCGTTTTGAGCTGCAAGGCGAGGAGCCCATGCTGGTGGACGTCTGCAGCAGCAAGGCGGCTGAACTCCTCCTGGAGGCAGCGGCGGCGGCCGGTGTTGCTGCCCCACAGGGGGCTGCGGCGGGGGCCCTTGCCCCAGGCAGGGTCCCCACCGCCGCTGGCGGCCTGGGCCGCTCTCCCTCAGTGGCAGGGGTGCCGCTAGCGGCCGCGGCCGCTGCTGCGCAGGGGCTGGGTGCCGCCGGAACCGACGTTGAGATGCAGGAGGCGGGCGGCTTGGGCGGGGTCGCAGGAGCCGCCACTGGTGCAGCGTCCGGGCCGGGAATGGGCAGCCGCACTCCGGCTGTGGGCCGCCATTGGGCACCTGCGGCGCGCGGGTGTGGAGCTGCGTCCGGCGCCGCCAGCCACGCAGCCGCCGGCAGGCCCACCGCAGTGGCGGGTTAGCCAGGACCAGCTGTGGGTGGCTAGCGCTACCGGCGCTGTGTCCTACGTCCACTACACCGGGCGCCTCTTGCAGCCCGGGCCGGGCGTGACACCGCCCGCTATTGACCCGGCGTGGCAGCCCGCCTGTGTGCTGCAGCACCGCAAGCCGCGGCACCTGTGGACCTTTGACGAGCGGGGCGGCTTATGATGCAGCGGCGCCAGGGGAGCGGGCGGGGGCGTGGCCTCGGGCGCCGTACTTCCTGGCGCCGGAGGCTGGGGTAGTGGCGCACCCGGAGCACTATCGGGTGGCGGGCATCAGCCTGGCGGACTACACCGTGCGTGAGGTGCGGCGGGCCATCACCAGGGCCAACCCCGCAGCGCCACCTGCCCCCGTGCGCCCGGCAGCCATGCCGAGCCCAGCAGCAGTCGCAGCAGCAGCCGCCCAGCCAAGTGGCTCGGCCAGCCCGCCGACAGCTACATCACGGCTGGCTGAGAAGGAAGCGGAGTGGCAGCGTGCAGCTACCCAGCTGGCGGCGTCACAGGCACAGCACTTCCACAACAACCCGGTGGCCCTGGACCCCTGGCTTCACCGCACCTCAGCTGCTGCCGGACAGCAGAGCACGCCGGCGCGCGAGCTACGGTCGTACGCGTCACCCACCCAGCCGTCGGGTGAGGGGCCGCGGCGTTCAGCGCGGTTGCAGGAGCAGGCGGCGGGCGGCGCAGGGCCTAGCGTCGGGCAGGCCACGGCGGCGGCGGCAGCCGCAGCTGCCGTTGAGGGAAACCCTCGGCCGCCGCCCCCAGATGGGGCGCTGCTGCGCGGCTCGTGGCAGCGCTTGTGGGACAGCCACGCCACTCGAGCCGCAAAGGTGCTGGTATACCGGCTGCAACATGCTTACCTGCCCTGCGGGTTGTATCGGGCAGGCAAGGGCATTCGGCCACGGGTGGCCACGGGGCGCGGGGGGTTGGGGCCGCACTGCCCTCACCCCGCCTGCGGGCCGCCTGGCCCGCAGGCGTGGGCCAGCCTGACGCACGTGTTCCTGGAGTGCCCGGCTTATGTGCAGGCACGGGCGTGGCTGCAGCAGCTGTGGGCCTGCGTGGCGCCCCAGGCGGCACCGCCGCCGGTGACGGACGCGGCCTTCATGCTTGGGGACCACATGGGTGCGTGGACCTCCAGCCCGCGCGGCGCGGGCGCGCTGCTGTGGAGCACACTGCAGGCCGCGTTCCTGTACGCCCTCTGGTGTGCGTACTGGTCCCGTGAGCCGGCCAAGCAGACGTCCGAGCACGTGGTTCGCGAGGTGGTCAGCGGGCTGCGCAGGGTCATGCAGCTGCGTTTCACTGCCGCCACGCTAACCCCTGACACCCTGTCGGCTCTGCCCACTCAGCTTCTCACGGCGCAGCTGAAGGCGGCCAAGTTGGAGAGCTTTGTGGCTATCTGGACGGCGGGTGGCGCCCTCTGTGAAGTGGAGGATACGGAGGGTGGGTCGCCGCAGCTGCGCATCCGGCTGACGCTTGCATCACCCGTGCAGGCACCCTAGTTTCTGTGGGCGGCTGTTTTCAAGGCGATGGCGTGGCTTGCCCCCGCTGTGTATCATATAACTGGGTGGCGCTGCAGCGCCGTCCTTCCTCAGCCTTCGTGGACTTCTTACAGCGGGCTGGGCCCTGCTATATAATGAGATTGCTATGTCAGCGCCACATCTGGCCCGCTATGCTTCTGCATCTGTGTGTGCTTCTTTGCTTCTGATGGGGTGTTGCTTAAGCAACCGACTTGCGGGGGTGGGGTGGGTTTGGGCGGGAAAAAAAAAAGCGTCCTGCTGTCTGTTGTGAGCGTACCGTGGGTGCGTTTGTGTTTGAAGTGTGGAGGTGCGTCTCTGCCGGTGGTGCTTGCCTTCGGGCTTTTGGTGTAGCGGTTGCTTGGCTTAGGTCTGGCGGTGTTTGTGGAAACCCCTACCGGGGGGCGGGGGGGCCAGCCTCCTGCTCTGTCTGCCGGGTCGGGGTGGGGTGGGTGGGTGTGGGATGGGATGGCGGTAGGTGATTTGGTTCAGGTGGTTTTGGTTTTACAGATGGTTTGTCTCAGACTTCTTCTCTTCTCTTCTTGCCCTGTCGGGATTCTGGTCTCCAAGACCAGGCTGCTTCGGGCCTCTTTGCCCAGCGGTTGGGAGGCAGTGCGTCTGCTTCCGTTCAATCCTGTAAGGATGAATCCTCAAAAAAAAAAAGTCAAACGGGCGGCGGAGGCCACGCCGCAGGCGGCTGTTTCACGGCAGCCACGTCCTCTGCAGGCGATTCGGGGGGGAGGGGGGGAGGGCTCTCAGCCGCCAGCGGGTTCGCGGGGGCCGGACGGCTCAGCCCCTGACGTCGTGATGCAAGACGCCACGCGCACTAGTCGGCGTGCCCGTCGGCAAGCTGGGGGCCAGCAGCAGCAGCAGCAGCAGCCCGCCACTGTGCGGAGGCAGGGAAGCTCGGCGTCTGACATGGATGTGGAGGGCGCCGCCGGGCCTGCCAGCAGTGCCGACCGCGGGCAGGTGGGTGGGTTGCAGCAGCCCACCGGCGCTGCGCCGCCCGTTCCTCGGTTTGATGATCGGGCTGCTACAGCGGCGGCGCGGGAGCAGGCGGACGCCATGCAGCAGTACCTGGCGCGGAAGGCGGTGCTGGAGCAGCAGCAACGGCAGCGGGTGCACGAGCTGGCGCAGCAGGCGGTGCAACCATCTCGGGTGCTGGCCGGTAATACGTTCCAGCCCCTGGCTGGTCTGGGTGGCACGCTCCCGGATGGGGTTGGGGTGCCCGTGGACCAGCATCAGCAGCGACGGCGCCCCCCCCGGCCCGGCGTGGCCGCGGGGGGCCGCCGACGCACTAACAACCGCCAACGACACCGCCAACGCCCCGGCGCCGCCGCGGCCGGCGGTGGCTTGTAATGCGGCCGCCGGTGGGGGCGGCGAGCCTCAGGCGAGCCCTGGCTCCACCGCACTTCGGCTGCGGCACAGCAGCAGAACACGCCAGCCAGGGAACTGCAGGGGTACGGGTCTGCCTCCCAGCCGTCCAGCGAGGGGCAGCGGAGATCATCAAGGCTGCTGGCGCAGGCCCGCAGCAGGAGCTGTACTGGCCCGCCCGCGGCTGCCGCTGCGGGGGCCATCCCTGCCGTACCAACGCCGGCACACCACCACCGGATGCGGGCGCGCTGCACCGCACGTTTTTTTTTGTGGCAGCGGCTGTGGGACAGCCACGCCAGTCGGGGAGCCAAGGTGCTGGTCTACCGGCTACAGCATGCCTACCTGCCGTGTGTGGTTGTACAGGGCGGGCAAGGGCATCTTTCCACGGGCGTCTGCTGCAGGGCGCCGGGGTCTGGGGCCTTATTGCCCTCACCACGCCTGCGGGCCGCCTGGCCCGCAGGCGTGGGCAAGCCTGACGCAGTGTCTTCCTGGAGTGCCCCGCCTACACACAGGCCGCGGACATGGCTGCAGCAGCTGTGGGCCCACATCGCGCCACAGGCGGTGCCTCCGCGGTCTCCAATGTGGCCTTCATGCTGGGGATGACATGGGCATCTGGGCTTCAAGCCCCACAAGGGGCGGGGGCGCCCTGTTGTGGAGCACGTTGCGGGCCACGTTCCTGAACGCCATCTGGAGTGCGTACTGGTCTCGTGAGCCGGCCCAGCAGACGTCGGTGTACGTGGTCAGGGAGGGTGATCACAGAGCTGCGAAGGGTCATGCAAACTGCGGTTCACTGCTGCTACTCTTTACACCTGAAACCCTGTCGCTCTTCCCACTCAGCTGCTTTTTTTTTTTGATACTTCTTCCTTACAGAGTTGGACGGAGGCAGACGCACTGCCCCCTGCTGCTGGGCATGTAGCCCCAACACAGCCTGGACCCGAAGACCAGAACCCTGACAGGGCCAAAAGAAAAAGGAAAGAAAAAGAAAGAGGAAAAAAAACCTGAGGGCGCGCACGCACAGCGCCGCCTCTCCAACACCTAAACGGCGCGGCAGCAGGTTGCCTATGGCCTCCTCAGAGCCTACCCAACTGCCCATAAACGCCGAGCCCGACCACGGCCACAGCAACGCCGCGCGGCTACCCCCTCACCGCCACAGAACCCACGACCTGCACACACCTCAGCCCTCAGCAGGGCTGCTAAAAGGGCCAAACCTAGACACCGCACCGCTCCACACCAAGCGGTTAAAAACCGCTCTACACCCCACGCGGCAGCGCCGCACAACACCACAGGTGGCAGCAACGCTCACTGCGCAGTTTAAAGCCGCCAAGACTGGGAGCGCTTTGTGGCTATCTGGTCGGCGAGTGGGGCCCTTTGTGAAGTGGATCAAGTGGACGGTGGGTCGCCGCAGTCTGCGCCTGAAGCTGACGTTCTCATCACGGTGCAGGCGCCCTAAGGTGGGGGCGGTACAGGGAGTTTCAGGGGTGTAGGATTGGAGCTCTGGGCCTGCACAACTGGAGAGCTCTGGACAAGTTTCAAGGACCCGTCAAGCTGAGCTCTGGGCCTGCCAACTGGAGAGCTCTGGCCAAGATTCAGACCTGTCAAGCGAGCTCTGGGCCTGCCAACTGGAAGAGCTCTGGGCCAAGATTCAAGACCCGTTCATAGCTGAGCTCTGGGCCTGCCCAACTGGCGAGCTCTGTTGTTCTGTCTTTGTTTGTCTGCTGGGCAGGAGGGAGAGAAGGGGTGTTGGTGTTGCCGTTGCTGCCAGTTGTGGTGTTGTGCGGGACGCTGCCGCTTGGGGTGTATGAGCGGTTTAACCGCTGGGTGTGTGGGTGCGGTGGAGGCGGCTAGGTGTCTAGGTGTGGCCTTTTAGCAGCCCTGCTGATGGCTGAAGGTGTGTGCATGGTCGTGGGGGTTCTGTGGCGGTTGAGGGGGTAGAGCGCGCCGGCTTGCTGTGGGCCGTGGGTCCGTTGCTCGGCGTTTATGGGCAGTTCAGTGGGTAGGCTCTGAGGAGCCATAGGCACCTGCTGCCCGCGCCGTTTAGGTGTGGGAGAGGCGGCGCCTGTGCTGTGCGCGCCCTCGGGTTTTTTTCGCTTTCTTTTTTCTTCCTGTTCCTTTTGGCCCTGTTCAGGGTTTCTGGTCTTCGGGTCCAGGCTGTGTTGGGGCTACATGCCCAGCAGCAGGGGGGCCAGTGCGTCTGCCTCCGTCCAACTCTGTAAGGAAGAAGTTATAAAAAAAAAGGCTCCTGACACTCAATGTCAATGGCCTGGGCTCTCGCTGCCAAGGCGCAGGCGCTGATATCGCACCTGCGCAGACGCAAGCAGATGTGTGCTGCTGCTGCAGGAGACCCACACTACGGATTACACAGACGATGGAAGTCCTGCCTCCGTGCCGCGCAGGGGCCGTGCCTTCCCGTGGCGCCACCGCTGTCAGCCAGCCCCGCGTGTCGCCCCCAATCGTGTGGAGCCGCCATCCTGCGCGTACTCAGCTGTCGCTGCCAGGCTGCGTCCTACACTCCCCCCTCCGGCGGATGCTGCGGGCCGTGTGGTATGTTGGGATTGGGATGTGGGCTACCTGCGCCTGCGCCTGGTCTGTGTGTACGCACCTACGAATGGGGCGGACAAGGCTTGCTTTCTTTGCGGGGCTGCAGTCGCACCTGGCCACAGACCGGAGCGCTGTTGTGGGTGGGGACTGGAAACTGTGTCACTGATGCTAGCCAGGAGGCGGCCCCCAGCCCGTCGCGTGCTGTAGGTGGGCCGCATCTCTCCAGCACTGCTGGCTCAGTTCACCTGGTGGACCCCTGGGCGAGCAAAGCGGGGCAGCGCCAAGGGCTACACGCATCCGGCCACGCCCAAGCCGGCCACACCTGCCCGCCTGGATCGGTGGTATGTCAGTGCTGCCTGCCGCCTTGCCGTGGGTGTCTGATGTCGCGCGCACGTTTGGCGCGCCGGGAGATCACCACGGGGTGCTGCTCACCCTGTCCCCTGGCCGGACTTGCCGAGTGCGCACCGGGAGCAGTGGCGCTTCCCCACTACCTGCTTTTTTTTTGAGGATCATCCTTACAGGATTGAACGGAAGCAGACGCACTGCCTCCCAAACCGCTGGGCAAAGAGACCCGAAGCAGCCTGGTCTGGAGACCAGAATCCCGACAGGGCAAGAAGAGAAGAGAAGAAGTCTGAGACAAACCACCTGAAAAACCAAAACCACCTGAACCAAACCTGTTTCACCCCTGTGCTGTGTGCGGAGCTGAAGCAGCGCCTGGGAGAGCGCACGTTGCCGCTCATCCCGCCACCAGTGCAGGTGCTGACGCAACCGTGATGTGGGAGGCGGATAAGGGCTTCTTGCGTGAGGCCGCACCGACATCCATCGCCGGCACGCTCGGCAGGCAAGGGATGGGCTTCATGACGTTGTGCTGGCTGCCGACCTGGCCGCCACCTTGGCAGACCAGCCCGGCGCCAGTGGGCGCAGCGTCAAGCCGCTGGCTCATGGCCACACTGGCGGTGCGCTGAACCACAGGCGGGGCCCTCCCGCGCGCCAGCCACAATGCCCGGGCCGCCCTGATGGAGGAGCATGGGGAGCGCGGCACCACTGGTTCCACCATCGGCAGGCTGACGAGCCCACTGCCGGCGCCATGAGCCCTCACGCACCTGAAGGTGCCGGGACAGCCGGCGCCTGTGGCGCTCACGGGGCCCAACACGCGGAGCACCATCTCTGCCGCAGCCACGGCCATGTACAGCCAGCGCCAGCGCCACCGGCCTCCTTCCGTGTGCAACCCGTCTGCTCTGACGCGCAGCAGCGCCTCCTGGCCGCCATTGACCGCAAGGTTCC